>JAVJAQ010005297.1:0-333034 GCA_032362365.1 Zygogramma bicolorata
TAATTTGATTGGTTTCAATGGGAATAGGATGCATGCATTGGCGCGAGTTTCTCGTCCGTCGAGCCGAAGTTGGTTCATATTCTGGATCGGTGGCTTCAACACGGATTTTTATGGTGGGATAACTGAATGCATCGCTGTTGAAAATGTAGGCAGCTTCCTTGAATTCCTCTTTGAACCAGTGCTCCTTCCTTTATATGACCTTTGCTTCAGACCATTCAATGCTGTGTTGTTTCTTTCCAAACGTGCTCCGCTATTCCCGATTTCTTGTTTTTTTCTCGTAGTGTGTTTTGTTTTGCTTTTGTTCGCACATTCTGACTTCTAATGGTCTTCTGGTTTCTCCTATGTAGGATTTGCCGCACTTGCATGGTATTCGGTAAACACAGTTGTTAGTGTCGCTGTTGTTATTCGGTGGTCGAGTTTTTGTGGGATAACTGCGTATTGTGTTTCCTGATCGAAAACAAACTTTGGGAATGTATTTTCTTCCCATTCAAAGTCAACAAAATGGCAAAAACTTGTTCTGAGGTCTCTTTGGCATTCCTGTGAATCATGCAGTCTAATGTCTGGTCCACTAATTTCGAACAGCCATACTTCTTCGGATTTGGGTGCCTCATTTGATTGAATCCTCTCGGACCATACATTCGACGGTATTTTTTCATCCTTATTTTTGTTTTTTGATCAACTTCTGCTGATTCATTTTCAAAAGTTTGCGTCTGAGAAATCTCAAATGTTTTCAAATGGCATCATCATCACTCATATTATTCAGAAAGATTCTTTTTTCACCAACATTTTGACCTTCTGATTTCATGGTGTGCAGCTGATAAAGAGGCTTGTAGATCAGTATACTGTTCCCAGAGAAAAATTTCAAAGACATTGAAAAATTTTTCGGAAGAAAATCCATAGCTCAAATATGTAAAAATTACAAAATTTCTTATCATTCAGAAAAACTTTACAGTTTGGAAATTCTTGCAGGCTGGACCCTACAATATCAATGCTTTTTAACAATTAAAAAGAACCCTCACCATGAATCCACCGAGAATGGCATATCGTTTTTGATGGCAGAAAAGCATTGATAACAGCTGATACCTTTCATTTCGTTCAAAAATGTACATATATCTAAGCTACTTTCAGGATGGAAAGTAACCAATTGTTCACTCAGAAGAAGACGACGACGGAAAAAACTGTGGCGACTTCTTGCAGTTTCCCGGCCTAGCCTCCTTTCTTTATTTATTCTCGATTTGAAACTGACAATTTATTCCTCAAAAACCCCAAACGTCTTCGATAACTATAACACTAGTTTCCAGAAATAACATATTATGGTTTTTTTCTTATCGAAAATACCGTTAATATTTCATTAACTAATCCAAACGTTGCTTTATTTGCAGCAATCTTCGTGAGACATAACAGAAATTTAATTGTTATGCTAAACACATTAATCAAAACGGAGCTAGAATGTTAAACATATTTCAACCTTCAAGTAGAAAAATGACAATCGTGACTTCTGTTGAAAACTTCATTGAAGTCGTCTGTTTCCAATGCGTATTCGAAACACAAAATTTACTTTAATTATCCTCCGACATATTTGTTTCTTGTTCACTTCATGAAAATTATTTCAAATGTTCGTGGATGAAATAGTATACAAACCTTGGCAAAATATGACGTTTCTCTATCGAAAATTTCTCATCTCTGCTTTCTGCCTCGGAAATCAATATTATCTCTCAAGCTCTAGAGAAATGATCAGCTTTCCGCCACGCGGTATCTAATATACTTTTTCCTTTTCAGGCGCTTGGCCGAGACTTCTGAGGTCGCTGATACCGAGAGAAGGGTTGGAAGTCCAAATACCTCGCATCGGACACAGATCCGTGATAAACGCGACGTCCGCCCTTAAAAAAATGGGGATGCGCGAATTATTCGACAAACAGAAGGCCGATCTCAGCGGCATGAACGGCATTCCCAACGAACTGTTCCTGTCCGATTTACTGCAAATCAACAGCTTCTCGACTTGTGGTGGAGTGGGAGCAGGCGACAAGCATCACTCCGAGATATATCCGGCAGAAGCAAGTAGACAAAGAAGGTGAGAATGTCGTGGATGTGATGATTTTTATTTTCTTACTCGTATATCGTTTTCAACCCTTTCAAACACAGATTACACAAAAACACGCTTTTGTGAAAAAATCAACTAAAAAGCACAAAAGCGTACTTTTTTTTCAACAATTATTTATTAATTTATTTCAATTTTTATGAAAAACTTCAAAATTCAAGTAAATTGAAAGTAGATGCTTTTATTATTGGTGATATCAACATTAATATTTTTAAAAATAATTTGCAAACAAGAACTTTCACTGAATTATGTGAATCAAATAACTTCAAGATATGCAATAATGAAAAACCCACACGAAACTTTGATAATAAGTTATCATTAATTGATCATATACTGAGCAATTCTGACAAAAGATGTGAAATTTCAATTATCAATAATACGTTGAGTGACTATAAATTGATAGTAACTGAAATCTCTTTAACAAAACACAAAACAAAAAAGAATTTATTTTTAAAAAATATTGTTTTCGATGAAAAATTACTTACGAAAAAATTGACTTCACTAAATGAAACTTTAGAATATTATGATAATCCAAATGATATTCATAATGAACTTTTGGAAATATTTCAATGTTGTTCATTAAAAAAATATTTAAAAATATTCAAAAATTCTAAACCGTGGTTCAACGAAACCATTTTGAAATCGAATGAATTGAGAGATAAATTTCATTATAGAAAAAAAAAAGAAAAATCCAAACATTCAATTATTCGTAGTCATACAACTATTACAATAAATTAGTGAAAAAGTATGTACGAGAGGCAAAACAAAACTATTACATTGAAAAATTCACAAACGCTAGTCCAGAATCTGTATGGAATGGAATAAATGAAATATTATATAATGAATAAAAAAATAGCAATGAAAATATCCAATTCATCTCAATTCATCAAAAATTGAAAATCGACAAAAAATATGTGAAGAATTCAACAATTACTTTCTCAATGTCGGTCCTAATTTGTCAGCAGCTTTTCCTCCTTCCAGTTGTGAAACTCCAGTACATTCAAAATTAACTTCCATGTTTCTTGAGCCAACAGACCACACACAAATAGAAGAAATAATAAGCTTGCTTGATATAAAAAAGTCTCCAGGATTCGACAAAATCAGTACACAAATTGTTAAATCGGTGAGGTCAGAACTGAAACCAATAATGAGTAAATTGATGAATTCAACTTTCACCACAGGCATAATTCCAGATAAAATAAAACTTGCAAAAATAAAACCAATTATCAAAGCAAGTAAAAAAGATCAAATGAAAAAGTATAGATCAATCTCTATGACTACCAATACTCTCGAAAATAATTGTGAAAGCAATGCATTCTAGACTATTCGAATATCTTGAAAAATCAAAATTGTTGTACAATGAATGGTCAGTGACTTCAGATGATCCAGCGATCCAGAATCAGCAGTACTTGATGTCGTCACTCAATTCCAACTTGACGTAGACTCAGGTAAAAAGTGTGGTATTCTGTCGCTTGATCTTCAAAAAGCATTCGTCACAGTTGATCACAAAATTTTTTTGAACGTCCTATATCAAAAAGGTGTGAGAGGATGTATTCATGAGTGGTTCAAAAATTATCTGACAGATAGAAAACAATTTATATTTATGGAAGAAACTGAAGGAGTCATCTTCATCGTCTGCAAAATAAGAAACTTTTTACCCTTGAAATATCTTAAATTCATTTATTACTCTTTAGTCTTATCCAAACTTCATTACTTAGTCTCGGTATTGGGATCGGCGAAAAAATGTTTACTGAAACCATTGAAAACTTCACAAAACAAAGTCATTAAATGTATTATTCAAACTTGATTATAAAGAACCTACAGTAAATTTATATAAACCGAAACATCTTCTGGATATCTATACACTTTATAAATCAAAAATTTGTACTTTAATTCATTTGGTAAAAAACAATTGGAAACTCTCAAATTTGGTTTTCAATCTTTTTGATGATCAACATATTCATTCAACAAGGAATTCAGATAATTTGGCAACTATGAAAATTAAAACAAGTGTTGGACAGCAATCAATTTATTTCAAAGGAATATTACATTATAATGAGCTACCAAAATTATTAAAAACTTAGATTAACTGAGATTTAAGGTGGATTTTTTTTTAAATACTGATATATTTCTGAGAAATGTTCTAGATATATTTGGTTCAGCATAATGAATTGATGTTTAAGTTTATTAAAAGATGTACTGTTTTTTTCCCTATCATGAACTTATATGTTTCTTGGGAAAATAAATAAATAAATAAAAGACCTCATTTTTCAGGTGGATTTTTAACAAACGCGTGTTTTTCGTTTTTGTTCACTTTTGGATTTTTCATAAAAGCGTTCTTTTTATTTTTCATTATGATGCTTCAATAGATTATTATAATGACTATCAGTATCAAAAATCGCAACATGGAGAGCGTCTTGAAGTCGCAGAAATATATATATATATATATATATATATATATATATATATATATATATATATATGTTAGCATGAAGATTCTCACGGACGAAGTATGATGAGTTGTTTTTTCGGGTTTCATTCCGTGTTCTATGGTTTTGATCCCCTGAAGGATAATTGTCACAACGTTTCGGCAAAGTCTCATTTGCCATCTTCTAGGTGATGATTGGGTTTCGTCCTCCGAACTCGACTAATTATTTTGAGTTCTACTTCTCAATATATAGGGGTGTTCATTGATGGTATCTTTGACCTGGGCCCCTCCCACTTTCTTCGTTGGTCCGACTGCATTTTTCATTATGTCTGTATGGTAATTACTTTATAAGGTCCGACCTTTTTCCTCTGGTGTGATCGGCTTGTTTTTGTTTTGTGATAGGATGGATTTCCACGTTCTTGGTAATCTTTGGGCATCATCTCTCTTATTCATACTACCGACCGAGTAGTATGAATAATATTTTACTTATGTGGAATATGGATTTTCCATTGAGAATTGGCCAGTTCGTTTCGCTATCTCTGATATTTCTGACCTTCCCCCCACGCAAAACTTGGAAGCTCAAGGTCAACGACCACCGAAGGTGCTGATGGTGGTTAATTTTTTCCAGTTGGGAGTGAAGATACTGAATCGCACACTTCTATGATGATGTCAATTGATTTTTACGTTTATCTTTTATCGTGATTTTATTAGCTTGGTATGTATCTTAGTTGGTAATGGGAATTTTGAAGGTGGTTTCACCAACTTTGACTTTCAGAATTAACGATTTGTTTTTCAAGCTACCTTGACTAAAACGAAGTTTTTGGCAAAGGAGCCAGTTTCTTTTTCTTGGTAAGATCCCACTCATCATCAATTGAACTTCAATATTTACAACCCACAAAAAATTTGCATTTCTTTATAATATTATATGCTCTGTAAAATTTCTGCGACTTCAAGACGCTCTCCATGTTGCGATTTTTGATACTGATAGTCATTATAATAAACTCTTGAAGCATCATAATGAAAAATAAAAAGAACGCTTTTATGAAAAATCCAAAAGTGAACAAAAACGAAAAACACGCGTTTGTTAAAAATCCACCTGAAAAATGAGGTCTTTTATTTATTTATTTATTTATTTTCCCAAGAAACATATAAGTTCATGATAGGGAAAAAAACAGTACATCTTTTAATAAACTTAAACATCAATTCATTTTGCTGAACCAAATATATCTAGAACATTTCTCAGAAATATATCAGTATTTAAAAAAAAATCCACCTTAAATCTCAGTTAATCTAAGTTTTTAATAATTTTGGTAGCTCATTATAATGTAATATTCCTTTGAAATAAATTTATTGCTGTCCAACACTTGTTTTAATTTTCATAGTTGCCAAATTATCTGAATTCCTTGTTGAATGAATATGTTGATCATCAAAAAGATTGAAAACCAAATTTGAGAGTTTCCAATTGTTTTTTACCAAATGAATGAAAGTACAAATTTTTGATTTATAAAGTGTATAGATATCCAGAAGATGTTTCGGTTTATATAAATTTACTGTAGGTTCTTTATAATCAAGTTTGAATAATACATTTAATGACATTGTTTTGTGAAGTTTTCAATGGTTTCAGTAAACATTTTTTCGTCGATCCCAATACCGAGACTAAGTAATGAAGTTTGGATAAGACTAAAGAGTAATAAATGAATTTAAGATATTTCAAGGGTAAAAAGTTTCTTATTTTGCAGACGATGAAGATGACTCCTTCAGTTTCTTCCATAAATATAAATTGTTTTCTATCTGTCAGATAATTTTTGAACCACTCATGAATACATCCTCTCACACCTTTTTGATATAGGACGTTCAAAAAAATTTTGTGATCAACTGTGACGAATGCTTTTTGAAGATCAAGCGACAGAATACCACACTTTTTACCTGAGTCTACGTCAAGTTGGAATTGAGTGACGACATCAAGTACTGCTGATTCTGTATCGCTGGATCATCTGAAGTCACTGACCATTGTACAACAATTTTGATTTTTCAAGATATTCGAATAGTCTAGAATGCATTGCTTTCTCAATTATTTTCGAGAGTATTGGTAGTCATAGAGATTGATCTATACTTTTTCATTTGATCTTTTTTACTTGCTTTGATAATTGGTTTTATTTTTGCAAGTTTTATTTTATCTGGAATTATGCCTGTGGTGAAAGTTGAATTCATCAATTTACTCATTATTGGTTTCAGTTCTGACCTCACCGATTTAACAATTTGTGTACTGATTTTGTCGAATCCTGGAGACTTTTTTATATCAAGCAAGCTTATTATTTCTTCTATTTGTGTGTGGTCTGTGTTTGAAATTTCAGTAGTAGAAAATTTCAACAAGTTTCGAACGGGATTTTCTCAACTGCTTAAAATAATGCATTTGTTCCAAAATATATATATATATATATATATATATATATATATATATATATATTAGCTTCAAGGCCGGAGACCCTCCTCTACAAACTTTTATATGAGCGCTCTTGCAATAAAACCTTGTTTCACTAAGAAAATAATGAACCTCAGTCATTTCTTTTCAGGTTTTTGAGTTTGGATGATGGAGACAGCTCTTTTTCAGAAGGTGATCAGACATTGGACTCTGACAACCTCCAACACGACTTCATTGATCCCTTATATTCCCCTCGTTTCCTGGACCTACCATTACCAGCAAGACCTAGACAAGCGAGAGTTCCGGACACACCAAGACTGAGATTTGACAGGCCCTTCCTCTATTTCGTGAGACATAACCCGACCGGACTCATTCTACACATTGGGAGATTCAATCCGAGATTACTGCCGTGATGCAAGAGTTATCGTAGTCCACTTTTTAGTTACTTCCCAGATTAACGTGTCGTAAGGTATTTTGATAGAGAATTTTACAAAATATGTGGGGATGAACTCAGTTCCAAGAATGACTTCGTTACCAATCCCCAAATCATTGCTCTACTCTTTTCAGTACCTTGGAATGTTCAGCAGCGGTCCAAAAATGCACTAATCAAATTCAAAGCTGATGAGGCTTGAATTTATTTGTGTTCCAAATTTTTTTGGAGGTTGAATAAAAGTAACTTTCTAAATTGTTATTTTTTATAAAATCTACCTACGGTAATATATTTCTGGACGTCATCAATACTTTCAGTGGTATATTCAGATTTTGTAAACAAAACTAGGTAGAAACTGAACATTTCAAGATTAGATGTTGTGTGTGTGATGTTTGGACCTGATATTAGTGAAAGTCGTTTCGAAGCATTTTCCATCATCTAGATTTCACATATATTCATAAATCTATGTAATGAACAGGCGAAAACGTATTCTTCATTTTTCAACGAAACTTTACTTCACTGGGTTTAATTATCCAACAAAACTAAACAAAAAAAAAACTGCACTAATACACCAACTAAGTTTAGCATCTTCTGGATATAAATTGATAGGTAGTGTAAGTCTTTTCAGTTGGTGAACAAACTGAAGATATATATCGCAATATAAAATTTCACCCATATTTATTCTTTACCATTAGGTACTAAAATGTTTCAACTTTCCGTTTGAAAATTGGCATTCAAATACACACATGGCAACGCTGAAATAGGTAGGTACCTCTACTATTAATATTTTATTTAACTTATTCGTTAGAGAGAACAGGACATTTGTTAAATTATTGATTCTTATGTAGTATGATCTTAGAATAACAGTGTGATATTTTAATAAAATTTCTAAATAATTTCCTTGTTTCAATCGATCTCTAATTGGATCTCCTCCCTTAAATTGATATACATATCAAAATATTACAATTCTGGAATATATTCAGTTGAAATAGGGACTGGAATAGAAGAGGCTTTTTCCTTCAAAATCAATATATTTTTTTGCGGCCTCTCTTGCAGCTACAAATGCCTGTTTGCGTCCTGTTGCAAAAATGTTTTCCAGTTATATATAGACACATCAACAATTTTTATGGAAATAATATGAAATGAAACCCAAAGGTCATTCCTCAGAAAACTTTCAATCTAGCATTTATAAAAAAATACGGAAAAATGAAATAATAATAAATGCATTTTATAGATTACATTCATGAGTTCAATGAATATTGAACTTTTATCAGAGATTGCACTACGATTACAAAACAATTTAATTGCCACTTATTCTCAAAGCAAATATTTTTTTTCTTAACTGTTTCAAAATTATTTCTTTTGGCCCAATTTCAGGTGAAACATTTCATAGATTTATATTACGTCTCAGAAATGTTTCTTCGTCTTCGAGAATTTTTCACTGGAACATTTCATACCATGCAAGTTCACTCATATAACAGTGTGTTCTTCTTTTTGAAACTTTTCTTCTAGATGATTCCGAAAAATATCTAATGATCATGGAATTTTTTAACGAATTGGACAAATATCTGAAAATATTTGAGTTCGAATATACCTACTAGAATCATGATTCGAATGGCCTTCCTTCCCCGACTCCGCTCTTAACAAATTATTTTGGATAAACCCCTTAACTGTTTTCGTTTCAACTTCGGTCGTTTTCCCCGAAAACCACTGAATTTTAAATGATGAATGTTATTAATATTCTACATAGGAATTGAAAATAGCAAATGAAAAAGTAGATTTCTGACTATCGGGTCAGTAACCTAGAAATTGGGGATTCAGCTTAAGCTAGTACCTCACTGAAAGGTCACTGCTTCGAGACACCGGTTGAAACGGAACCGCTTTGAAAATCTGCTCTTGCAGCTGAAACTTACCTGTAGATTTTCATAAAAATTTTCAATCTTTCTCAGGAGTTAAACCGAAAAAAACTTCAATTTTGCAAATTCAACGCTTTGTATGGCCAAAGAGACTTGTGCTCATACGGCTCGAACTCTGCCTTATTCTATTAGTTCTAGTAGTTTTCTGGAACTTGCTTATTTCGTTCTCCTGAAAAAAAGGAAATGAATTTTCCGGCAGTCTCAACTATTTTCGGAGATATGGCCCCCTAAAGACAAGAAATGTGGGGTTGACGCATATGTTTCTTTTTCAGCTAATTCCGCTCGAAATTCCTCCTTTCTATCAGCACAATATACACATTCTATATCACCTTCTTTATCATTTTTCAACTGAATTATAAGCATTTTTCACTACAAGACTGTAAAAAATAAATCTTGATAAAAATTCGACTGTTTTGTTAACCTCGATTTAGTCGAATTCCTATTAGGATTTTTTTTTAGAGTCTTGTAGTAGGAAATGCTCATAATTCGGTTGAAAAGTGATGAAGAAGGTGGAAATAGTTGTATATATTATGCTGAGAAAAAAAAAACGTTTTTCCTGTTTTGGGAGCCATATTTCCGAAACTAGTTGAGACCGCCGAAAAACTTATAAGCGAAATACGCGAGTTTCAAAAAAGTTTTTTCTAACGGTTGGCGGCGGACTAATAGAATTTTACCGAATTCTGAAACATTCGCTTTACTTGAGGATCCAGTTGAGAGATAACAGTGTATTGAGGAAATCTGCTTAAAATCAACAGAGATCTCTTGATGATTAAAAACCTTTCGTCGGGAAAATTAATTGGACTGGGTCTATTCAATAATTCTCCATTTCAACACTATTAGTTGAAATTTATAGTTAGCAGGAGACTCTAGACAGAAACATTGCTAGGGCTGCTTGTTCGACCCTGTTGCGTCCCGACGCCCGAAAAGATGAATTCAGCAGTGGTTTGGCCATTCAATTCCTATTATTAGCCATCTGTTGAAATTTGAAGATGACAGAATTTTGAAATTGAAAAATGGTCTGTCGAAGAACCGCCGGCAGTAACATTATCCAGACTTGGCCGACCCTTATTTTGGGTTCTCGACGCTCCGCCCAGAATCATCAATTTCTCAATGTTAACAAAAATATTGCTGGAGCATTTGTGTCCTGGTACTGTTATCAACGTCAGGAAAGTGAATTTGACAGTGGTCTCGGGAGCATGGTGTAAAGAGCCAGCCTCTCACCCGGACGACCCAAGTTCGAATCCTGGAGAGTACAATTTTTTTCAAATTCGGTACTTGCTGGAAGTGGTTCGGATTCTTCATAAACTGTAGGTCCCGGGTATCCCTTGCTCGCACAAGCTAGTGAATGAGCTTCTGAGGAGTTTCCTAGAACCCCAGGATATTCATTGGGCATTTTTTCAACTATTTTATAAAAATACAGTCTGTTAAGATTTGAAGTTATCAGGGTTCTCTATAGAAGTATTTGTGAGATTTATCAGACAGGAAAATGAATTAGACAAGGTCTGCTTAATTTCTTTCAAAAACAATATCTTGAAATTCGAAGATAGCAGACCTTATCCGACCCTGTAGATAGGTATTCCGACGCCCAGATATAAATGAAGTGAGCCATCAATCTCATTAACTAACAATTTTGAATTTGAATGATGTTTATTTCCCAAGAAACTCACAAGTTTATAAAAGGGAAAATTAGAAACAAATGCATAATGAATCAAATAAATAGAGAAAAAAAAGTAAGATAATGAAATCAGACTTTTCACAGGAATAAAAAAATAATATAGTAATAATGAAAATAAAATAAAATTGTCCGTCACCTATCGCAATAAATGTTTTTTCAACTTAACTTTGAAACTGAATTTTCCAAATTTTTTTATTGCATCAGGTAATCCATTATATAACACTATTCCGTTGTAATAAATTGATTGTTGTCTTATGTTTGATCTGAATTTCATTGTTGATAAATAATTTGAACATCTGGTTGAATGGTCATGTTGGTCACTATTAATTTTGAAGATGAGATAAGAATGTTTCAATTTATTTTTAACCAAATGAATGAACGTGCAGAGTTTTAGCGTATGTATTGAAGATATATCTAACAGTTGATTGGGTTTGTACAAATTTTTTGTCAGTTCTCTATAATCAAATTTATACATACATTTAATTAATTTATTCTGTAAAGCTTTCAGAGGTCTCAATAAGGTTTTTGTTGCTGATCCCAAAACCGGAATTAGGTATTGAAATCTAGAATATACCAGAGAAAAATTAATTAATTTCAAAAATTTCAAAGGCAGAAAATTTCGCAATTTAAAAAATACTCCTATAATTGGAGAGATCTGTTTTCTCAGAATTTCCAAATGTTTACTCCATGTCAAATGTTCATCTATGTATATGCCCAGAAATCTCACAATAGAAGAATATTTGATGATTTTATCATCTATTTTTATGGAATGGTCAGATTGTGATAAATTCGATTTTTTTGAGATAAACATAAATGAAGATTTCTCGAAATTCAACGATAGTTTGTGACTTATCAACCAAGATGATATTTTTTGGAGATCTTTTAACATATCAACTTTAATTTCATGTTTATTATTTGCCCCATATATTACTGATGTATCGTCTGCGAACATTTTGATTTTTCCTTTCAAATCCAAATTGGAGAATTTACATACACGAGAAAAAGAACCGGTCCAAGAATGGATCCTTGAGGAACACCACATAAGACAGTTCTGAGTGAACTAGTTCTTTTCTCCATATAGGGGTGTGAAGTTCTGAATATTGCTTGATCTGAAAACAAGACCGTTATACATTCTTATGGTGATTTTGGAATTTTTTGTCTCCATCTGTTTTGGATATTTTCACGGTAACCTATTACTGTTGGAACATGTATAAAAGTTCAGGATCCAATACCACCTCAATAGAGAACCCTCATACCCAAAATACAACACATTATCTATCGAAACAGATTTATTGAGCCAACTTTTGATAAATGAATGCCAAAAAAACTACTAATCGCTAGAATCATCTTAGAAATTGATTTATTCCGAAAATTATAGTATGGATGATTACAAAAAAATTGAAACGATTCGACTCATGAAGTCATATTTCAAATGAAAAAGACTTTCCTGGGAATCAAGATATTTAACTGATCATCCAATTCATTGCATAATCCTATATATTATATGAGAAATAAAAAAATTAAATGACTCAATAGGTCCTTGGAGATATTTATTGTTTCATCATGAAATCATGAAAATCATTTCAATTTTTAATCCTTCTAAAATTATTTTCATATAGGTATTTAAATGAGAGGAAATATTTTATTTTTTCTGTTTTTCGTCAGGTTTATCTTCTTTCTTCTTATCTTTCAAGCTACCTACGGCCTGGCGTATTGCTTCTGATTGAGGGTCGACACCAGGTAGATTTTCTAAAACACTTTGTAAAAATGCTGGATCATTCATGACTTCTGAATAATCTTCATCTGCCTCAACTTCCATAGGTTCTTCTTTAGCTGCAGCAGTGCTAGTCGAAGATTCCTCTGGAATTTGAAGTTAAAAATATTTATAAACATACAACAGGTGTCCTGAAATTTTCATCATTAAGAAAAATTTCACACTAAATTACCACAACTGCTGTGAAGTTACTTGGCATGAAATTGTTCAATTGAGTATTACATAACATGTTTTCATTGAAGGCCAATCAATTCAGAAACAGAAGTGAAATATTTCATCAAATTTAATATTTTGATGGTCCTCTTAAGTATCTGCAGTTTCCCGTAACTGACAATTTACCAGTCTCCATCTCAAAAGGGCAAAAGACACGCAAGCTGATGAAACACCAAAATATTGTTGGCGAAACAAAGAAGAAAGAATAATCTTTGAATGGACCAGTAAAATATAAATGATCTATACTATACAATGACCTGGAAGAAAAGATATGACTTGGAAGCGAACTCACTGGTTACACTCATTGATAATATATAAAGGATAATGATAACATCTTTATTTTTCCATTTTAAATAATACTGAAAAATTTTCAACAAATTATATATCAATGTTGGCATTAGGAGATCAATAGATAGATAATTTATTTCCGAATATCCATTATAAAAAATAAAAAGACATAATCATTAAATGTGAATTAGCGAGCATATACATAGAAATCACAAACACTCAACTATATATTCATGATATAACAATTTTAACAAATGGAAAAAACCCTAATAGGGTGTGGGGAAAGCTTAGACAAAATACGACAAAATTAAATTATAATCAAACTATAAATCAACATTATCATTGTTAGAATTGTATCAGAAACGGCATTGAAAAAATTCATCTAAACAGTAAAAGGAATGTGAACTGAGACGTTCGCGTATTTTTTTCTTGAATAATTTTAAATTAGCAATATCCTGTATCGTCCTGGGTATATGATTGAAAATTCTTATTCCTGTGTATTGAGGCCCTTTTCGATTGGACTCGTATCTGATATTGGGCAACATTAACATATTTTTCTGTCTGGTATTGTGATTGTGAAAATATGAGGGCCTGTTTATTGTACTGCAATTTTGGAAGATTAGCACTAATAATCTGTATATGTATAGATTTATAACTGTGAAAATTTTCAATCGTTGAAAGTGAGATCTACATTATTCTCTCGGCCTTAAATTACAAATTGATCGGATTGCCTTCTTCTGAAGAATAAGAGTACTGTGAACTGTTCTGCAAGATCCCCAGAATTCAATACCATATGATAGAAGACTGTGAAAATAGGCGTAATAGACGTTTAATGCAGCGTCTATTCCCACTTGCTTCCTGACCGTTCTCACTGCAAAAATTGATTTACTCGGTCTATTATTCAGGTAATCGATATGATCGCAAAAATTGAGATTTTTGTCGATGTTTATGCCTAGAAATTTTATACTTTCAACAGGTTTGATATCACCAGATGAGGTCATCAAGACTCTACTCGGTTTAGGGTTTTGTGGATGTTGAAATGAAATGTTGAAAGTTTTTGAGCTATTCAAAAGGAGTTTATTCGCAGAGAACCAATGGATGATTTCATTCATCAAGCTTCGACTTTTGGAAAAAAAAATTTCGGAGTTCTTGTCTTCAACCAATATACTGGTGTCATTGTCATTGTGCAAATAATGAAAAAAGGGTTTGTGGGAAATTGAAGATCAAATCATTGATGTGTATCAGAAAAAGTGTTGGACCAAGCACTGATCCTTGGGGCACCCCACATCTGACTTTTTGTTTCTGAGATAAAGTATTTGATCTTGTGTTTCCTTTTATTTCACAAAGCCTGCCTGATATTTCGCGACCCGCCAAGTAGGACTGGAACCAAGTATGTGGTACTCCTCTAATGCCATAAAATGAAATTTTTTCTAGGAGAATACTGAAGTCAACGCAATCAAATGCCTTTGACAAGTCGCAAAATATCCCAAGTGTGTGCGATTTTTCTTCCAAGTTGTTAATCAATTTGTTGATCAGAGATAATGCAGCATCAGAGGTGTTTTTATTCTCGCGAAATCCATACTGTGATGTTGTGAGTATATTATGTTTCTCTCGATAGGTAACTAATTGACGCTTCACCACTTTCTCCAATATCTTCGAAAACACAGGGAGGAGGGTTATAGGCGAGGTTATAGGCCTGTAATTCGAAACAATATTTTTATCTCCTTTCTTAAAAAGAGGTTTAATTATTCCTGATTTAAATATGTTGGGATATGTACCAGTACTCAGAGATAGATTTATGATATGAGTTAAGGGTTGTAATATATCAGTGAGACAGTATTTCACAAGTGTAATTGGAATATTGTCAAAACCACATGAGTTTTTATTTGCCATGTGTTTCACTATACTTTCTACATCTTCTTCTACAACAGGATGAAAATAAAATGAATTCATGTTATTGAATTTTACATTTTTCAGAAGTTTGGAATGGTCTTGGTAGCTTGATAGTGTGGAGGTTAAATCAATGGCTCCATTGGCAAAGAACGAACAAAATTCCTCACACACATCCCTTTGATCTATTATTGTGGTGTTGTTCACTGAGATATGGATTTCCCCGTTATCATGATTTTTTTTTCCACCTAGACATTCATTAACATGATATTAACAAGTTCCCATGTTTTTTTGATTTTGTTTTCCGAACCATTCAGTAACATATTGAAATGTATCTCTTTGGCTTTGGCGATAACTTTTTTCAAAATTCTGCAGTATCTCTTGACATATATTAGAAATTCAGCATTTTTAGTTTCTTTTTTTATCCGTATCAGATTTCTTTTGTTTTTGCATGATACTCTTATACCTCTTGTAACCAAATTATGTTTTTTATTTACTGAATTTATTTCAATTCTTCACTCCGGAAAACATTTGTTGAAGCAAAATAACAATTTATCATAAAAAAATTTTACAGACTCCTCAGTGTCATTGGAGCTAAGTACCTCATGCCAACCTATTAACTGTATCATTCTTTTGAACTTCGATTTATTAGTTTTAGTGATCAATCTTCTGATTTCAAAAAGCAAAGGTTTTTGGCAAGGAACTTTTATGTCAATAAGTTGACCACAGTGATCAGACACCCCTATTTCAACATTAACAGAAGAACATGGTTCGTCAAGTTTAACAATGAAATAATCCAGTAACGTTTGTGAAGAATCTGTTATTCTTGTAGGTGTATGTATTGTCGTTTTCAGTCCATATTGGTTCAGTATAAGGTCGAGTTCTTTTTTCAACTTGTCAAAAATATCCAAAAAATTATCTTTATCACCATTTGGTGACCTATATATACCCAAAACGATACACTCACTTAGTTTATTATAGGCAGCTGTGAATTCACAATCCTTTTCCACTGGTTTTGTTCTGAGTTTTTCAAATGGTTTATACTGTAAATCATCTCTAGCATATATTAAAACACCTCCATGCTGAAATAATGATCTACAAAAACTGGAGATCAAACTAAAATGATGTAAACTAATTCATGATCATGACAAGACAAATTCGATTCAGCTGCTCTTCCATTCAACTTTCCCTCCTTTCAAACTATGTTGTCATGGTTCTATTAGTATCCTACAGCTCTATGATGATAAAACTATGAAACTTCGAAAAATATCACATGAATGTCATAACCAATGGGAAAAACATTTACTCATACATCAAGCATATGAAAATATGACAATACACAAATGAGTTCAGAACGTACATACAATAAGCAAGGGTATTTATTTATATATTTCATTCACTTCCCAAGAAACACACAATGTTTATGATATTGAAAAAAGAAATTTATAAAAGAAAATCTGAAAATTAAATTTATGCATCACAGATGGGAAAACGAGCCCAACTTAAAAATATTAATATTTTGTATTGAGATTTTGATGAGATTTCAGAAAAAATTGGCAGTTCATGAAATTTCACACTTTAAGAATGAATCAACTGTTTTGTGTTGAGTGATGTGATAACAAAATCATTTGTGATATTTTTACAAATATTTTGTATTGGAAACCAGTGTGAAGGTGGCCATGTGTTTTCATCCATGTGTTTGGTGAAAGAGAGGCGAGCGCGCTATTCCGCCATAGGTCGTTTCACCACAATTATTCACATGGCTAGCCATGTAAATTTTTACATTGATAGACTCATTGCTGGAAACGAACTCATGTGATTGGAAATGATTCAAATTATGATGAAAATCCTCTCCTTTTTTTATGAAATGAACCGCTTTTTATTGAAATTGTACAAACAACTGATGGTAATAGAGGCAGAAAAATAATTTTAAAAGGAAATCCGTTGCAAGGAAATTTTTTTCTGACAATTAATTAAATACACCCCCGACTACCCTTAATTCAATTTCCATTGAAAAAATCATAAGTCCATTGCTGGGACTATTTTTTCATGAAACCATCGAATTTAGCAAGCTTGTTAACCCCAGAAGGGCCGCTGATTTAGTCTCGCGAAAGAACACCCCCGACTACCCTCAATTCAATTTTCATAAAAAAAATTATGAGTCCTTGCAAAAACACATTGCTGGGAGTCTTTATTCATGAAACCATCGAATTTAGCAAGCTCATTAACTCCAGAGGGGTCGCTGATTTTGTCTCACGAAAATACACCCCCTTCTACCCTCAATTCAATTTTCATAAAAAAAATCATAAGTCCTTGCAAAAACACATTGCTGGGAGTATTTTTTCATGAAACCATCGAATTTAGCAAGCTTATGAGCCCCAGAGGGGTCGCTGATTTTGTCTCGCGAAAGAACACCCCCGACTACCCTTAATTCAATTTTCATTAAAAAAAATCATAAGTCCTTGGAAAAACACATTGCTGGGAGTATTTATTCATGAAACCATCGAATTCAGCAAGCTTATTAATCCCAGAGGGGTCGCTGATTTTGTCTCGCGAAAGAACACCCCCGACTACCCTTAATTCAATTTTCATTAAAAAAAAATCATAAGTCCTTGGAAAAACACATTGCTGGGAGTATTTTTTCATGAAACCATCGAATTTAGCAAGCTTATTGGCCCCAGAGGGATCGCTGATTTTGTCTCGCGAAAGAACACCCCCGACTACCCTTAATTCAATTTTCTTGAAAAAAAAATCATAAGTCTTTGGAAAAACACATTGCTGGGAGTATTTTTTCATGAAACCATCGAATTCAGCAAGCTTATTAACCCCAGAGGGGTCGCTGATTTTGTCTCACGAAAATACACCCCTTTCTACCCTCGATTCAATTTTCATTAAAAAAAATCATAAGTCCTTGCAAAAACACATTGCTGGGAGCATTTTTTCATGAAACCATCGAATTTAGCAAGCTCATTGACCTCAGAAGGGTCGCTGATTTTGTCTCGCGAAAGAACACCCCCGACTACCCTTAATTCAATTTTCATAAAAAAAAATCATAAGTCCTTGCAAAAACACATTGCTGGGAGTATATTTTCATGAAACCATCGAATTCAGCAAGCTTATTAACCCCAGAGGGGTCGCTGATTTTGTCTCGCGAAAGAACACCCCCGACTACCCTTAATTCAATTTTCATTAAAAAAAAATCATAAGTCCTTGGAAAAACACATTGCTGGGAGTATTTTTTCATGAAACCATCGAATTTAGCAAGCTTATTGGCCCCAGAGGGATCGCTGATTTTGTCTCGCGAAAGAACACCCCCGACTACCCTTAATTCAATTTTCTTGAAAAAAAAATCATAAGTCTTTGGAAAAACACATTGCTGGGAGTATTTTTTCATGAAACCATCGAATTCAGCAAGCTTATTAACCCCAGAGGGGTCGCTGATTTTGTCTCACGAAAATACACCCCTTTCTACCCTCGATTCAATTTTCATTAAAAAAAATCATAAGTCCTTGCAAAAACACATTGCTGGGAGCATTTTTTCATGAAACCATCGAATTTAGCAAGCTCATTGACCTCAGAGGGGTCGCTGATTTTGTCTCGCGAAAGAACACCCCCGACTACCCTTAATTCAATTTTCTTGAAAAAAAAATCATAAGTCTTTGGAAAAACACATTGCTGGGAGTATTTTTTCATGAAACCATCGAATTTAGCAAGCTTATTAACCCCAGAGGGATCGCTGATTTTGTCTCACGAAAATACACCCCCTTCTACCCTCAATTCAATTTTCATTAAAAAAAATCATAAGTCCTTGGAAAAACACATTGCTGGGAGTATTTTTTCATGAAACTATCGAATATAGCAAGCTTATTAACTCCAGAGGGGTCGCTGATTTTGTCTCGCGAAAGAACACCCCCGAATTTCGCTAAAAAATTGCCGATAGACACCATATCGTGATTGCACCTGATCAATTCAAGAATAGGTATAACCCTATTTTCGACATTGATTACACCAGCATAGTAAAATATCCTTTTTTTGGTGAAAGGTGGTTTCCTAATAATACTGCCAGTGGCATCCAAATGCAGAACTGGTTTCGATTCCAATTTTTCTAGAATTTGTAGCTGTTTGATACTATACATATAAACATGAAATGGTTGACCCACACGTTTTATATAGGATGGATTTTCTCTCTGCATCATTATTAAATCTATCAAATCATCTTTATGACGATCATTACGACCAAACTGTTCTGAGCGAATTTTTCGGAAAACTGAATCAGATTTAATATTCTGTAGATTACCGTTAATTATCAAATTTGTATTTGATTTACGAATCGTTTTGTCACGAAAAGAACAAGGTTTGATATCTTTCATTTCCTGCATTACCATTTTTCGATGCAGTCCTTTCGAGTACCTAGTGATTGTAATCTATGTGATTGTAATCTTTGCTAGAACTATAAACTTTTACCTTGTGACTTCTATCAGAACTAACAGACTGTAGGAACATCAGAAATTTTTTGCAATTATGGGAGCAATAGGCATATATTCTGAAATGATCTTTTCTTTTGCTATATTCGTTTCCTCTGAAATTGATGACGCAGGTATTATTGACATGTTGTGATAATTTCGTCTGTACCATTAAAGTATACCCAATAGATAATTTATTTCCAGAACAAATTGTAGAAAATTCTTCTTGGCTCAGTAAAAAACATCCTTCAAAATATTTGCAATCAACATATGTGGGTTTTTCCAGGTATTAGTTTTCTTATTGACGGAATTAATAGGAAGTAGGGTATCGTTTTGACCTGAGGAATTCAAAAGTTCCAAAAATTTGTGAGAAATATGTTCATAACTCGTTGAAATATCTGAGGATTTATTTGGAACACAGAGAAATTCAGATAAAGAATCCCCAGAAATATTGCAATTATCTGAGATCTTTGGTTCTAAAAAAAAAAAAAGTTTTCATCATTTGACTGCGGCGTGGACGCGATAATATTATCTTTATAAGGAACTTTTGGTATAACTACTTTAACTCGAAAAAATGGCAATATAACGCGAATTTAACATATTTTTCAATGGTTCCACCCCTGATGGATATTTTCAAATATTTTTTGGTCAGGAATAAAATTTGGAAAGTTGTTACCATCTTGACTGGACCAGACCATTTCACCTCTGAAAATCACCAGTGAAGAGAAAAAAATATTGAAATTAGGATTGCTCCTCCAAGAGGCAACAAAATTTTCCATTTTGTTTTTCCACGTGAACATATATACAATGACTCGGAACGAGTTTTTTATTAGATCAGCTCAACAACTGAAGTGAGTTGAGTCTTCCATCGAATAAAATATTACAGACTTTCCATGAATTCCGAGATGACCGATATAATACCTATATACAAACAATTTCAAAGTTCATCGCGAAAAGTACCCACATAAATGAAACAAGATTTCCTAAAATTTATGAAATGTTTTTTTAGAGGTTCTGTGACTGACAGTATTCACATTAAAGTTGACGTTCTTTTATCAAATATGAATCTTTATCACGTTATCACGTGATACTTTCAATGCCTCCGGCAATATAGCGAATACTTTTTTATCTATACAATAAAAGTAAGAGTTTCAAATTTTGATAATATGTACCACATTTGCATTTCTTCCTTTGAGGAAAACATAGCGCGTGTATTGATACGTCCGTTAATCTCCATGCTCGCCACACAAGGCATTTTGTTTTTCTAATAATACAATGTAGGTACAATTTCTTACTAATAACAGAAGAGAGGAAACATTCTCTTGAGAGAAAAGATAGGTATTTACTAAAAAATAATTCCATTTTATTGAATTTGCATACAGGAAAAGAAAATGATATCATGAAACATTTTTGAAGCCTACTCGGAAGCCTATAGGTACCAACAGCTGGAATGAAAAAAATGTTTTTCTGTGTAAAACCTATTTCGTTAGAGATTTCGCATTGAGGAATCTTCAAAATGTGCTACTTTCCCTACCGAAAGATCGTAAATTTTTTGTATGCTTGGCCAACAAGCTCAATTTCCGAGAAATGGTGTACATGCGCAGTACAGAACAAGGGGGGTCACTTTAAACCAAGCATAGTAAACACATTGAGGAAAATTCACCAATAAAATATCGTAATGCGAAAAACAAAAACTCAATTGGATGGTTTAACTACGACTTCATGATTATTATCCTTGAGGTTAACAAAATTCAGATGATTGAGTAAACCTATTTGTGTATATATGTATATTGTACGTGTTCATATTTAGAGCTGAATGTATTACATAGTTCTTTTTATAATTGTAGAATTGGTGTTCTTCTTGAATTTCTGGAGATTGTATGCCTAGGGGAACACCTCCCTAGACAATGAGTTCCAAAGCCTCGCTGTTCGTTGGATGAACGAGTCTTTGAGGAGATATGTTCTGCAGGTCTCTAAGGTGACCACAAAGGGGTGTGAAGACTGAACTTGATGGGTCAATCTCGAAGAGACTGCTAAAGGAGAAACGGTTGTTGATATTTCACGAGAGCATCGCCCATGAAAATATCTATAAAACAGAGACAAATCGACAACTTTTCTACGGTGTTCCAGAGAAGTGAGCGAGTTCGTTAGAGAGGCATCACCGACGAGACGGATTGACCTTTTTGTACAGATTCCAATAGTTTCAGACATGTTTAGGTGCCGCACTCCGAACATGGGAACAGTACTCCAGGACAGGTCGAATCTGTGCCTTATAGATCATAAGCAGCTGACGAGAAGGGAAATAGCTCTTGGCACGAAACAAAAAAACAAGTTTTTGGGATGCACTCTTGGCAATGGACCTCACGTGATCCTCCCAAGAAAGGTTATTGCTCATAGTAATGCCAAGCATGGAAATGGATGACTTCAATGCTATAGTTACTCCCGACAAGATTATGCTTGCACAGTGGGATCCGCCCTTCTAGAGAAAAGACATCCCTGTGTCTTGTTTGCATTAAATTCTACCAGGTTATTAGATCCCTATTCGAGAACTGTTGCCAAGTCCATATTTATGTTGTTAACATTCCGTTCCCGTTCATTTCTGGTCTCACGGGCTGATATAGGAGCCCTGGAAGAGAAAGCGGTATGGAGTGTTTTTAGCATCCGCGAAGCTGTGTACTTGGCACGAAGTTGCTTCTTTGAAGAATGTAGAGTGCGTGTTAGGTGTTTTGAGAATTTCTTCTGTTTTCGAAAAATGCATATTATTCCAAAAGGTAAAAATACCAAGTTTCAAATGTTTATGTTTTGTCTGACGATATACTATAAAGTTGAATAGGACCTATCCTAATTTAGAACAACACATTTCTTTTGAAAGCAATCCCTGATGGATGTGGAGCAATATACATATTTATTATAGACATAAAAAAGTCCGCATTAAAATTCAAAATTGTTGATGAAAGTGTTACACACTACATTATGATTTGATTTCTAGATATTTTTTTCCAGAAGAACTGATCTGCTCTCCTCGTCCGAATTTGTTGCTAATTATGTGTTTTTGCAAGGACGTATGATTTTTTTTTTATGAAAATTGAATTAAGGGTAGTCGGGGGTGTTCTTTCGCGAGACAAAATCAGCGAACCCTCTGGGGTTAATAAGCTTGCTAAATTCGATGGTTTCATGAATAAATACTTCCAGCAATGTGTTTTTGCAAGGACTTATGATTTTTTTTTATGAAAATTGAATTAAGGGTAGTCGGGGGTGTTCTTTCGCGAGACAAAATCAGCGACCCCTCTGGGGTTAATAAGCTTGATAAATTCGATGGTTTCATAAAAAAATACTCCCAGCAATGTGTTTTTGCAAGGACTTATGATTTTTTTAATGAAAATTGAATCGAGGGTAGAAAGGGGTGTATTTTCGTTAGACAAAATCAGCGACCCCTCTGGGGTTAATAAGCTTGCTGAATTCGATGGTTTCATGAAAATATACTCCCAGCAATGTGTTTTTGCAAGGACTTATGATTTTTTTTTTATGAAAATCGAATCGAGGGTAGAAGGGGGTGTATTTTCGTGAGACAAAATCAGTGACCCCTCTGGGGTTAATGAGCTTACTGAATTCGATGGTTTCATGAAAAAATACTCCCAGCAATGTGTTTTTCCAAGGACTTATGATTTTTTTTTAATAAAAATTGAATCAAGGGTAGTCGGGGGGTGTTCTTTCGCGAGACAAAATCAGCGACCCCTCTGGGGTTAATAAGCTTGCTAAATTCGATGGTTTCATGAAAAAATACTCCCAGCAATGTGTTTTTGCAAGGACTTGTTTTTTTTTAATAAAAATTGAATTAAGGGTAGTCGAGGGTGTTCTTTCGCGAGACAAAATCAGCGACCCCTCTGGGGTTAATAAGCTTGCTGAATTCGATGGTTTCATGAAAATATACTCCCAGCAATGTGTTTTTGCAAGGACTTATGATTTTTTTTTTATGAAAATTGAATCGAGGGTAGAAGGGGGTGTATTTTCGTGAGACAAAATCAGCGACCCCTCTGGGGTTAATGAGCTTACTGAATTCGATGGTTTCATGAAAAAATACTCCCAGCAATGTGTTTTTCCAAGGACTTATGATTTTTTTTAATAAAAATTGAATCAAGGGTAGTCGGGGGGTGTTCTTTCGCGAGACAAAATCAGCGACCCCTCTGGGGTTAATAAGCTTGCTAAATTCGATGGTTTCATGAAAAAATACTCCCAGCAATGTGTTTTTGCAAGGACTTGTTTTTTTTTAATAAAAATTGAATTAAGGGTAGTCGAGGGTGTTCTTTCGCGAGACAAAATCAGCGACCCCTCTGGGGTTAATAAGCTTGCGAAATTCGATGGTTTCATGAATAAATACTCCCAGCAATGTGTTTCTGCAAGGACTTATGATTTTTTTTATGAAAATTGAATTAAGGGTAGTCGGGGGTGTTCTTTCGCGAGACAAAATCAGCGACCCCTCTGGAGTTAATGAGCTTGATAAATTCGATGGTTTCATAAAAAAATACTCCCAGCAATGTGTTTTTGCAAGGACTTATGATTTTTTTAATGAAAATTGAATCGAGGGTAGAAAGGGGTGTATTTTCGTTAGACAAAATCAGCGACCCCTCTGGGGTTAATAAGCTTGCTGAATTCGATGGTTTCATGAAAATATACTCCCAGCAATGTGTTTTTGCAAGGACTTATGATTTTTTTTTTATGAAAATTGAATCGAGGGTAGAAGGGGGTGTATTTTCGTGAGACAAAATCAGTGACCCCTCTGGGGTTAATGAGCTTACTGAATTCGATGGTTTCATGAAAAAATACTCCCAGCAATGTGTTTTTCCAAGGACTTATGATTTTTTTTTAATAAAAATTGAATCAAGGGTAGTCGGGGGGTGTTCTTTCGCGAGACAAAATCAGCGACCCCTCTGGGGTTAATAAGCTTGCTAAATTCGATGGTTTCATGAAAAAATACTCCCAGCAATGTGTTTTTGCAAGGACTTGTTTTTTTTTAATAAAAATTGAATTAAGGGTAGTCGAGGGTGTTCTTTCGCGAGACAAAATCAGCGACCCCTCTGGGGTTAATAAGCTTGCTGAATTCGATGGTTTCATGAAAATATACTCCCAGCAATGTGTTTTTGCAAGGACTTATGATTTTTTTTTATGAAAATTGAATCGAGGGTAGAAGGGGGTGTATTTTCGTGAGACAAAATCAGCGACCCCTCTGGGGTTAATGAGCTTACTGAATTCGATGGTTTCATGAAAAAATACTCCCAGCAATGTGTTTTTCCAAGGACTTATGATTTTTTTTTAATAAAAATTGAATCAAGGGTAGTCGGGGGGTGTTCTTTCGCGAGACAAAATCAGCGACCCCTCTGGGGTTAATAAGCTTGCTAAATTCGATGGTTTCATGAAAAAATACTCCCAGCAATGTGTTTTTGCAAGGACTTGTTTTTTTTTAATAAAAATTGAATTAAGGGTAGTCGAGGGTGTTCTTTCGCGAGACAAAATCAGCGACCCCTCTGGGGTTAATAAGCTTGCGAAATTCGATGGTTTCATGAATAAATACTCCCAGCAATGTGTTTCTGCAAGGACTTATGATTTTTTAATTGGAAATTGAATTAAGGGTAGTCGGAGATGTATTTAATTAATTGGCAGAAAAAAATTTCCTTGCAACGAATTTCCTTTTAAAATTATTTTTCTGCTTCCATTATCATCAGTTGTTTGTACAATCTCAATAAAAAGCGGTTCATTTCTTAAAAAAAGATAAGGATTTTCATCATAATTTGAATAATTTCCAATCATATCAGTTCGTTTCCAGCAATGAGTCTATCAATGTAAAAATTTAAATGGCTAGCCATGTGAATAATTGTGGTGAAACGACCTACGGCCAAATAGCGCGCTCGCCTCTCTTTCACCAAACACATGGATGAAAACACATGGCCACCTTCACACTGGTGTATTGGAATAAGGTGCCAGTTCTGTAATTTAACTTTGCACTATTGAAATTTCTTGACCCATTAAAAAATTGTAGAACCCTGAGTATTGTGTAATCAACTGAATAAATTCAATTTTGTATTGGATACTTGTAAAATAGATATCTATGAAAATATCTGTCAGTTCATCTACTACTTCACTTGTTCTAACTGCCATTGTCTATATTATTTACTCAAAACCTGTGAAAAACTTATTCTTATTGAAAATGGTACTTACGAGCATCTTGCATAGACATCTGCATAGCGAATGCAATTTGTTCCTCTTCAGTCATGTTGGCAAAATCTACTGGAGTTCTGTTGGTGGCATTTTGTTCTTCACCTTGTTCCATCGACATTGCTAAAGCCCTTTCAAGCAATGCTTCTTCAGTGGGTTCCTCTTTGATTGCTTCTGTTTTGTAACCGGTCTCGCTTCCAGGAGCATCCTTAGCTCGACGAGCCTCATCTTCTTGTCTTTGGCGTTGCTCTTCCATAGAAACTCGCAGAGCCTGTAAGGAAATTATTAGGTTTCAAAAACAACAGATGAACGAATATTTGAAAGTATTCCAGAAAACAAATTTCACTTATACCAGTTATTTACTCAATTTTATGCATTTGTTGATAAAAGTTTGAGTAATTACATTTTGAGTGGATTGTGAATGTTAAAAGAACAAGGCTCGCTGTATTTCAGATTGCTAATAAATTGACTATAGGAAAGTGATTGAATTGGGAAAAAAATTAAAGGAAGAGATAATTACATGGAAAATCAAGTATAGGGTTGATACCTTAGAAAAACCTTATACTTAATTTTTTCATGCAACTTTCTCTTAGTGTATATGCCTGCCATTATATTTCAATCTTCAAAAGTTACTAGATTGGCCACAGTATTCAGTTGTTATGTACAAATTATTTGAAACATATAGGTGATTCTGTAATTGATAATAAATTTCAGATTATTCCACACAATATGTCAATAGAAATAGTCAGAAGTCGCTATTAATTATTTTGACAGTAGAATTGAAATGAAATGCTTAGATTAAACAGGTTCGAAATATCTAACATTGGGCACTCTGATGATCATAGGTATGAACATGATGCTTTCTAGATCTAGTTATAAAATTATTATTCGGGTTATAAGTAGAATAGCTTCAGCTAGACTTCGCCATCAGTCTTATGTAAATTTTCTATATTGATTCTTTTTAATCTTCAATAAAAGATGATTTATCATTATTATAAAATGAACCTGAATATTAATGGCATGTTTTTATAGCTCTTTTAGGAAAATTATTTCATGCCCCAATGGAATATTGATTTATCCTCAACAATTGCAGATTATCACTTATCACACCGAAAGTTGATTTTGCATTTCATGCATTTGATTAAATGGAAAAGAGTGAATGTGCAGAAAAGTAATGCAACTGATATAATTTTGAAGTTAATTTTGAGCTTGTAAGGAGAGTCATATGAATACAAAAAATTACCAAGGCCAATTCAGGATCCTCATTAGGATCAACTCCAAATTCGTATCCTGATGCCCCAAGTCCTGCAGCTCCTGTGCCATCTTCACCTTGGATAATGGGAGAGGAAATCAAAGCATCAGAAAGATGAGGACCAGGAGGAACTGTTACCAGATGGCTGCTAGTACCATCCTTGAATATATTTTTCGCTTAAAATTAATAAAAAATAGAACTGGTAGTAGAGCAAGTTACCTTCCCATTCAGAGTATTCACAAAGGAAGTCAAAACCTGCGAGTTGATAGCATCCTCACCAAAGCTAATAAGATCGACATTAACCTTCTCTTTCTTCAGTTTTTTGGCGAGCTTGACCAACTCTTTCTCCTCATTATCTACAGGGCTCCCAACAAAAACCACAATGCGCATTTTATGATTCTTACCTTGGCGATGTTTGAGAGCAAGCTGAAAAAGAGGGTACCTAAAAATATTGTCAAGCTATAGGGTCAATAAATTGAATACATGAGCTATTCTGATCCCAGTGTGCAGATTTATTTCGCCATTGGGTTGAACTTGATGTAATTTTGATAGAATGCGACCGACATCACTTGTGAGAGTAGCTAATACTTCAACCCTAAAAAAAATTAAAAATGAGAAAGTATGGACAAAAATATAAAACATTTATGTACTTTGCCAAAGTAAGTAACCCGACATTATTTTCTGGATTAGATCGGGTTTTCGAGTGGCACACTAAATTTACGGCATCCTGCTGGGCTTGTAATCTACTAGGGAGAAAGTCTCCATTTCTCATATAATCACTATTATCAACACTACAATAGTAAAAAAGATGTAAAAGTTATACCAGAATCAATCATTTTAGCAATTTACCATATCATAGTACTTTCCAAAACCATTGTTACACTCTATATTCCTCAGCTCAGAAACTTGAGGTTTATGAAAAATGTTCTAATGAATTTTATTAAAATCGCTACAATGAAAATGAACAGCAATGACTTGTATCTTGTATTTTCCGAGCAAAATGTCAAAATGTTGACGGATGACGGATCAACTGACGGACGTCAGTTGTCAATGTCAACATCTATCATTGCCAGTGTTGCCGGAATAATCCACAGAGCAATCCAGTGACCAGATATCCATATAACCGTTAGATGTCAACCTATGAAAAATATTATGTAGTTTCGAAAAAAGCACACTTTTGTGCACATAAATAAAAATACATTTCCTGTTTAATCATACATCATAGAAAACATCAGTAAATTATTTGTATTCTTCCTATTTAGAAACAACCAACAGAAACCTTCGATAAAAAGTATCGAGCTACGATTTTTGTGCCTTTCCCACTGTCCACACAACACCCTACGACGAGAACTTTTCGAATTCAGATTGAAGGATGATCTACTCATCATTATCATGATATACAGGGCTATTCACGAAGCAGAGTTGTTATGGATAGCGACTAAAAATTGTCGTTATGTTCAAGGTCAGTTGCTAAGCGCGAAATTGGTATTCACTTTCCAAGTTAAGTTGCTACTATAATGACCAGTTGCTGTGAGTAGTTGTTCACAGGCAACTGCTTTAGATATCTTGTTAAGGAAAAACAGCTTACCACCGTCATTATGGCAAGTTATTATCAGAGTTGCTACGACGGTTAGCAACTGCGATAACCACTTTACTTAGTGAATAGCCCTGATAAACTCCCCTTGGAACTTTCAAATTCGAAGAGCCATATTCCACTGAAATCAACGCCACACTTGTCGGCTTTTTCCGACTTCTCGACTCATAATCGGAATCTTTTGAATTCGAATTTATTTCGTAAAGCCTTATACCGTTCTGACAGGCATGTGATGCCAACCCCTTTTAAGGAACCTTGTAAATTTTCGTGCGAGTAATGAATCAATGAAGCCTTATCTTTTATCGTGCGATTACCCAGCACGGTTGCACGGCGGGGAATCGAACCCCCTGAACTATGCCTATAATATAGTTCAGTGATCGAACCCTGGTTTTCTGCTTGAAAGGCGAATGTGCTAACTCTACACTACCGAGAACCACAAACATGTTCTCTTATATCATATTTTAGATTTTTTTTATCTTCAAGTTTTGAATATATGAAAAATTGAACCATATCAGATTTATCACTTGTTTTTCTAATAGATCAGGACACATATCTTAGTGATATAGCAATTCAATTCTCTTTCAGATTGAGATGAAGAAACATTTGTTTCACACCATCCCATGTCCCAATTGAGACCAGTGAGAAATATAACATTTCCCTAAAAGAAATTGCTTCAAGAAATATTTTGGAATTATCTCATTTTTTTACCTGAATATTTCATAGACTCAGCCTCACAAATTTCATACTGATAACATTATGCACATACGCTAGGAGAGTGCTCCTGAGAGAGGATATTAATTTTATTCAAGGGCAACAAAGAAATAAATATATTTTTTAAATTTTTATTTGTCAATAACTTGAACCAATTCTATTCCGTTTCCGTAAAGAAAAACATTCAACTCACAATTTTTGAAACATATCATTCCCTTTAAATCAGTAACAGCAGTATTGTATTTCGAAATACACTCACAAACAATTTTTTCCTCTTTAATTTTCCACCTGAAAATCACCAACCTTTGATCTACAGAAGACGTCATAAAATAGTTTTCATTCAAAAAACTACCAGTTATTTGCGCCCAATGTGAAGTAACATCTACAAACTTGTCAATTTTTTTCATCCTCAAATTATTTTGTGTCATGAAGAACTCAGCATAGTTTATAACAATTGAATTATCGTCGCCACCGGTTAAAAACAAAAAACAATTATTTCCTAATTTTTGTATTGAAAACGTATTTATTCCCGATTGATGTGCTTGGAGGCTTTCAAATGGTCGACATTCTGCATTTGTAAAAATATCACTCACATCCCAAAATACGAGTTTACCATCTGTTGCCATAGAAATCAAAACGTCTCTTTGGAGAATTTTCAAGTGAGATACTAGGAGGACACATTTCAACGCGTAAAATATATTTTTCAAGAATTTCAGAAGGAATTTTTTGTTTTGTTCTACATGAAACATCTGAATATTCCCATCTGAGCATGCGGCGAATAGGACAATTTTATTTGTAACTTCTGCTACACATAAATTCATAATTCTCATTTCGGACTCTTCGCTTCCTATCAAATTATGATAAGAGGATTGTTGGCTACAAATTATGTCACGTAGAGCTCCCATTACAAAAAAACATTCAAGTTTCCAGCACAGTATTTGGGCCCTGCCACCAGCAGAAAACAGCAAATACATTTTTTTGTCCATTTCTCTACATTCAAGTTTGTGAACTGTCAAAGATCTTATACTAGACAAATGCGATTTGAGAGTAATATGTGATCTGAATTGGGCACCATCTAGTTGTACTGAAATTATCCTTAACTTGGTATCCTCACCTCCAGAAATTAAAATATACTCGCTAACGCCTTTCAAAATTTCGATGCTATTAATTTCTTTTGAATGGTACCCTTCAATCAAATTATTTGGCATGCTGTGGCACATATCTAGCTGGACCTCATTGATTACTTTGTCTTTGACAAAAACAAAAGTTAAGCCTCCTCTACTATTCAAAAAATCCCAGGATCGATGCCCACCCCCACAGAAAGTTTCAAACAGTACCCTTTTTGAGTCACAGTCCCAAACAACAAAATTCTTACTCGAAAATGCAATTAAGATGTTCCCAAATATATCCAGTAGCCATGTGAATGGAAGTTTATCAGACGAAATCAATTCCAAACCGTCATCGCTTATTGAAAAATGTTTAACTACAGCATTTCTTCCGAGAGAAATAATTTCGTTGTTCTGGCCAACGTTACTGTTTTGCATAATCAATTTAGTAACACCCAAATGACTGTGAGCTTTCCTCAAAGATTGTACTGGGTTAACATTACCAATTTTATAGAAATGTATATGTCCTCTTCTATCACCAACAATAATTTTGCCGTTCGAGACCACTGCAGATGTCGAACATCTCTCAGAGCTAGCAGGTAAGATGAATTTTGATAAAGGAACCAAAGACGCCTGTTTCAGATAAAACAGAGTCATGTTTCCATCATCCTGGCAAATCAAGAATGATTTGCAAGTTAACCAATGTAAGGAAGCGATCCTCGACCTGTTACTAGTTCTCCAACTGGATACAAGGCATATCCTATCTTGGTGCTCATGATAAATATGTATTTCTCCACTCAAACCTGAAAGAAGAGTATGAGGCGTGAGGCAGTGCAATAATAGGTTTGTTCTAGCAACACATTTGACCGTTTGGAAATTGGTCTGAAGCAGTCAGAGGCATGCGCAAAATGAATTCCGCTATCTAATATTCATCAGCAGTCAGAGGCATGCGCAAGATGAATATTAGATAGCGGAATTCATTTTGCGCATGCCTCTGACTGCTTCAGACCGATTGGAAATTGGTGCTAGAACAAACCTAATATTTTTTCAATGTTCAGAAGTTAGCAATAGAATTATAACTAAGAGAAAGATGCGATTTCCAAACACGGGTAGCGTATAAGCAATGAAACTGGAACCTTTGGTGTAAAAGTTTAGTAATTGATCTCTAGAAAAAGTTTCAACGGGTAACGGTCCATCCACAGAACACAGAAATACATTTGGAAATGTCACAGCCGCGTTCCCGCGTAAAATTCGAAAGCTTGGGGTCAACGACCAACGAAGACACTGATGGGGAGCAACTCGTTGCACCCACATTTCGTAACACTTCACAATGCCTTATACCCACATTTCGATACACGTACATTACGAAATCCCCACATTTCCTAACACCCACACTCTCCGAACATACCCGAATGATGCGCTGTTCGCTGTTGCCAAATTCATCCTTCTTTTAGGTTAGGTTAGTTAGGTTAAGTTATATTCGGTTAACAGAAAATTGCAGAATATCCGGTAAATTTTGCAACAGTGCATCATTCGGGTATGTTCGGAGAGTGTGGGCGTTATGAAATGTGGGGATTTCGTAATGTAGGTGTATCGAAATGTGGGCATGTGGGTATAAGGCATTGTGGGTGTTACGAAATGTGGGTGCAACGCAGCGCACCCCACTGATGGCGTTCATTTTGTTCCAGTTGGGAGTGAAGATACTGAATTGCAATCTTCTACGATGGTGCCATTTACTTTGACGCCTACCTTACATGCAATGCGATTTTGAAATTTTGAAGTGTGAAGCATAAAATTTGAATTCATTTCGACAAAATTGTTCTCTGTGAGTTTTATGAGCTGTATTTTATCCGATTCCAAGAATAACCATGTGATTTTCCATACTTGGCTCTAGCTCTACTAGTGAATCAAACGACTAAACTATTTTCCGCAAATTGCTAGGAAATTTTGACATTCCTGTCAAAAAAAGAAAATGATCTTTTGCTCACAGTGAGGAATAGTATATTGTACAAGTGAGAAAAACGATATATTTCTCGCGAGCGCAGAATCAAGCGAGTGAGAAATGTCTTTTTCTCACGCATTGTGCACTGTACTTTTTCTACGGTTGCGTTGTTTTGTATGTCATCAACTCATTTTTGTATTTTATTCAAAATAGTTATTATAACAGTTATATTTGAACAATTTTGTAAAGTAATTCCTGGTAGGTTGTTTTGTTTCAACATATTTTCGGTAATTGAAATATTAGCTGCGGTCGAAGTTGAAGGGGAAACAAACTGAGCTTCCACAGTATTGTTGTGTTCAGTTTCTAATGGCGCTAGAGGCTGAATATATTCTAGTATACTTTTTGAAATGTTCATTTTGTTAGCTATGGAGTTGTCGATATAAGATTCAGCAACATTGCTTGATTTCCAACCCCCATGGCGTTTTGAAGTTGAAAGATCTGCCCTTGCATTAACTATAATAGTCGCAGATGACCTTCGAAAACAGTGGCCAGTATATAATTCAGGGTTCGGTAATTGCAAAAATTTTGCTATTTCTTTCGCCATATGGTGACAAATTTATTTATCCACACAGGCTGTTTCGTACATTTGCTATTTTTGTAATTCAAAATAAACATGTTTCTTTGTGCATGGTTGAAGCTTCACATAGGGTAGTTGCGGGAGTAATGGACCCTGCATCAGTAATGGACACCTTCGCTACTCAAAAATCAATAACTCTGTAATGACCTGTTGAACATTAGGTATTTTATAGTTCCTGTGTACAATATTCAATTATTACACCCCTTCTATTTCATACAATCTGCCAACTTCGCAATTCTGCCATTTACGAATTTTATTCAATATGGCAGTTGTCTGAACAGCCATTGAACGTTCGTGAAAAGGTTACCCCAAGTTTTGTGAATTGTAGATTAATCACGCTGGATTTGTAAATCATTCGAGTTAAATGTGATCAGGTGTTATAAGGTATGTTGAAAATGATATATTTTCAATAAAAATATCAATTTTCCGAACTATATCATTTTTAGGGGTAATGACCATTACTGCAACAAAAATTTCAATAAATCACTAGTAATGGACACTCATGGTGTCCACTACTAACCACATGCATTTTAGTAATGGGCACCATTGTAAAAAGATGTAAATTGTGGTTGCTAGTGGTTGAAATCCTTCATATAATACTATTTATACTCTTAAAAGATTGTAGGTGCTAAATGATGGGCGTCAGCCATGGGCTCATTAATTTGTTTGTATTTAGGATGTTTTTTTTGTGCAGGTAACGAATGGAAAAACCAAAAAAATCAAAGAAACATTCACGTCAATAAAATTAACGACGACTTGAACGACTTCTCAAGAAAAGCCGACCTATCATTATCAAATATTCAGATGTCAGGAGTAACTATTCCTACAAAATCAAGTATTTCGATGCTAGGAATTACGATCAGTGATAATCTCTCATGGGAAAACCATGTGAGATCGATCGCTAAAAGTGCTTCCAGAAGAAATACTTCACTTCTCGTCAGCTTCTAATGATTTAAAAGGCTCAGATACGTCCTGTCATGTTTACAGTTCTCATGTGTGGGGTTCGGCACCAAAACATTCATTGAGGCTTCTCGATTCTATTCAGAGAAAGGCAATTCGTCTTGTCGGTGATTCTTCGGTCACAAACGTGCTATTTTTTCCGCTGTTGTTTCCAGTGAAAAATATAGAAATTTTCATGAGAATGAACAAAAAAAAGCTGGAATCCAAACAGAAACGGAAAAAGAACCTATCCCTAAAAATAACATTTCGTCTGACTCGGAATTGGATACTGAGACTCCATTTGTTGGCGAGGACATGGATATAAGTTATATCGAAGACTTTGATTAGAAAGAGGGAAAGTACTTCATCATTAAATACGAAGAGGATCATTTATTATCCTGGTGGGTGACACGCTTACTAATAACCAAAAAACATACATACATAAACATATCTATGCATGTTAATATTGATTACCTACTTTCACTTACATTGCAGGAGTCATCTTGAAAAATGATCATGAAGGAGCAGAAATACGATCGGTGATCAGTGCAGGCGTAGGTACCTGGAAATGGCCCATAAAGGAAGACATTCTTTACTACTTCAAGGATGATATAATGTGTATCATATAAAAACCAAAAGCAAAAAACAATAAAGGTCATTATGCTGTACCAGAAATGATGAAATTTGAAAATAAATTAATGATTATCAGAGGTGTCCATTACTACCTCCAAAGGTGTCCATGACCTCAGCAACTGTGTCCATTAGTGCGGCATATAGCATATATTTTTCAGTTCTAGCAGTAGGAACATACCTTCGTAAAATATTGAATGGTCTATGGTCAATCACAAAATACATTAGTAACTGCAGCTTTTGACATTTTGAAAGTTTCGAAAAATCAAATAATCACTAGATAACAAAAAATTAAATCGAGAATTTTGTCTTGGGTGTCCATCACTCCCACAACTACCCTATTTTTTATAAATTTGGTACAATTCTCCTGTGACTGTGAAATTTCTAGGAACCTTGGTTTTAGTATCGGGTAATTTTAATAAAAGGGCCGAATTAAGATCTTCCATGTCATCAATGTTTAATTTTCGAAAAATCACGATTTTTTTGATTTTTCAAAATTTTTGATTCTTTGAAATTATTGTTAATTATTTTAATGTATAAGTATAAAAATTTTACTACAATTTGCGACTCAAAAACTTGTGACAACGCATTTGTCGCTCTTCTTGCAAGAAAATTCTTGTCGCGATTTATTTTCCTTCGGTCCTATTATACACTCGCTTTACAGGGCCGAGTGAGGAACGAACACTAACGCGTTTGTTGTGCTTTTTGCAAGAATATTCGTGTCGAGGCTTGTTTTCCTTCTCGACCTATAAATTGACGTTGCCCAACAATTTCACGCATTTCGCTAGTTGTACACTCGGATTTAAGAAACAGATAAGGCACAGAAAACGGAGGAAAACTCGTGTTTTTGTTCAAATTGTATAACGAAAATGAATAGACTGAAAATATACAGTAATAAAATTTAGGTGTTACGTTTAGTTTAATAATTTGGAATTATGTACTTCTTTTTTGTTGTTTTTTGCTAAAAACAGAACCTACTTTTGATCTTCGAGAAAACTTTTATATTATGTTGTTATCTGGTTCTGAATAAAAAAAAAGCAAAAATTGATTTAAATCATGATTTTAATTTTAAAAATCGAGCGATTTAAATCTTGATTTTAATCGTGATTTTAATCAGCCCAACTCTGTAACTAAAGCAGCCTGAAATTAAAACCAAACATTCATTTTTCGATACCAACTTAAAAATTTTCAATTCATACCTTTTTCAGCAAATACTTTTCATCAGGTGCATCTTGATTGTAAACAGTTTCCAAAGTAACCCAATTGAATTTATTACGAATGTCCAAGCAAAATTTGTGAATAAAATTATTTGCCATTTTTTTCAAAACTATTTACTAGTATCTGTCGAATTTTAAACGATTTGTGAAATAATAGTTTTTTTACCTCGTAGGAAAAGCCACATTCCTAGACTCAGTCCTCACAGTTGTCCAGGAATGAACGGCTTTTCCTACTTAGTAAACAATATACTATATATACATACAATGGGTTGTAAGTTAGGTGGTGAGATTATTTTTCAATTGTCAAGTATGAAAAACCTGCCCTAACATGCCGAAAATTATTTTTCAATTGTCAAGTATGGAAAACCTGCCCTAACATGCCGATAATCATTTTTAAATTGTAAAGTATGAAAAACCTGCCCTAACATGCCGATAATTATTTTTCAATTGTCAAATATGGAAAACCTGCCCTAACATGCCGATATAACAGAATTCTGCATTTTCACTTCGTACAACCGCTACTTGAGTGTGGCGCAAGTTTTTCGTTTCATCAAAGATTGAAGACTTTCACGGCCGGCAACTAATGAATTGTTAGGTGCTTCCGGGCTTCTGAGCCGTGGACAACAGGTTTTAAGGCCTGACGTTTCGTCTGCATCTGCGGCAGACATTTTCAAAGGCGATGCGGCAACGGTCGAAGTATCCTTCTCTGCTGCGAGGCTTTGATCTGATGATGAATTCCTGGAATCCAAAGATTCAATTCACGATGGAAACTGAGGAGGATAGGAAAATAGCTTTTCTGGACGTATTGGTAGAAAGACGGGAGAATGGAAAACTAGGGCATAGAGTGTATAGAAAGCCCACTCACACAGATCGGTACCTCAACAAGAATTCCAACCATCACCCGAGGCAAAAGGGAGGAGTAATTATAAGACCCTGGTAGAAAGAGCGAGACGCATTGCTGAGCCAGAATATTCCGAGGAAGAGATGCGTTATTTAGAAAACGCCTTTATATGTAATAGCTACCGCAGGGACGAAATTCACCGAGCCTTGCGACCCAGACAAGGAGTTTCAATGAATGGCCCCGAGCCAGCCGTTAATGGACGGGCGTGTCTGCCTTATATTAACGGTGTGACGGAACGCATTGGAAGACTGTTAGAAAACAAGCAATTTTCAAGCCCACGAGGAAAATTCAAGAAAGCCCCAGATCCGCAAAAGACCCACGGGATCCATTATCTACCTCAGGAGTATACCGAATACCGTGCAGTTGTGGTTCTGTCTATATCGGAACCACAAAAAGGAGCATAAAAACGCGGTTAACCGAACACAAAAGAAGTTGTCGATATGGCCAAACCCAAAAATCTGCGGTGGCCGAACACGTTCTGTTGGAAGGTCATAACATTGACTTCGACGGAACGCAAGTGCTGGACACAAGTAGGAGCTATTACCCCAGGCTCTATAGGAAGGCCATAGAGATTCATAAACATAAGAACAACTTCAACCGCAAAGAAGAGAGCCTGAACATTCATAGAACATGGATGCCAGCAAATCAAAATGCACGAACCCTCCCAATGAGAAAAAACGCTTTCAAATAATCAATTAGGATCAATCGACCGTCCGAAGCCAGATTCGATAGAGGGTGACTCATCAGCCGACCCACATCAGATCAAAGCCTCGCAGCAGAGAAGGATACTTCGACCATTGCCGCATCGCCTTTGAAAATGTCTGCCGCAGATGCAGACGAAACGTCAGGCCTTAAAACCTGTTGTCCACGGCTCAGAAGCCCGGAAGCACCTAACAATTCATCAGTTTTTCGTTTATTGAATATGTCCTTGCCTATCTTAACTTGTTCCTGTGATCTGTGGGCCAATCCGTCCTCAACGGAGTGTACTTGCACAGAAGGCTTCAACCTCAACAAAATGCAGCCTTCTCTGAAAGTAGACTAAAGATGATCATCCTTCGTGATAGGTCGACCGTTACAGTTCGGATGCACAATGTCCATTACATGTACATTAGAGATCATTATTTGGCGACTTTAAAGTTTGAAATTTTGGGCATCCAAATGACATGTGTCCTCAACAGCATCTGCACTAGAACTCATATTTTTAGTTTATTATGGATAGATTATTCTAGATGCATTGAATTTTCAAAACCTGCACAATGCCATTCATGAGACACAGCTTTCTAGCATCAGGGTTGCCTTTACAATAATTATATTTAATTTTAACTGACCGACGCTACAGGGACCAATCAAAATTGATCATCAATTTGAATATCTACTTGTTTCATTGAGTTGTGTACTTAAAAAAAATCTGTAATAACATTTACCTATTTCACGAACCTGCTAGAGCTATCAGACGTCTACACTTAGAAACCTGCATTACCACATAGTTCTTCAAGTCATTGTGCTCTCCGACTTTATTCCATTCATTTCGACTTTTCGAATAGACATACAGTGATCCATTTTCTGAAAAAAGTACCAAACTTAGGGATCGTAGTATGCCAACCATTTTTGGTTTCTCCTCATTTGGCAGTATCAACTTTTTCTTCACGGGCTCAACATTGATGGGAAACATGCTCACCCCACCATCTCCACCACCTGTCACTATACTATTCTCTTCTTCATCGGTGTCCAGAGACCATATTGGACCTCCTTGATGCGTTTCAATTTTTTTGATTCGTTTTCCATCGAACGTCCAAATGTTCAAGATCGAATCCTCTCCAGCAGTTACAAAATGATGTTTTAATACCCTGCACCGAAAAATTCTGGAGGAATGACCTGATACCTGGCACTTGGGTGTTATGTCTATCACCTCTTGTTCTATCTCTGAACCCAGATCTCCTTTGTTTACCTTCCATAGAACTGCAGACCGATCATCAGATGATGAGCAAATATAGCCAGCGTATTCATTATAGTGTAAAGAAAATATCACACCCTAAAAAAAATATCTGGTGAAAAAGTAGGTAGGAGAGCCAATGAAACATTTTGTTGACCAAACAAAAAATAGTAGTAGTAAACATTTCTTCAAGCATTTAAACTCTTTGAAAGAAATAGTTTCAAATTGTTCCTTAGGCAATTCTCCTTTCATTTCCCTATACAAATTATATTTGAATTTTGTAGTGAAAGCTATTTTCCCTATGTACCTTTTGTACTCGCATTTTCGGCAGATATCAGTCAGATTCAATCCATATTTATTGATTAATAGGTTCATAGGAAAAGAAAAATACAAGGTTCTGGTTTGGATGATCGTGAACAGAAAATATCAAAAAATTAAATGAAACTTATGGTTACTTTATTCTGAGATATTCTGACATATAGTCATGAAGATGGATTCAAGTAAGCCAACTTAACTTATAAATACTTTAGTTTTCCTAAGCGAAAGATAAAACATGGGAATTTACAAGTAAGTTGCTTTGCTTGAATCAGCCTTAACCTTCACTTCCAGTGATACAACAGAAATGTATCCATATTCCCACTGACGAGCTCAAGAAACCATTTTCCTCTGAGGAAAACAAGCTTGCCTGGGTTTCATTTAGAAATATCTCATGAATGTTATGTTTGATTCAAGTTTCAAGCAGTTGGTATACCTCTTGATCACAAGAAAGTGACTTCTATAAACTCAGGTCTCTTTGTGCTTTATAGGCAGGCAGCTATTTTAGAGTCTCTGTTTCCCTTTCGTAAATGAATCAAACATCTATGAATCATGTACACACAAGGGTGTTTGCCAATTAATTGATGCTACTTTTATAAAAGTTTTATATCCTCCTTGCATCAACTTGGAGAGAGAGAGAAGGAAAACAAAAACCATCAAGAACAATAGTATCTGTTACTCTAGAAATATCAAGATTAGTTTCTGATGGGGAATGTTAATATTTAACATATTCTATAACCCTTAATTACCATTTTTTGATGTGTAGTTGAAAATAACTTTGCCACAATTTGTATGAATGAAAGATATTCATTCAGAGAGCTATTAACTTAGTGGTGCATAAAATTTGTGGAATATATGCTTGATACTAACATTATGCTTCTGCAGTCTTTTGAGTACGGTGGCAATATTGTTTTTTTGTTTAGAAGGTTTCCAAATCAAGATTTCACTAAATACAGTACCAGAAAGTATTATCAAGTCTCTATATTGTCCATAACAGATGTGAGCACTATACAGAATACATTTTTCTTCACATTGAATAACTTGATTTGGTTTCAGTACAGAATCCCAAACATATAACTTGTTTTGTAGAGAAACTGTTGCAATTTCTTCTCCATCATTAATCCACTTTGCATCCAAGATCCAGTCAAGTAAAATATTGTTGGCTAGCTCTTCAAACTGAGTAAAATCCTCGTTTACTTTGAAAAGGGTCATGAACTGCCCTCCATATATGAAAATTTTATCTTGAAAAACTGCAATGCCATGGATATTTTCTCCTCTAGTATTTGCAATAACCAACTTGTTGATTGAAATTGAACTATTTTTGTTATAAACATAGACTGTAGTACCAATACCTGTAATTTTGATATTACATTATTTTTCATAATGAAATATATATCCACTTACCTAATAATATGAAGTTATTAATTGTTTTTATTGCAGTTACATTGGTTTTAATGAACTGGGATTTGAATGAAAACATCTTTATATTTGAGGAGTCAATCATTAGCGTTTTATCATCTTCATTCTGCAATTCGAGCAAAAATAATGGAAAATTAAAATTTTGAAATCCACAAACTAAAACTGACGTTCTTCAAACCATTCAAACTCAAACGAATTAAAGCTGGATTCAGGCAGATCCGAATTCCGATGGTACGACCATCCGACAGCTTTCTGATTGGTCTAAATTTAAATCATCATACCATCGGAATTCAGATCTGTCAGTCTGAATCCAGCCTAACGATTGAGAAACAAGGAACACTCAGGAGCTAGAACTAGAGCACTACTAGAACCAGTAGAACCAAATGCTAGAACTCGGAACTCGCCACTGCGTACATATGCTGCGTACTGCGGATTGCGGAACAAAGAGAAGGCTGCGTCTAACAGCTAACAACGCTCAAAGAAGCTGCACGAAATTTTACAGTTTTTCCTGGTGAAATGTCAAATTTTGTGAAGCGGCTTCAAGCGCTGTGCTGTAAGCTGTTAGACGCAGCCCATATATATATATATATATATATATATATATATATATATATATATATATATATATATATATATATCTCTGCAGAATTGTTTTCTGTGACACAAAAAATTTAACAATAGATTTGTGTTCTATGTCTAAGAACGAGAAGAAATGAGAAATTATCCCATAGAAAAAACTCCCTTGTGGAGTTCAATTTAATTATATGAAGCGGCTCGTCTGAATAAAGCACCAGATATCTTTTATTTTTTTTTTTAAAGCTCAGTTGGTTCTCCGTTTGTGTGTAGATATTTGTTCAGTGGTATACATATTCTGGATCTGGAAAAGAGGAAAATAATTCAATTTGCTGGCATACTAGAGCTGATTGCATCGACTTTTTGTTATGAGACCATTAGCAAAAGGACTCTTCAATTTTATTGGTCTATTAACTTCATATGAGTTGCACCATACATTTTCAAACAAACTTCTACCAAAAATATTTGGGTATACACGAAAGGGGGTCACAGATTAATTCCATTTGGCACATCATAATTGGAAACAATAAATAAATTAAGACGCATTTTATACCTATCATCAGGATACTCCGGCCCGTTTCCAATCAGCTTCAAAAGCTGTATTACTATAGGTTCAGTTGGGCGTCTCGTCTATTGGGAGCGAAAAACTGCGATAAGTTGAGAAACCAATTCGTCAGAATTCGTACGAAAACGCACGAACGATCCAAACACATGGATAGGCTGGGGACCCCGTCCACTTGGCCCGTATCGTTCGTCAGTTTTCGTCCGATTAGCTGCGAAGTGCGAACCGATCCCGTACTGCTGGGATTTGATTGCGATCTAATGCGAAAACAGATACACACATGAACTGCGAAAAATTGATTTTGCTTGTTCAAGGAAGAAAATATCTATGGGACTTGGGCTGGATTCAGACAGATCCGAAATCCCATCGTACGACGATCCGATGGCTTTCTGATTGGTCTAAATTCAAATTTACTATCACATGTGTAACAAGTAACTCTTTGAATGAATGGGATTCACCCACAAGCCTAAACAACAATGAATCCATGGTGATAATTCCAAAGCAAAAAGTTCTTTATCAGAATAATCGAAAAAACTCGTTCCGAAGAGCTATCTCGCCTACTACTAATTCTGACAAATACTGAGGCAATGGACGATTTGCATCGCACGGTTTCGGGCAAACGGCGTTCGCACGAATTCGTTGCTTCGCAGTTCGCAGCTTTCCGCTTCCAATGGATGAGAGGCCTTTAGCGGAACCTTCTAATATCCGGGTTACTCACTTCTTCATAATAATAGGGTTGCTCGTTCGAATCAACTCCCGTGTAAACCCAAAATCTTGGAAGACTACAACTTATTTATCATTTTCCAATATATCTTCAATTCACAGCTGTTTGCACCGACTTTTTCTTACGAAAGCCATTAAAGGTGTCATTTAACGCACTGCAGCGATTGCACCGCATAGTTTAAAAGATTATTAAAAACCCATTAATGAGCCCCCACCTATCTTGAAGAATCCCTTAATGGTCTTCTAAGAAAAAATTGGTGTAATCGGCTGTGAATCATTTCTCAAAACATATAATTACGATTGAACTTCATAGTTGAATTAATTCAATTCATTAATGATTTGATGCCCCATGAACATTTGACAACAATAAAACCATATATAACACTTCTGGTTTGACCGGAAGCACATCTATTTATCATATTTCAAATATTGAGTATACTATTTTTTTGCAAATCGAGATCCGGTATAGATTTACCTTTCAATGATATATCACAATTGTACTTTCAATTGAAAATTCACTTTTTGTATTCCCCACGTTACAGAACATTTTCATAAAAGTATGCTATGGAAAATTGAACAATATCGCATGGCACGAAACATTAATTGATGACCAAACTCCCTACACAATATTTTTTATGCAGACTGACAACCGATTGCATTGACTTTTTTTTCAGCGATTCCACCATAGTTTGAGAGATTATTAAACACTCATTGATGAACCCTCACCTATCTTAAAGAGTCCCTTTGTTATTATCATTTTTCAACATCAAGAAACTTTTTAAATTGTTTAGAGACTATTTACATATTGAAATACAAAACATGAATATGTACACATAATATAATAATACAGTTACAGCCGATTGCACCGACTTTTTTTTATGAGACCATTAACGAAGGGACTCTTTGAGATAGGCGAGGATTCACAAATGGGTGTTTAATAATCTCTTGAACTATGGTGCAATCGCTGCAGTGCGTTAAATGACCTTTACCAGTCAATTCGCTTGATGCTTTCATAAGAAAAAGTCGGTACAATCTCTTTATGATACAGATTTTTCATCACGATACAGATTTTCAATCAACTGGAAATCCAATTCAGTGGCGAGACGCTAAATTAAAAATTAGGTTCAGAATAAATTCAGCATTTCCAATACTATTGTCTATTGAGACTAGTAATAGTGAAATAAATGTTAATATTCATTCCACTTCTAGATCAGTGAGCTCATAATCCACAATAGAAATATAAATATTATATTTATAGTTCTTTCATTTACTGGGTGTAGAAAAATACTATATGCAACTGCCATGTAATGGTTATTAATACACTCGCAAAAACCATCAAACTATATACTATTATGTTAGTATTTTAAAGAAATGAGTGACTCAATGTTGAGAAATAAAGAAAAATTAAATTGAAAAAATAGTTGGTCTATTTAACAAAATATTGGGTAAAGAGTTTGGTCTTGAATTATTATCACTTACATGATATTGTTCAATTTTTCATAGCAAACTTTCATGAAAATGTTAACAAATAGTTAATTTTGTATTGAAATCTCAATTATATCAATAGATTGGGTATTGAAAGTATAATTGTGATTAATCATTGGAAAGGTAATTCTATATCGAGTCGTATTAACAATAAAAAAATTATACTTCTCATTAGAAATACAAAATTGGATATGCTTATGGCCAAACAAAAAGTGTCATTTATGGTTTGATATACTTGCTGAATTGTACATTCATGACATTAAATCGAAGTATAACTTATCCAATCCAACTTGACATGGTAACAGGATCCTCATCTGGTTGCGCATTAATATGACAGTAGATTTCTCATGGCTGCTTGTCTCGCACTGCACAAAAGGTCATCATTTCCGTGCCAAGTTGAAATGGACAAGCTGTACCGAATTTCAAATATATTCACAGAATGAACAAAGATACAGGGGATAAATTGGTTCTGCGTCACCCGGTACTTTTTATGAGAGTTTATAAGTATGTCAGCAAAGCTACGAGCTCTCATATGGATATCTTCATTAGATATCACTGCGAAATAGTCCACAATTATTCTTTTTATCAGGGTCAGCATACTGATGAATGATTGAGCTAGAAAATCTTGAAAAATATATAGTGATATAGAGGACGAGCCGATGGAATATAATAATGAAAATTCGTTTCGAAACTACTTGCAGATCAAAACGATATGCATACTTCACTGCAAGAATGAAATCAATTAGATAGAAGCTCCTCATTTTTGAAGTTATCCCGACAATTTTGGCCGTAGAAATGTCTACATTATTGAGTATATGCGTACGCCACTGCTAGCATAAAACTCTGGTAGTTTATCGAGCTAAGTTCGATTATTCATGGATCGAGTAGAGCGGGTAGAGACTGAGCTGAGATCAGCTGATCACTGAGCGTATGGAGCTTAAGATCTAAAAACGAACGGGTTTTGAGCTTTTGGAGCGTGTAACATAACCTGATATTTTTTTATTTGTTTTATCTTTTTCGAGCAATTTGTGCTTGAACGTTTACGAATTTTCCTTTGAATATCCATATTCTCCATGCAGATTTTTCATATGAAGATTGTGTTGAAGGAAAATGTAGGTAGATAGGTTGAATTTTTATGTTTTCTTTACAATGATGTGTTTATAGGTATGAGATGAAGTTGATTATGGGTACTCTCACAAACTTGGCCTGGCATTCCTTTCTCCAATATGATGAGCATATCAACATTGATACGCTGCATTGTTGCTAGTCCGTTGTACCTACTTGGGCAGATGCTAGAGAAATTGGAATAGTTGCTATTCATGTTATAACCAGTTAGGAAAAATTCCATTTTGTATAAGTAATGAACATCATTCCTGCGGTATGAGAAGAAAAACTATGGAAGTGTTTGAAAGGAGTCCCAGTTTCCCAATGCTACACAGAAAAAATTGAACACGCTCTACATATTATATCCTTGGTGTTTTAAAAAATTTAATATGAATGCCTGTCGATAAGGTAAAACATGAGAATGAGATATGTTGTTTTGATAAGGAAAAACAAACTGAAAATTGTCAACACTAATGTATCACCATTCAGTGTTTAGAATGGAAGTCGACAGGGATTGCACATATCCTTACCTAAGAACAAGTTTTAAAGGATCTTAAGGCGTTTCGAATGATAACAAGCAAGTGAGGTTTTTTAAAACGTTATTAGGATGCAATGGTTGCTGGAGTGGAACAGCTTGTATAAAGGCAGAAAGAAATGTTCACTTCAAGATATTATTGAGGTGTTCTAAATTTTTTAGGTGAAAGTTGACCTTTGTTTTTTGTACTAGGTAAAATGTTATTATCATACTCGCATGAAGTTAGTAAATAGGTACATGTGCATGAACTAAAAGAATAAAAAAATATGTTTATTCAATTGTAATATTTGTGATTGTTCTCACAAGATGACAAAGTACATAAATTATTTCAGCGAGAATAAATCTCTTAATACAAAAATAAGAAATTAGCAATGCAATAAGAATGTGTGAATGCTAGCCACATATGGGGAAAGAAATGCAGTACATGTACTAATAGAATTAAGACAATTCAAATTGATAATACAGTTTATTTATTCCAAAAATAATACATGTGGGTGCATGGCAAAGAACTCTCCTGAAAGCTCTTTATAATCGTCCCCATTACAATCTTCAAAAATCTATATGCTGTCAGAAATTTCAATCTTCCATTACATTTATTTATGTATGTTATGGTACCAATGAACTTTGCTGTTATTGAATTTCTCATGCTATCATGAGGGTTATTCCATTACCTTGAAGACAAATAAAATATATTTCAAGGCATGACTAACCCTGGAGTTGTAGAGCCTTGTTATCAAGTATATTGCATATGTCATGATACCTTCGGGCAAATTTTCATTTCGAAGATTTTTCACTTTCATTTCGAAAGTCTTGTTAGAAGGGCACTTGGTTACATTTTTTTGTCTACGTTACAAAATAATAGAGAGAGAGAGATATACTTTATTGTCTAAGAAAAATAATTCCTTGTTGACAAAGCTTGTTGAAAAAAATATAGTTGTAAATAGTACTTAAAAATATGATGAGATAAAAATGTAAAAGCACAAATATTCACAAACACAATTTGCATAAAAGGAGTTCACATGTCAAGTAGATAAAATATAACAATATAAAATAAGATTGAAAATATATGTTTGACAGTTTGTTGAAGAACAGTTTTGTATAGTCCTTACGAGAAGAGAAAAAAAAAAATTGTAAAAAAACAAGGCCACACATCCTGAACATGGTTTCACATGTCATGGAATTAAAATATAATATACCTTCTACAGTTTAAAATGAATTTTAACCTATAGGTGTCAATATAAACATGAAAAAAACAAAACTTATTCATAGCAAAGTTCCATTGTAATATTCCTCAAGGTTGTAGTACGCTTTTGTTATAAGAGCTTCTTTAACAAGAGTTCTGAACCTTCTATAGCTCTTCTCCTTCCTAATTTCAAAGGGTATATGGTTATAGAGCTTTTTACTCTCATAAATTACAGAGTACTTCGTCTGACTTGTTTTTGGAACAGGGAGATGTAGTTTGTTTTCTGTTACTTGCCGAGTTTTGTAATTTGCCTGTTCCTGAGTTACAGCTATATTTTGTTTTTTGTGTATAAGACAAACAGTTTCCAGAATGAAAATACAGGAAAGAGTGAGAATTTTTTCTCTCACAAATAATGAACGGCATGACTCACGCACTCCCACCTTACATAAGAATCTAACCGCTCGCTTTTGCAAAACGAACACTGAGTGAAAAAGTTGCTGACTGCAAAACCCCCAGAAAGCAACACCATATCTCAAGTGGGACTCAATCAGTGAATGATATACCATCCTTGTTGTGGATGAACTCAGTTCATTTGATACTATGCGAAGTGCATAACATCCTGATGCCAATTTCTTTATTAAAGCTGATACATGTTGGTCAAATTTTAATTTGTTGTCCATGACGATTCCTAGGAATTTGGCTTGGTTTTTATTCTCAAGAATATGTCCATTCAAGTGTAATGTGTCGATATTAGAGCTGAAAGTGAGTAAGTTTGTTTTTTTTATGTTAAAACACAAGTAGTTTGCGTCACACCATTTTTTTACAGCTTCCAAATCACTCGAAATTGTTTCTTCTATATGGGAAGAATTTTTTCCATGCCAAAGGAGCGTAGTATCATCGGCAAATATCGTGAAACCTCCTTGAATTGAGAGACTAACTAGGTCATTTAAATATATAAGAAAAAGAATTGGGCCCAGAACTGATCCTTGTGGAACGCCCCATAAGATATCCTTAGTGTGTGATAGTTTCTCGTTCGATCTCACCAACTGTTTTCTATCACTTATGTAAGACCTGAACCAGTCATTACACACTCCTCTAAAGCCATAGCATTCCAGCTTTTGCATAAGAAGTTCATGATTTACACAATCAAATGCTTTGGAAAAGTCACAGAATACTGCAGCTGCTACTTCCCCATTGTTGAGATAGGTGTAGACATGCTCCAGAAAGGAAAATATTGCATCATTTGTGCCCTTTGCCTTCTGAAAGCCAAACTGACAGTTGGTTATAGTTTTTCATTAATCCCTTATAAATTTGCTAATGGCGCTGATGATGTAAATGGCTCATCATCTAATAGCTTGATTTTTTATTGTGAGCTTTCAAAACTCGAACAACTCCTGTGTAATTACAGATAATTGAAGATATCTGATAGGATAATTAATTAAAAAATTGATATTTTGGTAGATCACATTCCTCATTCTGCAACATAAGGATTAATAGCCATACTGATATTTTCAACAATTTCTTTCGAGGTGAACTTTGAGACTCGAGTAATCTTTATAGAGATTGTCGAGGAGATTACCCATTTTCAGAACATTTACAGCAATACATAGCTAACACTCTTGAGGTCTGAACTTCCATCATATACTTAGTTCATGGTTCCTGGAACAAGATGTGCCGTTATTATGATCTTGAGGCCTATTTAGGTTGCATTCACTTCTTAGATGATTTTGATTGGTATACTACCTCAGTGTATAACAATAAACCTAGATCTATATTGTTCAACCAATAAATTCTTCAAAACTTCAAGAATATTTTTGAAACTAGCTAAAATAGAGGCTATAGGTAGGTAGGTATTTTGAGAGGTTCGTTTTCAAAATTCTTTACCAAACAGGTATAGTTCGTCAGTATGACTTTCACATGTGAAAAATATAATTACAACTGCAATAATTTTGAAAAAAATTTTTTTTTTCCATAACGAAAATAAATAACCTCACTTTAATGTTCAATGTCAAATTTATTCTTCATCATACGTCACATCTTTTCGCTCGATTTTCTCTTCAACGAAGCTCCGCGCTAAATGAGCTGCTCAATATGCACGCTCTGTGAATAAAAGGACACCAAAGTTATCGCTCTGCGCGCTCGATATCCTCGCTTCGGGATAAACGAACGATTTTGAGTGGATTGAGCTCAGCCGAGCTGAGAGAGCTTGCTCGATTCGCTCGCTCAGTGAATAAATGGACACCTATGTACACGCTCGGAGAGCTCGATTTGTAATAAACGAACGGCATCGAGCAAAGTGAGCGCTCAGAGCTTAATAATCGAACTCAGCTTCGGTATGGAACGTATGGAATAGTTTTCTGTTCTCTTTCTGACATATGACAAGTAAAATTTTGGAGCCAATTTTGAATTTCTTGTGGGTAATTATCATACACGATGTACGAGATGTCTCAGATGTCTGCCCCTAGAGATCAACAATTTTTCTCAAATTATAAAGGGTGAGGTCATTTCAGATTAATGTTATCAACTGCAAATTGTAGAAGGCATTCGATTTTCAGCTTCAATTTTGGTGTACCATTGGAAGATATTTCTGCAGGCAATGATATTCATCCCAGGTTGAAGGTATTCATTTCATACAGTATACTATTATTTCAGATTATATACACGCGAGTTGAAACGTGTGATATCTAGAAAACCTATGTTTTATACAAAACTTATGTTTTGTACTGATAGTTGGGATATAGATGATCAGCTCTTCACTTCACCAGATAGAATAAACTCATACATATAGGTATCACAGGGTGATATGTATGGTCCTCTCAATAAGTTCCATGACAAGATAACAAATTCCCTGTTGATGAGAACTTGAATATCAGTAGTTTAAACAAAAATCTATAATCCTACTTTTTATACTGGATGGAACGATTTAACTTCATTTGGTTACCTACTTTTCTCATACATACTCACTACAAAATAGGACAAGGTCTGAAAAATCCCCTAATCAAATGGAAAAATGGATATTCACACAATATTCAGTTGCTGTTGGACATAATTCTGATTTGTCTAAATTTCAATGATATGGGCATAATAAAAAACAGGTTGTTGAAAGATTGAAAAAATCATTAGATAATAATTTTTTGGTACTGTATTTTTAGATATAGATGAATGATACTTCTTTTGAAAACCAATTAATATAGGTGTATATATGTTGCTTATATGTAAGTCTATCTTAAATTTCATATATGTGATAAATTTACCTCTACCTTTACCTATATCGTGAAGGATACTAGAATTTGAATGGAGAAGAAATAAGCTACACTACTCTGAGAACAAGTCAATTGCCATCATTTATTAATTAATTTCCCAAGGGGATTGTAAGCATAGGTATGTAAAAAGCTATTATTCATTCCTTTCATTGCCAGATACCAGCAAGTATATAAAACAGATAAAAAATGAGTTATTCATTTCAAAAAGTTATTTACAATGATTTCAATCTCCCAGTTTTCAAATAGGTTTTCATTGGGTATAGGTATTTCAAATAATGTAGGGAGAAATATACTGCATTTATTTTTAATTTCACACTTAATATTTTCAGGATTACACAAAATAACCTAAATAAAAAGTTAGCATGCCCTTCAAATGCCTGAGACAACAGCAATGTAAAATGAATTGAAATGTTCTCTCAAATGGACAGATTTTTCAGTTCTGAAAAATTTTCATAATTTGATAAGTAGCCACGAGAATTCTGATAAATTTCTAAATTTTGGTTGAATGTTTGAATATTGATCTATAGGCATTCATATGAAAAAGAATAATTGTCATATGAACAAAGCTGCTGCTTTTTTCAGAGGATAAGAACGATAAGAGAGTTTGAAAGTAACAAAAACAGTGGAGAATTCTCTGTATCATGGGGTAATCAATTATTTACTGTAGGTAATAATCAAATTTGAAGATGGGGTATGATGAAACTTTTCTGGATGAATGCAAAAGCAGACCCAATATCAGTTTGGTGTTAGGGTAATTGATCTCTATAAAAACCAATAACCAAAACTGTAGGGAGTGATTATCAGAATTGTACCAGCACACTCTTTGTTAAAAAATGTCAGAAGAATTCTCTCAAAGGAAAATAATTGAGAGTCATATTCACATAACATAGTTAAGAAACAAATTCATCTATTTACTCAAAATATAACTTCAAATTAGATCAATACCAAGCCAGTGAATATGCAGTACTGTCTACTTGAGTGGGGGAGCTTCTGATATGAGAATGCCTTCAAGGATTTTGTAAAGGTTACTCTAATGTATTATTGTATTTCATTTGTATTTGTATCTAGTCAATGCCCTTTCTGTGGATATAATGGAATTGTATCATTGAAAATCATACCCATGTTGATTAGTTTTTTGGATCATCGAATAATATACTTTATACTGATATTTTATGAAATTTCCAGTTTCTACTAGATCAAGCCTATAAGCAATCCAGAACACGCAATTTCAATACAAACCAGTTATTGAGGTAAGTTCGCCCTGCCAGTTTAAATTGACTAACTCACTCAAAGAAAATAATGTTTTGCTGATCATTTTCAGGAATGATTAGTGTGTACAAATATCAAGGTGGAATTATGCAACATTAACTCTCATCTTCACTTCCACCTTGATAGATAAACTATTGATTAGAGCATTTTACCAACATCAACATTTTCACTTTTACTATGTAATGTTGCAAAAAAATGCAAAGTTAATGAAGCATAAATCCATCTTCAAACAATTTTTCACCACAATAAGCATTATGGAGGATGAAAATTAATTGCTACTACAGTTTTATCCCTAATGTTTATGATTGTACAGCCATTGTTTTATTGATACTACAAACATATATATCATATATATATATTATATATATATATATATATATATATATATATATATATATATATATATATATACATGCAGGTAGTTCCATAATCATGGTGCCTATGTGATTTTGAATTATGACTTATCTGTATAAAATATCTGATAGAAGACCAATAAATGAATTATCGGAATTGTTGTATAAATGAGAGAAAAGTTAGTTTTTTTACAAAGCATTTTCGAAAAACAGAAAAATTGTTTTGTTATTTACCTTGTCAAAAATTTTCTGGCTCTTTTCTTTTTCTCCATTTTGATGACAAATCCTTTATCTTATAATCATAACCTCAAACCACAAAATCCCTAAGCCAAGAAATGGATCTGTCACTTGTATGGGACATATTTTCATTGTATATTGTGTGCACCCTGAGATATTCAAGAGTTGCAGTAAACATTTAACAACAAAATATACTTGCAATTAACATTCAACGATTTTCATTTCATTCAACTTTGCCTTTTTCGATGTTGTTGGCAATTCATTATTCAGAATGCATATATATGGTGAGCCAATATTAGGTCGATTTCTCATAGTTGGAATGTAGAAAAAATAATTTTGAACCCGTCGATTTTTATTTTGGGTGGAAAATATTTTTAACATATTTTCAACCCACCCCCACCTGAGGGGGTTATCCAACCCATAAATCTTGAATGGGATTAGGGGCCAAGTGATACCTCGTTCCAAAGGTCATCAAATTCTCTTTTCATTGTTCAGAACCTTCTTGAATTCGATGCTGTAGGTACTGAGAAAAAAAGTCAAATTAAAATTAGAAACGAATATTATGCATTTTTCACTATTAAAACTGAAAACTACTATTTTGACGATATTTCTTGGGTTCGTTGTAGATACTGGTTCCGCTGTAGATACTGACAAAAAACGTTAGAATTGAATCTTCTAAAAACGAATGTAACCCTTTTTTCACTTTAAAGACTAATGCTGGATTCAGACAAATCCGAAATCCGATCGTACGACGGTCCGATAGCTTTCTGATTGGTCAAAATTTGAATTTAGACCAATTAGAAAGCTATCGTATCGTCGTACGATCGGATTTCGGATCTGTCTGAATCCAGCCTAACTATTATTACGATGTTTCTTGGGTTTGTTTACCAAAATAATACTCTGCAGAACACTAAAATAGAGAGTTATTGCACATCATCTGGAGTATACGGTATGCCTCATAATGACATGTACGCATGCGCAATAGTAAAAAAATTATAACGTTGTACGTACATCGATATATAGCGCTAAGGCAAAGAAGATTTACGTATAACGAACAAGAAGCGACACTTGCCGCTAATCCTGTGGTCCCCACCACTACAGAATTTCATGACCTCCACACTATTTTTCTTGCGACTACGCAAGACTACCAGCAAAAAACAGTAAGCCAGTATACTATTCGACAAGAAACACCAGTACTTGTTTGTTTCTATTACTGAACGACTGCCGAATGCCGACATTACTGCTAGACATGCATGCGCATTCAGGGTGTATTTGTTGAATTTGTGAGATTCGTTTCTTGTTCGTTATTCGTAAATCTTCTTTGGCTAGGGTATAACGTATACGGTATACATTCTGCAAGTTTGCAATTACACTCTACTATTTTTATTATTTTTCACTTTACAAATACAACTACTGCACCGACTGAATCGCTAACAAAACACTTGAACTTCTTAACTACTTGAACATCCAACACTCTTTACTAAAAACTTTCGCTACTCGATGACATATATTCTTATATACTCTGATCGAACAGTCTAGATATTCCATTCGCGTCTAGAACTTCCAGAAAAGCGTCGACTTTCGGAATCTTCGCTCGAAAACACTTTTTTGAGAATCCGCCCGGAAGGCGACGAGGGCTTTCGGGATCGCTACGATTGGCCCAGCTCGTGGAATTACGTTTTTATGCCCAGCGGCGGCATCAGGGGAATTATTTTGATTTCCTCACATTATCCTCCTTACAATTTTGATCGTTCCGATCAAACATCTCATTTGCCGTGTACACCACGTCATTTACTACGTCTCTTAACTATCGCATAGGGTCCTTGGTGTTAACTTGGAAGAAATTCCTTTTCTACGACGAGGATTGTACAACCACATTCGATCTCCTTTGAATCCACCAGTATTTGCCTTGAGCCTTCATCCTGTCACAAGTTGTCTCGCAGTTCGTTTACATAATCCTGCACCTCTTTTTCCTCAACACTTGGTGATTCGAGCACTTTGTGGAATCGTGCAGAGCTGCTCGGTAGGCCATCGAGACTAGTGGAAGATGTCGATCTCAGTTTTTTTGAAGCTCTTCCACTACTTTGGATAGATATTCTCCATAGTCCTGTTGAACCTTTCAAACATGCCTTAAGACTGTGAGTGGAGGGCATTTGTTCTGGTCTTCCGAATTCCCATCAATTCACAAAATTTTCTGAATAAATTCGATTCAAAATTTCTTCCTTGATCGGAATGTAGCTCCATTGGCACTCCTAACCTTGCAAACATGTCCACCTGAGCTCCTACAACTGTAGATGCTTCTTGATTCAGGCAAAGCATAAGCTTCAACCCATTTACTGAAGTAACTCATGACAACGAAGATGTATTTGTTGCCATCATTCGTCATCAGAAACGGTCCGGGTAACATCGATGGCTATTCGGTCGAAGGGAACAACTACGTTGTATTATTTCATTTCACCTTTTGATCTCTTTCTGGGGCCTTTGCTAGCTTCGCATTTCGGGCATCTTCGGTACCATGTGTCTACTTCTTCACGGCATTGAACCCAGTAAAACCGTTGCCAAATTTTATCCAAGATCTTTTTGACTGCTAGATGTCCATCTGATATACCAAAATGATCTGTGCTAAGACATCACCTATTCTCGACACAGGCACAACCAGTTTGGAAATAACTTTCTTGCCATCGCATCGGCTGATTTCCAAGCTCTCTTCAGTAGGCCATTCTCAACAATCAAGAAGCGGTGTTTTTTTTTTACGACTAGGTAGAGCTGGTACTCGCCGAACATGGCTCTCCTTGTAGATGAGAATGCAGGACACTCACATATAACATGCTCTATGCTTTCATATTCCTGTTCACAGCCTCTATAGAGAGCCGAGTCCGTTACCCATATTCTGAATAGGTGTTATCTTAGCTGGCAGTGTCCTATCAGAACACCCGTTGTTAGTCGGTTCTTCCTGGACATTGACAGGAATTTATTGCGTGTTTCTTCATCGGGGCACTTCTATAGCTCTACGTTTTAACGCCTGTGGTGTGTACATATATGGCATTTTGAAGTTTGAAATTTTCAAAATATCAAATACTGATACGGCTGAAGAAACTGCTAATATGTATCCCTACAGTCCACCCAAAAAAAGACCAAAAAACTGCACCTTAAAAAATACAATTTCGGTCGTTCCTTAGTGCGACTCTGTACGAGCAGCCTTGCCTGAGTGATCACTTGCAAAATGCATGATGTTTTTCATCAATACAGCAATCTAACCAATCAACCCCTTTGTCGCAGCAATGTCAATATCATACAAATGTATGTTTGTGTGGTGAGTGAAATAAATTCGAATACATTGTTCACCAATTGTACTTCGAGTTTTTTTATTCGTTAATGATGGTATTTTGTGTTGGGGCTGCATGTTCATTTTAGATCAATATTAAAAAGCTTAAACCATAATTGCCATAAGGGCACAATGCACACAAGTGGATGGAGCTGTCGTCGTGCATGGTCCCAATACTGTCTTTGATACTAATGATTTTCATATGTTCTTCCTTAGGTACAGTGCGATGACACATAAAAATTATTTAATGTAATACATCTATATCGCCAACAAACGAGACGACTCACAAAGGCTTTCCAATTCCTGGAAACCATTACTATCCCTTCGAACAAATCCATTGATTAATCCTTTTCAAACCAGACCTGTAAATGGACCGACAGTTTCAACAACGTCGGATTTTCATACAGCTATAAATACCATCCCTCTATCGACAAAACCACTTTGTCAAGATGAGAGCTGGGGTTTAAGGAGACTCAGGCCTTGCCACCAAGTTAAGAAGTTTTGAGAATGGCTCCAAAGTGGGAGCCGAAACGTCGACGGAAGAACAATTCCAGACGCGGTTCATCCGGAAGTTCCAGTCAGCACATATCCGACCGCGCAAGCATTTTGTTTCACATCTTTATTGATCAGCCATGCGAATTGAACAGATTGCTTTGCAGGAGATAAATGCCAACGAACAATGCGCATGACGCTCCTATGCGAATTTATAATGTTGGCTGCCCGGAGCAATTTTAAGAGGTGAGGTCTGTTCATCGGATACACCAACCGATTCTGTAGGTTTTTTGGGTTTTCGAACAGTTGAAATAGCAAATACACTTCTGAAAAGATGGATGATGAGCCATGCTCACAGCACTTAGACCCCATGAGGCCCGCTGTATTTCCTCCCAAGTCGACTGGCTCAACATGAATCTTATTGATGAAAATGAAATACAATCGGATATGACATGCTCCAAGCTTTTATCTTGTTTACAGCTCCTACAGTGCCCTACCACTACTCTGAAGTGGTGCTCTAGATTCTAGATGGTAGTGTCACGTCACAACACCCCTTATTAACCGGGGGTATTTTCTGGACATTGAAAGTTTTTTTATTTCTGTATTATAGGGGTATCCCACTAGATATCGGGAAGGATTTTTTTCATGCCGGCTCAATTTGAGATACGTCGACGACGCGACGAACCACGGAGATGCAGATTTGGACTCCTTTTTAGAATACCTGAACAACGTGAGGCTTACCATCAAATTCATAATAAAGGAAGAATCTCAGAGCAAACTTCTGTTTCTCGACGTGGAGATGAAGACGACCAATAATATATTGGAAACCCCGGTCTAAAGGAAACCAACGCATACTGGATTGTCTGAATTGTCAACTCTCTGGTTGATTGGGCAGTCAATCTCCACAATACCAACAATGATTAGAACAACAGTAGGAAGGATCTTCAGAAGAACGGCTACTCGGAGAAATTAGTGGATCAGACTTTGGCCCGGACGAACCAAAGGAATGCAAAGGCGACAACAAATTCTTGCCATCCCCTACGTGAAAGGCTTTCAAAAGGGATCAAGAGAATGGGAAGGAAATACAACGTCAAAGTCCGTTTTCAATCAGGAAACACAATACGTAGCCAGCTTACAAAAACTCGACTGCGAGTGCTGCAAATTTTGCAAAGGAAAGCAACGAGGATAAACCAGTAAATCGGGAATAGCGGAGTATGTTAACCCAAACAATCACAGCAAATAATGGTCTGAAGGAATGATCATAGACAGCAAGGAGCACTGCTTCAAAAGGAAACTCAAGGGACCTACGCACACTATCAACAACGATGCATTCAGTCACCCCAGCGTGGGAATTTGGAATGTGTGGAAAACACTTATCCAAAGGATGGACCAACTCTGCCTCGACAAAAAAGTGCTGCGCTCCAATACATCCATTTCCGCTGAAACCGATCAGCGTGCCTCATTAGCACCCATAGATGGGCCTCATTAGTAACAGCGATCGGTGAGCCTCATTGGTAGAACCCCCTTTTCCCACCATAGGGAATTTGGTCTTTATGACCGACTATACCTCGAAATGTTCTGTTATCACCCGAAGACGATTACGGACAACAGCGAGTACACTCAACTTGAAACTTGCTCTTAACATGTGTTCATATTAACTCATATTTCTTTCTTTTATTTTTTTTATTTCGCTATTTCATATTCAATATTTCAATTTTTTATCACCAGAGAGAGAGCGAGAGGGAGACCCTGGAATCGTTGTATTCATATCATGTTTGTGCATGAGGATGTCGGCAATATGCTGGGTAGTGACCGTTTTTTGTAGTACCACTGTGATTACAGATTATAAAGGCATTCCCTGTCGGATGATTACTCATATCTAGACCTTCCAACGGATAATCTACGGTCATATAAGTTTTCATCTGAAACTTTCCGATGGAGAAAATCGTTTGAGATGGATCACCAATATCTTGGGTAACTTTTCGAACGATTAAATTGTTGTGCACTTCCGCTGCTCTTTACATTCAGAACAAGTTGGTTTCTCAACTCCGTCCAATGTTTCTCTTACTCAAGGCAGTATTGATTCGATTAGGTGAGAAACAATTCACACCGATGATAGAAATGCAGGTAATGCAAGATCGGAAGTCCAACGGATACCAAGTTCTCCGTGGGAAATTGGAAGGAAGGCTTGAATCCATGAACTTAAACTCATTGGGTTATTCAATAATACAGTAAGAAAGTCACGCATTGCTTCATCGAAAGAAGCAACAGAAGCTAATGACTCCAGGAACAATATTCCATCTTAAGAAAGCAGTGTGTAGTGAAGGGGAATTTGAACCAAACTACAGGCCATCAAGTCGAACTGTTTCAGTTTCTCAACTGAAGTAAGGAAAGTGCTTCATCCGTCGAAGGTGCTCCAAAGAGAGAGAAATCTGATCTCATAATGATTTCAATTTCTGGAGCTAAATCTTTTTGAATATTTCTGGATTGAAATTATCAAGGAAAAACAGTTCACATTTTTGTTGATTCGATTCGAGTCCTATCGCCTTATATGATAGACAAAAGGGACTTGAGAAATTCATATGGTTTTCCAACCGTTCCAATCGTTCAGAAACAAAGCATTGAATGCAGTGAATATATTCTTCACAATGTGATGAATAGTCGAGCAGAAGAGAGCTGGAGCTAAGGGGTCTTATGGTTGAACTAAGCTCATGCCATCTTCGCTAAATTATAGAAAAGAAGGATAGCAGTAGCAAGAGTGTATGGAAGGATGAATAAAATATATGGTTTTTCGGGCATCAAAGAAATATTCTTGGAAAGAAGACAGGGCAGCCTATCGAGTTTTGTACAGAGTAATTGGAAAAAGTGGTAATCCTGATATGTATATATATATATATATATATATATATATATATATATATATATATATATATATATATATCTCTTTTTCAAGAATATTTCTTTGATGCCCGAAAAACCATATGTTTTATTCATCCATTCATACACTCTTGCTACTGCTATCCTATATATATATATATATATAGTATGTATAGTAGTAAGAGACGCAAATGTACAGTATAAAGGAGGTTTCACAATCCGCAATTGGATATCAAATGATCCGCATTCATTAAAGACATTGACGAATCACTTGGAGGAGTCAGATAGGATGGGATGACGAAATACCCTTTGTTTGTATAGCAAGTGGAAGAAGTTTATGGAAGATTGTGTGAGGTGCTTCTGAAAGTGCCTATCTCATTGTGGCATATTTGACAAGGTATGGGAGAAATGGAACCGACGTTTGTTTCTAGAGTGCCAGAAGAGTATCACCACTAAAAGCATATTGTCAATCATTAAATTGAACTGGCCGATATTATGAAAATCCATATGAACAAAAATATCACTAGATTCTCGCTGGAAATGGATTTTCAGAATGGTTTACAATGAATTTATCCGTGAGGAGCTGTGTAGCGAAACAACTTTTTCAAATAACATTTTCCGAGATTTTCCAAAATGAGGATACTTTTACTCGTCTCAAAATCAGCAGGATAAACTCCTGATCGAGGAAGCTATTGTATAGTGAAACACCTGTCGCGGTAAGACATCTTAAAGGAATCTTGAAGTCATCTTATCCAAGACATTTCTGATATCTTAAAGACGTACATGAATATCTTTGATAAAGATGTACTCATGTTACAAAATAAGACCTTTTAAAGATATCTTTTCACAACATCTTAAAGATATCTTATCATATTATTTTAAAGATATCTCATCATAACATCTTAAAGATGTCTTTTCATAGCATCTTAAAGATATCTTTCCATAAAATCTTGAAGATATCTTATCATAACATCTTGAAGATGTCTTTTCGTAGTATCTCAAAGGTATATTTCCATAACATCTTAATGATGTCTTTTCAAATCATCTTAAAGGTATCTTTCCGTAATACTTTGAAGCTGTCTTCATATGAAAGATATTGAGTAATCTTTTTGATCGAATTGAAAAAATGAATGGATTTTTCAATGAAACAGCAATCAGGTACTCAAAGCAATTTTACTGAAAATTCAAACACCATATAATCTTATCACATTTATTTCAAATGAAACAAAATAATTTTGCACGAATTACCAGTGTTGTTTTCGAGTTTTCCTCCGAATCATGGTCATTGATCATTCCACTAGGTAAAATAGCAACGTCCACATTTCGAGAATCGTAACTAGATTCACTGTTGCTTTCATTAGTTTCACTTGGGTTAAGCTGCATGGCTCTTTTAGCCTGCTTACAGAATTTCTGCAAACCACTTCTTTTCATTTTAAACTGTATACTTACGAAACTACACTCCACAAAACAGATAATAAACAAACTTAAACAACACCAAGCACGGCAAGACAAATAAGGTTAGGTTTTATGTTTTATTATAAGTTATAGGTTACGTTCCAGAATCAACGGCGCCCCGTCTTGAGATGGTAAGTGGCACTGCTTCAGCCAATCATCGAGCACGAAAGCTACGCGCGAAATTACTGCCTCTGGTTCGAATTTTTAAATGGTACAAGTTCATCTGATTGTTTTTTTCCATTCGAACATTAGTAAATAGCTTATCGTCTTTTCCATTCAAACATAAATATGGCATACATTTTTCCCCAATATACAATATATGCACAAAAACAGCTACGGTATCGAGGGGGGGGGGGGGAAGAGATTCATTCATTGTACTTGAAAACATTCATCAGTTATCTTGTGTTGAAGATTTGGTCTGAAGAAGTAAATTTATATGAGATATCTCAAAGATGAATTATATAACATATTTCAAAGATGAGATAAATAAGATACCTTACAGATATCTTTCAAACGTCCTAAAACATCATGACATTTTTTGGTCTGATGAAGTATATTTTTAAGATATCTCAAAGATGCATTATATAAGATATCTCAAAGATGAGATAAATAAGATATCTCAAGGATATCTTTCAAACGTCTCAAAACATCACGACATTATTTGGTCTGATGAAGTATATTTTTAAGATATCTCAAAGATGCATTATATAAGATATCTAAAAGATGAGATAAATAAGATATCTCAAGGATATCTTTCAAACGTCTCAAAACATCACGACATTATTAGGTCTGATGAAGTATATTTTTAAGATATCTCAAAGATGCATTATATAAGATATCCCAAAGATGAGATAAATAAGATATCTTAAGGATATCTTTCAAACGTCTTAAGACATTACGACATTATTTGGACGAAAATAAGATATCTTTAAGATGTCCTGTGCTATATGGGCTATTATAGATACCTTTTTCCGTTGTTGAGGTCTATTTATGGAATAGACCCACCAGACTGGTAATACTGGAAGTTTTTTGAGTTTTCCTACAACTGAAACAGCAAATGCGCCACCGATAAAATGATTCAGTTGCCCCAGAGCGATACGTTAATCAAGAACATTGGCCGCCCCTTGCCCGCACAAAGCTCTGCCCTCTGGGCGCACTTGGTTCGGGTGCCTGCCTGTAGGCCCTGCATCTACATAGTATCAGTTATCTATACATATATAACCATCACCCGGCATCGGTAGACAATGATGTTGAAGACTTCATCTTGGCACGTCATGATGAGGCCTGACAGATCCACTGACATTTACTTATTATCATCTTTGGCTTTCCTGCGGAATTGACAGAGCCTTGTCAGTGACCCTGCTTGAGTCAGTTATGAGAGGAGAAACATGTTTTGAAACTTTTCAATCAGCACCATCAGGCAGGCCAATTAGCCTGACTGTTCTCTTCGACAACCGAAGTAAGACGATATTTGGAGTTTTCAACTCAGTCCGAAACGAATTTCGTCCGAAAAATACAGAAAAAATGGACAAAATATCAAGATTTGCTATTTGATCTATGTCAACTTTACTCTCTGATTTCAAAATATACTAACATACCAAAATATCACAGTATCTTAAGCGGCGCATCGTAAGGCCGTCATCCTCGGTTCGTTGGGTTTATTCAGGACTCATAAGTCTCAGAGCCAATGATCACTCACGCCACAATAGTGGAAGTGGTTGTTTGTTAATTTAGCCAGTGTTCACTGGATGAAACTAGTGAAAGAAAAATTAAATAATTAAATGAAGAAATGCTACTTTGCCGCTCTTCCATTAAATTTTCAAAAAGGAATTGACAAGATTTCCAGGGAAACCCTAGCTGCCACAAATTGTCGTTGTGATTAAAAAAAACTTATGATTCTCATCCTTGACGTTGCCAAATTCGTTTTATCTTACATCAATTTCATTTCATTTTCAATAAACACAATCACAGATGCACTAATTTTTTAGAATTGAATCATTTTCTAATGAGTTTTTGTTCCAGAGGTTTCCCAGACGTTTCATTGGAGGAATGCTTCAAACTGAAGGAATTAATTATCTATAAAGCTCACTATATGACCTTTGACCAGGAACCACCTGAAACTTACTTTTGGCTGATTCGGCATTTCCTGGGTCTACTTCCTATTTCATTATTGCCGAAATATGCGGGTGGTGTCGTATTCGATTGGCAAAAACTGGCAGGAAGTTGTCACAATTTATTACGCCACCATAGAAGGGACCATGATAGAAAAATGTCTTTGGACTACCGTATCATTAAGTAAGTCTGCGCTTTTCAACTGAAAAATAATACCGAAGCAAGCAATAACATTCTCATAGAAAGCGACAAACTGACAAGATATACAATGATGGATATTTCCTTAGTAAAAAGTACTTCATTATAAGAAGATAAAAGGAAAATTAATTGTATTTGTAAGCAAGTAGAAAAAGTTTGTTTCACATGATGAAATTATCACTAATTCATAAGTAATGTTTTCTCCTGCCTGTGGAAATGTTATAGCTCCATATCAGTTTCAAATAATAATGGCTCTTCATATGTCAAAAGTAAATATTGTCGCTTCAGAAATACGCAAAAGATTTCTATTATTTCAAAATGATCATTGAATCAATACTCTCCTCAAGCTTTCATTATTCACAATGTTTTCTTGTAGAAACTACATTTGAATTGATTTATTTCCACTTGTATTATATTTTTATTGTTTCTTCCCACTTCAATCCATATATCTGCATTGAACTGTTGAATATTAATATTGTTTTCTCATCAGGTATTTGAACCGTTTACCAGCTGAACATTTACTGATGTTCAAAGTTCTGATTTCATTCATTCGCAAAGTATCGTATAGTTTCGTGAAGCCTTCCTGGTTGAAAAGAAAAGCCTTGATGAGTTTACTCAAATATTATTGTGGATCAATTTTCATGAGACCTTATAGACCTGGATATGAAGAAATTAAAGTAAGTTCGTAAGGTATTGCAGGATACAAAAAGCGAACGTTAAACAGAATTTTGAAAATGTGTTGAATTATTTCACATGTGATCAGCTTTTACGTACAATTGAAATTCAACAAAAATTTCGAAAATATTTTTGGAATAATGCTCCCTTTCATATCAAAATTCTTACCGGGTGTGTCTATAAGCAGATTTCTGCTGAGTGCTGCTCCTTTACCTAGGTCTGGACGATGTAATCCGAACATTTTCGTTTTTAGTGAATATCTAGCGCCGGAAGATAGACCGACTATGCCTATTTCATGCGTTTTCATTCATAAAAATCGATAATTGACAACAAAACTGCAATATTTTAGTGTAGTTGTATACAAAAAAAAAACTTTTAATTGATTACTTTAATTGATGAATATTCTAACACAAAAATAATATCACTCTCTCTCGACGCGTGTTTCGCTAATAAAGTTAGCATCTTCGGGAGCTGAATGAATTTATTTTTGAAATATAATACGTTCACTTCTGAACAGGTATTCCTAGTTATATTTTTTTTCAAATTTGTGTGCTTTCACTTGTGCAGGAGAAACAAATTGATAGCTCAACTTCCATATTATTTCACAAAAAGTATCACGTAGTCTCTCCACTGAAAATTCAGAAATAGTATTTTTTTTCACTCTCCGTCAAAAGATGCGAATTCGAAGCCATTATCAAGACTTTTGCGTGAATTGACGCCGGGGTCAAGTCTCCTTGATCTCCAACTATCATCGTACCAAAGTGAAGAGTGGTGTCTATAACCATATGAGGGTCCGACGGTGTGGGAAATGGAATCGGATCCGATGTTGAGATGGTTGAGAAGTTTTGAGTAGAGGATTGGTCAGATGGGACAATAATTATTTCCAGGAATTGAGAAGTCTTCGTGAGTAGTCTTGTTTGTTAAGGCATTCAGGAAGTTTCTTGATTTCTATTGTTTCGCGAATTATTCTGGAGTGGAATTCATTAGTGACGGTATGACCTGTTCGATACTCGTCTGTTTATCTGTCCTATGTATGAAGTCGAGCAGACACGGCAAGAAATTTTATATATTCCTTGTGATTCGGTATACGTTTTTCTCCTTTGGGTGAACGCAGGAAAGAGGATATTTGACTGCCAGAATGAAAGTAAGGAAACCTTTCGGGTGGTCAGTCGGATCTTTCGATGGTTCTAAAGAAAATCCACAATTCTAGTTTTGGGCGAATATTTAAAAGACAACGACTGATATTTTTGATCTGATAATAGATTATTCTAGTTCCCCAAAATTATCCCATTCAACGGACCTTGTAGGTCTTACTGTTTCCAAGATATATAACTCACACTTATATTTGAGTACATTATGAATTTTCTTCTACTGAAAATGCTAAGTTTGTTAGCGAAACGCGAATCGAATGTGAGTGATGTTACTTTGGTGTTGGAGTAATTGATCTCCATAAAAAGTTTCAAAGTTTACAAAAAAATTTTCAATCTTATAGACCAAGAGCCCGTGTCACTATTTTTGGTAGTGATAAGTTTACGCCCATCGACCACTGAAACTTGTATTATCGATGTCGACCATGCTACAGAGATTCTCGCCCTACATGATTTCCGGGGCGAAGTTAGGGTAGGGGGCCGACCGATCTGTATAAAAAAAGTGAGCAAAATTTGTCGTAAGTTTACGACTGAGAACATTGGGAAAGCAAAGATTTCAGGAAAATAATCCGACGCTCGCTTATTGTCAGTCGCCTACATCGTGGCGTTCACCCGCTACAACCCTCGAAATATGTATAAAAAAGACAACAACAAAGAAAAACCAGTTTACAACTGACAATGGGGCAGATCTTACCATTAGCATTTTAATGACACAAATTTCGCAGGCCAGCCTTATTCAATGGGGCGGAAGGGCGCTGGGCCCACCTGTTTCGGAAGAATTTTTAAGTTATTTTTTATGATAAGCTCACGACTGATTCCTTCACAATAATGTTCGATTCCAACTGTCCAATTGAAAAATGCAATCAACAGTCATCAAACAAGGGGTGCAAATATTGCCGCTCGTAAAAACAAGTTCCTGGAATAGCGCTCTATAAAGCTTGACTACATTTTTATCATAAAAATCATATGTTTGTGACTGACAATCAAACATTTAGGTACAACGTAAGTACGTGAACATGAAAACACCTTTCTCAGCTGTTTATTGTATGGATAAAGCTCACTTGGTAGCTAAACTGACAAGTTTCTTGCATTTGCGAAGTGCAGATATAATATGACAATTATTGAAACATCGACCCTAAATTTTTCAATACAGTAATTTGACGACTGACACTTCGAAACATACCTGAAATGGACTATGCTGGATCGATCAATTCACGTGTCAGTCATCTCATGTATCGGTGGAATGTTGTCAGTCATCAAATGCAGCGTCGCGCACTAATCATGATTAGTATATATGTATTTTTTGAATGACTATAATAGTTATTAGTCAAAAGCATTGGTATCTCTCTAGCTGTGATTTTTATTTATATTTTTTGACTATGCATTTCAAGAATGAATATAGGTATTTCAGTTCATGATTCGTTTTTTTTCCAAACCAAATTGGAACTCCAGTACGACCCTGTTGCCGACATCTGAGTTTACCGTCACAAAATAATAACTATCTGTATCACTGAACTTGATTCTCCACATTAAATTTCCACAAAAATTAAATCGTGTTTTACCATATAGTGTCATAACATATAGAAATGGCAGATTCCTCACTTCAAAATATAACAATTTGACCCAACTTGCTCATATAAAATGTTGCTAATGAGGGTGATAAAGTTCAAATTTAGATTTTTTTTTAACTTCCAACGGTTTTGGATATTAATGAAATTATAATCTGGGAAATTTGTGGTATAAATGTACGCTTCAGTTTTTTGTTGTTAGCACTATTCAGTTATTATCATTTTTTTTTTCATTCGATATTGTTACTTCTGATGATTTAATCAAGCATTATTTTGGTTTTATTCGTGCGAGATCTTTTTCGAATCGATTTTACATGAAAGTGATTCACCCAATCCAAATTGAACAGGAATACATTTTTGTGTAGAAAACTGTAGAATTCAATAATCTGAGATCGCAACCTCAGAAAAAATACATGCGAAAAAAGTTGGGGTTTGACCCACCCCTGAATGGAATCTTGAAAGGAATGTTGATACTTTTCATCCGTGATAAAAAGGATTATCAACTCTAGTAATTTAATTTTTTTCTAAAGTACCGTTTCGGAGATTTCAGATTGAAACCATCCTGAAAGTTGCACATTCAAATGGCTGTAGCTCATTTAGGTAGAATTTTAACATATTGGGCCTTCATCTTGGGCACGTCTTTAAATGGCCATAACTCCCTAAGGGACCATTTCTGGACACATGTTTGTGTGTGAACTTTCTCAAATCTTCCTGTACTTGAAATGTATCTATGTAATTTCAGGACACCCTTTATACATATACATATGCAAGCATATACAATGCTTGAACCACATTTCCACTGAAATGACGCATGTTTTCAATTTTTATCGGGCCTTTGCCACACTTCACATGATTATAGGTGACAGGTACTTGATGAAGGTGGTACAACTAACGTCGTGTGAATTTTTCGAGCATAAACTTATAATATTGAAGTATACCTGAATATTTTTGCACCTTTTCAAGGGCCCAGTTTCTTTTTGCCTCGTGGTACGCGACTGACGGTAATAGATTTTCGATTTATGCATAATAGATTACTTGCCCCTAAATTTTGAAATGTAAGCTTATCATAAAAAAATACTTGAAAATTCTTCCGAAACAGGTGGGCCCAGCGCCCTTCCGCCCCATTGAATAAGGCTGGCCTGCGAAATTTGTGTCATTAAAATGCTAATGGTAAGATCTGCCCCACTGTCAGTTGTAAACTGGTTTTTCTTTGTTGTTGTTTTTTTTATACATATTTCGAGGGTTGTAGCGGGTGAACGCCGCGATGTAGGCGACTGACAATAAGCGAGCGTCGGATTATTTTCCTGAAATCTTTGCTTTCCCAATGTTCTCAGTCGTAAACTTACGACTAATTTTGCTCACTTTTTTTACACAGATCGGTCAGCCTCCTACCCTAACTTCGCCCCGAAAATCATGTATGGCGAGAATCTCTGTAGCATCGTCGACATCGATAATACAAGTTTCAGTGGTCGATGGGCGTAAACTTATCACTACCAAAAATAGTAACACGGGCTCTTGGTCTATTACCGATTATTAGTAGCTTCATCTTCACAGTAGGTTTCTGGACTAATTTTATCTGTCGAAAAATAACTACACTTTTTCAAACTTGCAGCTCGGTTTCGGGCTCATTGGCTAATTCAAAGGTAGTAACCAATCAACAACTCGTTGTTGGATGATAACGATAAAGTTCTTACAGTGAGAGTATCAAATCTCGAAAAAGGTTGAAGTGGACAATGCCCAAATAATACGGGCACTAAGTCAGGCTTTGACTTCTTTAGGTACGGAGAAAAGGCGTGGTTTGGCCATACATGAGAAAAGTACAGCTTACTGTTTTCTAGTGAATTTAGCAAATGGCATATTTTGCTTGACCAATTATGGGTATCGCATATTATTGTCCATAGCTGAGAAACACGCAGCTTACTCTGATTCAGTGTCCTCAGCAAATAAGCCGTCATTGCGCCTTCTTCCTATAGACGAGGTTTCCAATACTTGACAAGTCAATCCTGGAAAATATCACGAATGATATCTAGTTACACCCAATAAATGCAGGATCCTTTCATGGAAGGAATTCCTGCATATGTATTTGTTCCATTGAAACATCTAGAATTATTTCCAGTTATTGGAATAGCACGCTTGAATACCGCTGTCTGTCTTCTCTGGGCACATCCTCCACTAATCCAATGCCAGACAGCTGTTTCGACTCGCCATAGGTGTCATCAGTGTCACTCGGCTGGATTTGCGAACACAAAACCTTTTGAACGGTCTGTTTGTGACGAAATCAAAGTCTGAATCTGGTACGGATGGTGTGTAAACCTCTAAGGCGAAACGCCATCTGCTGGATAACGACCAAAGACTCAAACTCCCACTACACCAAGTAGTGGAAACCTCTTAGCGGGCACATCGTACGGCAAAGCCGTAACAAATGACCGATCTACTTGCAGAGGAAGCTGCAACCCTGTGGAGGGTTACACTATCTGTACAAGATTAAATATATTCCTGATACGAATATCATACCTCGAAAAAGACTGAACGGACGAGCAAAAATGCTGTCATCGTCCTATCTACTTATAGAACATATCTAGCCAGTTGGATCTCGCAACAGATTAAGTATCAACTACATGATTCGAAATCAGCGTGCTAACTTGAAGAACAGAAGGTGACCAAATTCATCATCTGACAGAAGCTAGTGAATAATCATTCACAGAAAAACTCGGTGCATGCATTTGTCAATTGCAATTCAATAATCAGAATCAGTTTTCAATCATTGGGATTTGCGCACTTGTAGAATATCATGTTATTATGCTGATGAATTTTGAATAAGGCTTTATGGAGTAGCTGACAGATGTGAAACCAATAACTTTTGCATTGTTGGTGGTAACAAGCTTACACTGACGTTGGGCCAATAAGCCTCGAACCGCCCTGCAAGTGTGCCCATCTGACTAATTGGAACTTGATTCCGGCTGTTTTATCTCAACATTTAGACGCGGGAACTTGGACATGAATAATCCTGTACTAGCATATGTTGGATGTAATTAATTGCCTTTCGTGATATTTGCTATGGAAGTATTTGTTTGCTGACGGATGTTAACCCAGAAACCCATTGTGTAAGTGAAATGAAACTGACATTCAAGAGCGCCATTCAATTCAATTTCAATTGATTTTGAAGTGAATTTTTTCAAATTAGACTTAGGTTCTGATATTTTCGAGAGCAGTGATTTCGGATATTTTTTTCCTAGGTAATCCGAAATTTGACATGATCATTTCACTCTTGTCCTGAGTGCCAATTTTTATCATTATCATGTATGTTACATATACTGGAATTATGTGTTAGTGCGCTCTCAAAATTCCCCTATTTTTCTGTCACAGAAATCATTCGGCAATATTCCATTCCATCTATGTTAACATGTTCAAACGATGCTGAGCGTTTTGATTCTGAAATAAACTAAACCATCCACAATTATTTCAGGACACAGAGTTGATGTATTTTCTCATATACGTCTCCGTAAGATGGCCTAAAATAGAGAAGGATTTGGATAAATCTGGACCTAGAAGCGCTAGAAATGACTGGCAAAAATATTATTGGGCCTCTCTACAAACAGAACCGCTTCAACCGGATTGTATTGTCTGCAAAATATATTTGAAAGATGGTTATTCCCATACAACAAAACACAGTGTTTTACCGAGAGCTCCTATGCCCACAGTATTGACAACTGAAGCAGTTGTGCACAATAGTATTCTCGGTCATTCAGATCGAAATAAAAACACATCCTTCAAAAAAATAGATTTTATGCCTCAAAGGAGCATTTATAGTATTACAGAAAGTGTGGAATGTGATAATGTAGAGGATAGAGAGTGCGATAATACTGTGCATGAAGGTAAATTCGAAAGTCAACAGAATGAAATTACTGCTAGTAATGTGGATTGTGGTAATGTAGAGAATACAGAATGCGATAATAATGAGCATGAAGATAAATCTAAAAGTCAACAGAATGAAATTATTGCTAGTAGTGTGGAATGTGGTAATGTAGAGGATAGAGAATGCGATAATACAGAGCATGAGGATGAATCCACAAGTCAAAATAAAGAAATCGTTGCTAGTCCAATCGAAGTTGTTGTTGATGTAAAGAGTACCGACGAAGTTGATACAGATAGTGAAATCACTGACACTCCAATTGGAGTTGTTGAAGATAACCAAGGCGAAAATACTAACGACGAAGATGAGGGACACCATATCTATTTTCCCAGCTCTCTGGATAACAGTAACCAAGTTGGATGGGATGATGTGATGAAAGAAACAATTGAAACAGTAAAAAAAGTCGATGGGTATATATATGATGACTACGTAATTTACAAGAAAGGTAGTAAAAGTGAGTATACTGAAATAAAAGATATCGTGTTGAATGCATAGGCGGTAAAAAATTTATCAGTTGAGCTCAAAGGGCTGTAAGGAACAGAGTAAGGAAGAAGGGGGTAGGGGTCATGTAATATATTTGATACCGTCATATTCCAACAAAAATGATTTCAACAATTTAGCTAATAACATTTTGAGTTAATGATTTACGAGCTTGACAGGGGAGCGCGTCGATTTCAGAACCGTAACGCCTGCACACCCGAAAGGCCTTCGATTTGAACTCTGCCGGCTGCCGAGGTTTTTCATCCTCGTTAGTTGGACCGCGAGTTAGATGTGAGACCCGTTTGCTCTAAAAGCAAGTGTTGATGTAGATCGCCAAGATACTGATCCTGGTGATCGGTGGGTGAGTCCGTCGACTCGTTTCAATAATCGCTCGCAAACAAATAAGACCTCGTTTATCCTCATCTCGCACCAGTTCGACTTTCTAAAAGATTATTTCGAAAGTAATTATCCTCTTGTGTCAAACTGAAACTCGCTTTCTGAAAATTTCCGAAAATAGTAGACATATCAAAAATTCCATAATTTTTTTTTGTTTGAATAACGTTAATCGTATATTCACTCCCAGAGCTATCAAGGTGATAACGAATTTATTGAACACGACACCATTCAGTAGTTGGATTTTTGGAATACATTAGAGTTTAGTTCATTGAGGCTGATAATTTCAACAATGAAACAATTGCACGTCGTCGAGTTTGACCAGAAATCGACCTGAGTCGAAAATCATCTATGCCACTATAGTCAAACAACTTGTTGAATTGAGAAACACAGGACGATATTCGTTCAGTTTTTGGCGAAAACTTTGAAAATTTCAATTTATGATCTTTATAGTTTTTTTTCATAGTTTTTTTTTCTACTACACAGGATTTTATTGAGAATTTTCTGCATTGGTTTTATTATTAGAAATATAACTGATGAACTTTACTTCTATTCCAAATATCATATTTGTTAACCTACAAACAAAAGAATAGCGTGCACAGTTGTCACCTGGTATGCCACAACAACTGTTTTAAATGGTAACAAATACCTGCCATGTCACTAACATATCGTTTATTAAACGTCAAGTCAAATATATTTAAAATCTTTTCAGTTGCCCAAATCGAAATAACGACGTTTGGTTTCGTTTGTGGTGAACTCGATACGTCAATTAGTTTCCGAGATATGGAATTGTAAACATAGGGGCACATCGCGAGTTTCCTCCAGCACGCGCTCGCCGCAAATGACGTTATAAGTCAACACTCTGGCAGTACGTTGCGCGCTTTCTTATGGTACACTAGGGAATAACGCCAATTTTTTTTGAATGTCTAATCCAAATACAAGAAAGTCATTTGTTGTGCCAAAATGTAAAAACACTACCACCAATGCTCTGGATAAGTTTTTTTTGTTCCAATAGATATCCGAATGCGAAAGAGTGGATAACAGCTATGAGGAGGTTGGATCAATTTGGAGCTGAAAGCTCCAACTTACTCTATTTGCAATACGTAAATTAATTTATTAATATTCATTGAGAAGAGTAAATACGTGATAAAAACATCAGTTTATCTATTAAACAGTACTCGAGTATTTCGCATAAAAAATAATGAGTTAGATTACATTCGTTTTCGAAATTGTTGTTAGGTGGCAAACATGTAGCTCAAATCCCACTTTTGTGTAAAATGGTTGGCAACCATGAGTCTTCTATTTTATGTAGGTTATCTGATTGCCCTTTTTCAAATCCTTCATCCATCGTATTGAATATACAATATAAGAGTAACAGAAGTATAGTACAAATACGGAGCAAAAGATACAATTTACTAATGAATCCATTTGCACAAAGTACGATATTACAACTGCAGATAGGTTACCTAGTGAGTGGGCGGAGAGAGTGTTGACCTGTGACGTAACACAGAGGCAAAGCGTTCGCGAGGGTGATTGAATGTTTTCTAGAGTTTTAGATGTATGTTAAATTCCAACTACTTGCTCTTTTTGAATGAAACAAAGGCTTGTGCATTTGTATACATATAGACTCTACTCTGACAATGTATCAAGCGATTTTGCAAACCTATTGACATTCTTCATTACTTGTTACTGTGTATTTATAGAAAGTGAAATTATTGTAATCACTTTCTCAATCGACAACCTGATGAAAGGAGTTTTGTTATCATTAATCATCACAATTTGTATAATATATACTCACTATCATCGAACATATATTTTATATTGTAGTGTAGTGAATACTTTCGAAAGCTCGACAAAAACCAAGATATTCTTATTCGTCATCCCGACTGCAGCCCGAATAATTTTACCAATAAATATACATGGTGTTATTTAAGCACGTGGCAAATCTCAAAGGGGTGATGCTTTGAGTAATTCTAAGACTAAAAGTTCCCATAAACATGGGACCGATGATGCTTCGTTTTTGAAATACAGGGTGTCAAAATGAAATAAAAGGTTTTTTCTTGAATATCTCAATATTCCTTCAGCCGATTCAAGGTAATTTGGGGGCTGATTTGGCCATAACTATATCAAAATCATGTCCAGTGGCGGTGGGAGGTACCTCCACCATATTTTTTACGAAAAAAAATGTGCGCCACTGATATTTTGCAATTTTTTATTTTTTGCATTGAACTACTGAAACTACGACTTTTTTATCTTTATATTTTTCTTGTATCTTGCTCTGTTCTTCAAAAAAAAATTAAAAACACTTCATAACATATCCTTGGAACAAAATAATTGAAATTATTTTAACAGGATGTTGATATAAAAAGTCCTAATAAAGAACCAGAAGATGGAATGATTGTTTGAACAATCGGTCTTCCTTTCATGGCACCCTAACTTTACTTCCAAAACACTGCAGTAGTAAATAACGTTGTCTTTCATCGTAAACACTTAATATAAAAATTGTAGTGATGACTTTCGTGTTATGTTATTTGTTCAATCATAAATTAAAAACTCATTATTGTATGTCCATGCAAGTACCTTCCGGTTGTTGCTGGTTTGCTAGTTTTATTTTGTTGTTTCAAGGACATGCGATAAAGTGATTTTTAATTTTTTTCTCAAAAACAAATAGATACAAGAAAAAAGATAGAGATGAAAAAGTTGTAGTTTCAGTAGCTCAATGCGAAAAAAAAAATACATAAAACTCAAAAAATCAGTAAAGCACATTTTTTTGGTCAAAAATATTGGTGATGGTACTTTCCGAGACGCCACTGGATATAAAAATTTCAATTCAGCTATGGCCAAATCAGACCCTAGATACCACCGTCAAATTTTAAGAAAATCGGCTGAAAGATTATTAGGATATTCAGGAAAAAAAGTTTTTTCAATTTTGACACCCAGTATCTCGAAAATGAGCCTATGTTTATACGAGCTTTTTTTTTAAATTACTCAAATAATCACCCATTTGGCCACGTACCTAAATAACACTCTGTATATTTACGTACGGAAACAGACAAACTGCAGGTTACAGAAGACGATACCGTTTTGTTTATCACGCACCGTCGAGTTTTGAAAATATGGTTTGTACAAACTTATGTATTATGAAGAGAAGAATATATTATACGAATCCATTTTGAGTCAAAACGCCGCGCTCTCCATTAGTTTTGGTGTTATGATCCTATTACGATCCGTACACCCACTTTTTCATTATCATGTTCCATTTGCACCTTATCCCATCTTCAATCCTTTTGTCGCAATAATATATCCGTTATCAAAAAATTATCGAAAATTGTGCGACTTTTTGAGGTTTACTTGGGATTGGCTCCTTATTATTTTTATCTTACACAGACTTTCAATTCAATTTTTAATGGAAATGGGTGTATGATATCGTAAAACAGAATCGAAGAAGATGGACTGAGGTGTAAAGGTGACATGTTGGCAGAAAATGAGTGTTTTATTGTAAAAGAAAGTGGAATATATGCCTTCTGAGTTCGGATTCCTGATTAAATAGGTGAGCTAGTGAAAAGACTGTCTCAAAACTCGGCAATGCATGAGAAACAGACTTTACCCGCAAGGCAAGATTGGATAAATGAAAAAGATGGAAGTTGATTGTGACTATTTTTTCAAATTGAATATTGGTTTACGGTATAGAGATTTGTTTAGGGTGCACCATCATGGATTGAAAAAAAACATGCACCAAAACTCTCGTTCGTTTTGCAAAGATTACAAATCCAAGGTACCAATGTGGTTTTCTCCTCGTTCGGAAGTTGTCGCCTTTCCACACTCGAGAAAATTCCACCTTTTTTTACATAAACAGCAACGAAACAAATTCCATCAAAGACAAAGACAAAGAACTTTATTGGTACTTCCTTTCAGGAGCCATCGTTCATATACAGTCAAGTCACAAAAGTAATCAATACCCAATAAAAATAAAATAAAATAAATAAACACACACTAGTAACACACAATAACACAAACAATATAATCAAGACACACAAAAAAAAAAACAACCAAAAGTCATCAAATAAATCCTCATAGATATAACACACCATCACATTTTCAATTCCATTAAATTTCTCAGTCATTCAAAATGAACTATAAAGACCAACCCCGCAAATCGAGAGTCATCCTTTCATACTGTAAAGAATTTGCATTCCTTGTCAGGTACTTGTATAATCGGAATTTCTTTAAATTCATTTTATACATCACATAACCAATTTAAAAAACGATCTATATGAATAGTCACTTTTACACCTAATTCCACCCTTTTCATCAATTACCCAGCAGAAAATCGGCTGCCCCCGATAACATACGCATCAAAATTATAAAAACAGTTGAACCAGAATTATCACCTTTGTTAACTAAATTGATTAATATCTCTTTTGAAATGGGAATCGTTCCCAAAAGAATGAAAATATCAAAATTTGAACCGGTATTCAAAATTGGAAAAAAAGAAAATTTGAATGATTATAGGCCCATATCCATATTACCCGCCATGTCCAAAATTCTCGAGAGAATTATGAACCAAAGACTTTTCGATTATTTACAAAAAATTATTTGCTTATACTGTGAACAATATGGTTTCCGAAGATCCAGCGACACAGAATCTGCTGTAATTGACTTGATAACAAATATTCAATTGAAATTGGATCAAGACTTTCATTGTGGATTGTTGTCACTGGATTTATCGAAGGCTTTTGACACAGTCGATCATATCATTCTGTTGAAAAAATTATTCAATATAGGCATAATAGGTTTGATTCATCAATGGTTAGAAAATTACTTGAGCAATGGACAACAGTTTGTTTGTATGGGAGACAAAATGAGTTCACTTAGAAGTGTAACATGTGGTGTCCCACAAGGTTCAATTCTGGGACCTGTTTTGTTTCTTATATGTATAAACTCGGTTTCAGAGCTGAATTTGAGGGGTGAAATAAAATTATTTGCAGATGACACATCACTGATTTATTGCGAGAAAAAAGGAGAAATTATTCGTTACATTGATGACGATTTAAAGAAAATTTCGTTATGGTTGAATAGTCGCAAGTTAACTTTAAATATTGGAAAATCCTCATTTCTGTTATTGGGAAGAAAACCAAATCATAGTAAGAATAACATTATTTCTAATGGACAAATAAATATAGAATATTTGGGAGTAACAAAATTTTTAGGATCATACATTGATGAACAACTCTCTTGGAAAAATCATATTGAATATTTAAGAAAAAAAATATCACCATTAATTGGTATTTTGTTCAAAATTCGAAACTATATTCGTTTGAAACATCTCAAATTAATATATTACAGCTTTATTCATTCAAAACTACAAAACTTGATATCAGTATGGGGCAATGCTAACGCTTCGATCATACGTCCCCTAAAATCTCTGCAAAATAAAACAATCAAATGCATATTCAAATTACCTTTTCGATATCCCACTTCCGATTTATATGTGAAAAATGAGCTTTTAAGTATCACCTCTTTATATAAATTGAAAATTTGTTCTTTCATCCATTTCGTAAAAAATAAAAATAAACATTCTTCTGTAACCTTCAACACAATTGAAACAATTCATAAATATGAAACTAGGCAGTCCAAAAATCTGAGTACAATCAGTAGAATCAAAACAAACTTCGGAAAGAAATCAATTTTATACAATGGAGTGTTAATATATAACAAACTACCAAAGAAATTAACTGAAGATTTTTTTGACAAACGCTTCAAAAAAAACTTGAAAAAGTATTTGATCCAGTAACACTTCTCTTTTTCCATCTGACATTGGATTGATTCATAATGAAAATCTTCTTTTTAATGCATGAATTGTAATAGTAATTTAGTTTTAAGATCTCTTCTTTATAAACATTCATGTTTCTTGGGGTCAATGAAGATTGATTGATTGATTGAAATATTTCCATTTTTCAAGAAAAAATTCGAATTGACAATATGCGACAATAATTTGGTGTCCTCTGTCCGGCGTTGCCACCAAATTTCTCAGGAAAAATTAAAAATTGAAAAAATTGTGGAATAGAATGTGAAGATGAGATTTATTTAATTGTATTAAAATGGATTTGTAAGACCTTTGCAGGGCGATAACTTCGGAACAAAGTTAACGTGCCGCGTTTGACTTTGGATTAGTTATCTACTCATAAAATTAGGTTATCTGGTACATGTTTTCAATTCATAACGCTGCGTGCTGAACAAAACGAATTTCCCAATTTCCCTTTTGATATTTCAGAAAAGTGTTGTAAATCCAATGTCTGGTCCAAATCTACCCCAAAAAAATGTTCTTGTCATCGAATCGAAAAGAAAGCAGTGAAATCGAATATATTACCAGAGATCAACCAGAGCTATTTAAAATATCCCGATGTTTTCACTGAGGAAACTGAGTCGCTTGAAAATATACTTGGCCCTGTAGAAGGATCATGTCCTGGAACTTGCAGGAGTTACAGTGGCCAAAACTCTAACGAATGTTTATGCAGCAGTAGAGTAAAAAAACTTTCCGACCCTAGAAATAAAGCAAGAAAAAAGAAATCTGGTTTCAGCTTGAAAAGATTCAGAATGAGATTTCATTTTCTAAGGATTTTTTCATTGAACGATTCTCCAAGTTCTAGTGACATGTCCAACTCGCCACGCAATGTGAAATATAAAAAAATTGATTGGTCAAAATGTTTCAATTGTTAAAAAATTGTCCCATTACCTCGTTCGTTTATAATTGTTCAAGAGTATAAACATTAGTTTTATAATAAGTTCATTAATTCTTTCTGAAACTGGCTGGTTGTTTCCACTTGAGAATTGGAAACCATTCATTCCTAGTGGCATATTCAACACGGAGAGCAATACAAAATATAAAAATATTAATTTCACAAAATGTTTGATTCTTCAAGGAATTGTCCCTTTTCCGTTTGTAATTATGTATAAAAATAAATGTTATTTTCTTGAGTTCATTATTTTATTCCAATACAAAGTACCTACATGGCTCAATTCAAAAATACAAAACCAACATGGCGTTCATGTCTAATGAAGAAGAGGATGATGCAGTTTTTCGGTAATTCTGCCTTGGTGACAGAAATACTAACCTTGTGCGAATTTCAATTTCATTTCTCAGTAGTGAATTTCTATATCTTTTACTATTACTTTTTTCCAATTTCGAGTGAGAGAATACATGATAGCGTGAACGCTTAATTGTGACCATAACACGCCTGAAGAAGCTGTTGCTGAAGCGGTTTTGTGTCTTATTAATCCTACTTTGGTGAAGTGATATAAAATGTGCTGTGTTTGCAGGTTAGAAATCTTTTTACATTATGATTCATTCAACGAATTATTTCAAGGATAGATTAGTGTTGTAATAATATATTACTTAACTAGGAGAAGTAGCCTATTACACATGAGCGAAAAATTGTGAGCACGAGGCGTTAGCAGCTTGCGGTAATTTGCGAGTGCACACGTAATTGGCCTTATTTTCGAGTTGCGGACTGTACTTTCACTACCCCCACCATGCTTGTGCAGTAAGTTCTGGAGGTGTAACAAAAGGTTTGTTCTAGCAACACATTTGACCGTTTGGAAATTGATCTGAAGATGAATATTGGGGAGCGAAATTCATTTTGCGCATGCCTCTGACTGCTTCAGACCAATTTCCAAACGGTCAAATGTGTTGCTAGAACAAACCTAATATTTCTCCGTTATCATCCTTTTTCGATGATCGACGAGATAGCAAGTCATATGACAGCAAAGTATATGTACAACAATTGCTTGTTGATTCATGGAAATAACTAGATTCAGTAATTCAGTATCAATCCACAAAAAAAGTTGAACAATAAATTGCCCAAAAACATGATTTTCAAATTCAATTTCACACAGAATTTGTGGCAAAAATTTGCTCAATTTTGTAATCTTGAGATCAAATTTATCAGATAAAATATAACATATCCCATTATTTTACAACTTCTAATTTTATTTTTGGAAGCGGCCGCCAGTGATTTACAATACACGTTTATTCTAAAATGAGCCATTACTAACAGCTGTCACATACGTTATGGATGGGAGTAGAAAAAAATAATTTTTGGCGAATCAGCCAATTCTAGCTAATCCATTTCATGTTAACTCGGGTTAGCTCCTCCACTTGCGCACTGAAACCGAATATGAAATATGAAGTGGAAGGGACTATTTGTGTCATTGAAAAACGTTGAATTGGACTATATTTGTGTTATGTTCAGATGATCATTTTGTGGATTATCTAATAAAGTCAATGGAAATTGAAGATATGAAGATGAAATCAACTGTTTCTCTCCTACATCGTTTTACGACGTTATGCTGCACATATCCAATGAATAATGGAGAAATATGAGATATTTCTATATTTGAACGTTGAAAACCGTATTCAAACATATTCGAAATCAAGTAGTCGTGAAATAGTTAATAACGGTAAAGTTGCCAGAATGCATTATCTTTGTACAACGGCACAGCAATCAGCACGGACACTTCCTTAGGCGGGCAAAGTACGCGCATATACTTCGCGTCGCTATGTCGGCCATGTAGAAAAGCAGTCATATTGTCATTCCTTTATTGCTGCTTTCGATTAGACAATTTTTCGCTCTAGGACTCTCAAGCTTTACTATTGGTGGAATTTGCCACTTGTCATTTTCCAGCCAATGGTAAAGCTGAAATTAAAAGCCCTGGAGCAACGCAACTATAAAACGAGAGCTGCAATTTGTATTTGTTGTGAAGTTCCACGCTGTTTGATCAAGTTCTATTTTGGTATCAAATTGTGTTTTGCTTCATTTCATGAGTGTTTTATTATTATTATTACAATGGATAAACAGTAAAAAGGTGGTCATGTTTGTGCTGTAGTGAACTGTAGAAGCAGCAGGTTGAAGACGGCCGGAAAAATGCTACTTTCCCAAAGAAAAAGCGTCCGGGAAGTGGAAATAAAATTGAGAAATAAATGAATTAAATAGAGTGAAATTTGTAGACAATGGAAGTTTGAACCCAAACACTTTGTAACCCATCGTGCATTGCAATGCTCTTTCAAGGAAACAGAGAATTTGTTTTCTTGATTCTGACGTTTTGTAACCTAGTATCAGTTCAGCACGGGGACTCTGATAAATAGAAACATATTTTAGAATCGAAATGTGACGTCAAATTCGACATCTCGGTCCTATACTCACATTGCCGAGATGTCGAATTTGACGTCACATTTCGATTCTAATATATGTTTCTATTTATCAGAGTCCCCGTGCAGGACTGGGAACTACTGAAAGAAGGTATTCGGCGTTTTCATTGATTTCATCCACATAATCCACAATTTTGGATCGACTTTTTTGCTTTTTTGGGTTGGGGAAAGTCACGAACAATACTAATAATGTATGTATACGCATGTATGACTGGCTACTTTCGTGAGAATATAATCAACCAAACTTTCGGGATTTTCATGCACTTCATCCTTATGTATATGATGGGATCATTTTTCTCTATATACTCCTCAAATGCTTTATATTCAGGATACGACATTGTTATCAAATTTAACCATACATGTGTAATAGACATTGCCAAAGCAACACATGCACTGCTAACCATAAGTATTAATACTATTTAGTACTAGACTGTGACAGCCTAATTCACATCTGTGCGTTCTTCGATATCTTAGCCAGCCAATCGAAACGCGAGGACTAGCTGTCCACGTACTGATAACGCTAGATACATTGTTTATGCGCAGTCCATCTTTAACGTGAATAGACTATAACCTGTGCTATAACACCAAACTGATATTATTTGAACGCGACGCGCGTTTTGCTAACAAGGTTAGCATATTCAGGAAAAAGAACTGATACTAAATCTTAAGATTAGGTTTCGTCATTCGAAATAGAAAAACACATTCGACTCTCTCTGGGTATGAGGGTTCACGTGATTTGAAAATCAGGCCCCAGATAGGTGATAAGTTCGCCGAGGGGAGTCCACACTTGCCCAAAATGGATATTTCACATTATAAGGTTACAGGGCAATCGCAAATGACATGTACCACACTTTCATCTTCCTGTTCACAACCTCTGCAGAGAGTCGGATACCTTCATCCGAAAGGACCCAGCAAGCACAAAAACATCTCATATATGTTTCACAACAATACATTGGGAACATTTAACCTCCCATGCGATGTACTTTTGATATCACATAGACATGTCTGCAATCACAATATGACATTAGTAAAATATTGATAGCTCTTCAGGCGGTTGCATAAGAAATCCTAAACTATGAAGTTTTGTACCTGCGGCACTCGAAATACTGATCAAAGGTTTCGATTTTCACGAAATTCTCCGAAACTATCAATATTTTACCAAGGTCATATTATTATATTATTCCGGTCAGTCATGAGCAGGATTATCAGCCCTAATAACAAACAATTGTGTAGACGAAATGAAAGACTTCTCTTTGAATATGTCACGAATGTATTACGAATTTCACAAAATACTTAAAAAGAAATCTTCAACTTCAACTCTTCTTCCTCATCCGCCTCTGTTTTGCATGACAAAGCCACTCGAAAAAACTGTTTCGAACTCTTTTCGAGAGCACCGGGTTTTGTGGTAGACGATACCCAAAATAACAACATCAAAATTATGGATGCAGTCCAGTAGCAGAAGGTTCTATAAGAGACAAACAGATTATACTAATAGTCAACAATGATAGCTATTATTCTCGAGGAATTATTACGAACCGAGCGAGGTAGTAATAATCCGAGAGAATATTAGTCATTATTACCAATTATATACTCCATTATTAATGATTTGTGATAGGACTGAAAGAGGAAATAAGACTATTAATCCTTCGCCATTATTTCCTAAGGGAATAATTTATGGCATTATGAGTGTTCTCGTAGCTGGCATTGCCCTGTCAAAAAAAATCGTAATCAATCTGAGGTTCTTCCTGAACATTGACAGATATTTTTTGGCTATTGGTTCATTGGAGTGGCTAAAATAGCTCTCTCGGGATATTACAGCTAGTAGTTTCATCCTAGCGATTTTTTCGACGGCCTTCAAACCCGAACCATAGTAGTGATACTAAGGGGCTACTACTTCGGGCCATTTGGAAGTATAGTCCAGGTACTTGTTACCAGATGTAGTCACAGGAAGCGGTGCTAGAATGTCCATATAGCCATTCTCTGAAAGGGGCAACCACTGAGATGTTGCTTTAACTTCCGTCGTCTCCGGTCCCTTTTTCGAAGATCATATAGGTCGCAGCGTTTGCACTACTCCTCTACATATTGACAGCAATTGATCCAATAGAACCTCTCGGGTACCTGTGCCAACGTCTTTTACTCCAAAATGTTTTCCGGCACGACCATCCTGCAGTTGTTTCAGCACGTCCCGAACACATACTCTCTGAAGAATAATCTGGTACTTGAATGTTCTTCCGTCAGAGCTTTTTCATTTTCGAGTAATCAAGTCGTGACGAAGACATCGAATACCATTGAGCCAGTAGCCTTTCACCGATTGTCTATGCTCAAAGCTCTCTTGCGATTCTGAAATCACTGCTTTCTCAATTCTCCCTGTTGGGCAGCACCGATGTCTTCTCTTGTTAGGCAGGTAGTGTCTTCCTCGGGAGTCGTAAGGGCCTGTACTACATCATGATCAGTTGATTTCTCAATCCTTCTGCCCGTATGCTGGTCACGCCTACTGAAAACTTTTGGTAACTGCATGTCCTTCTCTTCTTGACGCAGACAGAAATTACAACCTCTCTTCAAATATGGTCTTCTCGAGAGGCTGTCAGATTTCCGATGACTCTTTCCTTTCCTAAGGCCAATCCCAAGATCATAGGACTATTTCTCAAGTCAACGTGCTACTTGGCCTTCTGGTGTTTGGGAGTTCAGTAGCCACTAAAGTGCGGAGTGATCGGATCTTATCAGGAATTTACGGCCATATAAAAAAGAATGGAAATTACCGCTTTAACCACCGCGGGAAGTTCCTTTCTAGTAACACACTAATTTCCTTTATCTGTTCCTGAAGTCTTGCTGAAAAAGCTGATGACAACCTCTTCCAGGTGCTCTACCTGGGAAAGGGCGGCTCTGATACCATGCTGGGATGCGTCGGTATCGAGTACAATCCTTCCTATTTTGGGTATGCTACGATTGGAGCACTTATCAAATGCCATGAATGCTTGCTGGCAATCTGGTGACCAAACAAAGGAGGCTTTCTTCTTGGACAGACTATGCGAAGGCTTAGCGATTTTGCCAGAGTACTTTACAACACGTCTGTAGTCGCCATATAGTCCTAGGAAACTTCTCACACAGTGTTTATTCTTCGGTTGTGGCCACTCCTAAACTACTCTGATCTTCTCGGGATCGGTGGTAACTCCCTTCGAGGACACGACTTGTTTCTAGAAATTCAATTTCTCTTGGAAGAGACTTCTTGGTATTAATTTGTGAGAGAGCTTTCCGTAACCTCTTGAATACAGCCCGCAGGTTTGTCAAAATGTTTGTCATGTTCGTCAAAACTCTTGTTGGTCCCTATGATGTCATCGAGATAAACGAGGCATGTTTTCCAAGTGAGTTTTGTTAGTATAAGCTCAAAAGTCACTGGTATATATCACATAATCCAAACGGCATAACTTTGAACTGGAACAGTCCTCTGCCGGTGGAAAAGGCAGTCTTCTCTTCGTCTATTTGGTGGATTGCTACCTGCCAGTACCCACTCTTCAAATCTAGCGTCGATAACCACTTGCTGTCAGCTAGAATGTTCAAGGTGTCGTCTATTCTGGGTAGAGGATATTTTTTGGTCACATCATTTAAGCCTCTTATAGTCCAAGCAGAACGGGTGCGCTGCGTAACACCCACATTTCGTAACACCCACAGTGCATAACACCCAAAGTGCGTAACTCCCAAATGCGTAAATCCCATATTGAAAGATGGCCGTGACTAAAGACGTTTTAAGTGCTGAGCTGGATAAATTCAAGAAATCAGAACTGATCGAGTTGATTGTGTATCAAAAACTACCATCAAAAGTTAATATAAGTGCAAATGTGATTGATATTCAAAAAAAACTTGAGATCGTGTGGAGTTATAAAAGTGAACTTGATGACAATGAAATGTTCCACGACACCAGTGAATCAATGGTTTCCGACGAATTTTGCAGTAGAAAGGGATGTGTAAAAAACAGAACAATTGTGCAAGTGCTAACGGCAAAAGATGAAATGAGGAACAAGCTCGAAACCGAACTCGAGAAAAGGATTTTGAATCTTGAAGAAATAATAACCCTTATGAAACATAACAATGGAACCTCACAAAAGTTGTCCACTGAACCAAAACAAGCACTCCCATCTATGTGCGAGAAGGAAAATACCAACTCTAACAAACAAACACCAAAAACATCCAACAACGACAAAAGCCATGAAAAGATTCCTGCCATGAACTCTACAGAAATTCACCCAGGACAAAAAAAACTTATCAGTAGACAACAAGTCAGCGATGCTATCAAGAGTGCAGAAGAAAATATAGGGTGGTCCAAGCCGACATATAATCGTAGGAACAGGCAAAAACCTATCGTTGGAAATAGTGAACGAATCAACTCAATTAAAACTGTAAGCAAGCAAGGTTACTTACACGTTTATAGACTAGAAGAGAATACAACACCGGAAGAATTGATGGCCGGATTGAAAATTACAGCCCCACATATTCCTTTCCATTGTGAACTACTGAAGAAGCAGGATGGGAGATGCTCCATGATAGTGACGTTTCCCATTCAATTCGTGAAAGATGTCTATTGTCCAGAAATATGGCCGTCCGGAGCCATGGTAAACCGTTATTTTTTCCATGGCAACACCAACCACAAGGCTGACCAGGAAAAAAACTGAAGCCTGATGACGATGATGCTAACTCTCATCTGAAAATATCTAGTCAACCAATTTTTGAAAATGTTTTATTTTATACAAATATACAAAGTTTAGGGAATAAAATCAATTTGCTGGAAATGATCTGCAATCAAAATGATGTACAATATTTGTGCATCTGTGAACACTGGATGGAACATGAACGACTAGATCAGGTACAGATAACAGGTTTTGTGAATTTGTCCAAATATTGTAGAACAATTAACAAACATGGTGGTTCAGCTATATTCGTAAAAGAAGATAAGAAATCGCGATGTAAAAATTTGAACTCTTTAGTCAATTTATCATTGGAGGGATGTTTCGAATGCTCGGCTATAGAAGAAAATAAGACGTGTATCATCACTATTTACCGTCCACCTACTAGCGATTTGGATGAGTTTCTCGAAGTTCTCGAGTCCATGTTGGGTCATATTATTCGAAAGTATGAAATTTTGATAATATCAGGAGATATAAATATAAATTTCCTAAACACAAGATGTTCTCAGTTCAAAAAGCTACAAGATCTATTAGATTCCTTCCAATTAAAAATTATTACTAACACGCCAACGAGAAGAGCCCTGTATGGAAATACCTTGACCTCTTCTGGTATTGATTATATAATAACAAACATAACTGATTTTACAAATGAAGTAGTTGATTTCGGAATATCTGACCATAGTAGTCAAATATTCAAATGGAATGACAACAATAATACTCAACCCAGCAAAACTCGGGAAGCATTTGGCAGAATATTCTCATCGTCTAATATAAACGAATTCAAAACAAAATTTGATACACTAAAACTAGAGAATAAAAAGAGTATTCAAGAACAGTTCGATGAATTTTTTAATCACCTGGCATGGTGTTTCGAATCGTGTTTCCCTAAGCGAAAAATGAAAATTGAATTATCTCCCAAAAAATTTAAATATTCTAGTGACCTACGAATGACACTAGATGATCTAAAAATGACGAATTGGATGCGTAAACAAGAACCAACAAACGATAATCTTCAGATTGTGTATAAAAATATGAAAAAACCCATTAACGACAAAATAATCTCAGAAAAACAACATTATCACACCCAAAAACTACTCACTTCGGAAAATAAAACAAAAACTCTCTGGAAATTAGTAAACAACAAAATAGGAAAAAGCAGGCAATGTAAAAAACACATTGAAATAGAATTAGACTCAAATAATACTGGCGCGACTTTACCAAATATATTCGGAAATTATTTCTCAAATTCACTGACAGAAAGAGTACAGAGTTTAAACCTACCACAAAATCGATTCACAATTGAATCCAAGCCACCCTGTAACTCAATGTATTTCATTCCTTACACCCAAAAAGAAATAGAAACAATTGTAATGACTTTCAAAAACAAACATTCAGCAGGTATTGATGAAATACCAGTTAAAGTATTCATCTCATGCATTGAAATATTCTCCAAAAATATGTGTGAATTAATCAATCAATCAGTAGCCGAAGGGTTTTTTCCCAAAGAACTTAAAATTTCGAAAGTAGTTCCAGTATTCAAAAAAGGAAATCCTTCAGCCATTGAAAATTACTGGGGAATATGCATTCTAAACTCGGTATCGAAAATAATGGAAAAGGCGATATACGAAAGAACAATGAACTACTTAAATAATAATAATTTGATATCTTGCTGCCAACACGGTTTCAGGAAAAAATTCTCGATTGAAACTGCACTGAGAGAAATGCTCCAAATAAACTGGTGTATCTAACACAATTTTAATTGTGGCTATCAAATGTTTAATTCCCACCTTCAAATCTCAGTCTTCGCTACAATTAAAAAAAAAAGATTGACACTTGAGTAATTGCAGTTATTGAAGTTCAAATGCCACAATTAATGTGTACATTTACCCCAAGAAACTGTTTGATTGTCGCAGGTTGACACTATAATTGACACTGAGTTCATTTATCAGAGATGGGTTGAGGGTTTATGACAATACATATACAATTTACTATGAGATAAGGAAGTAATTGTGGCAATGAACAATATTTAATAATTAGGGTGGGGGTATGCTATTTCGCACCCCAAATGAATGCGCGTGCGGCGTCTGCGATTCCGTGTCGAGTTTTTGTGGTGCTTGGTGCTCAGTTCTCAGTTCAGTTTTGAGTCTTTGTTAGGTAACTTCATATATAGAAGTTCATGCGTCCTTTTATCTGTTATAATATATTATGTGCGGTTGTGCATGTGTACTGCATTTATTGTATCTCCTATATATTTATAGATATATATCAGTGGACACCCTGGACTATTATATTATATGCACGCAGAATGGAATACCAGAAAGTGTTGAAGGAATGTGATACTAGATATGGAAGTAATGTTTATTATTCAGTTAGTTCTTTTATAGTTTCATTACTTTTATAAGTATTTCCAAAACCTCTTTCATCACAGTTTCTGATGATCTAGGATATTGATATTTTGTTCATTTTACAGTTGAAAATAAATGAGTACTTGAAACCTAGAAATGGAAGTGATGTTTATTACTCTGTTAGTTCTTTTATAGTTTCACTACTTTTATAAGTAATTTTAAAACCTCTTTCACAAGCCAACTTAGTTTATTTTCGCAATTCACCATGATCTTTTGCAGGTTCATATAATACTGTTGATTGAAATCAAAACATGTGCATGAATAAACAATAAGATTGGAAGCTTTGGTGTGAAAGTTTACATTTTTTTCTAGATTTCTAGAGATAAATTAACCTTACACAAAACTGATATTTTTGCATTCGACGCGCGTTTTGCTAACAAGGTTAGCATCTTCAGAAGAAGAAATTTCAAATTGAATCTCTTGAAGATGCTAACCTTGATAGCGAACAGCGCGGCAAAAATATCAGTTTCGTGTTTGGGTAATTGATCTCTAGCAAAAGTTTCAATTATGTGCATGATCCATATATATATATATGTGTATGTGTGTAACTAGATTATCAAATCCTCCTTCGAATTGAATGCAAGTTGTGGTAGACCAGAGGATTTGATAATCTAGTTACACACATACACATATATATATATATATAAAAAGAAAAGAGGAAAATAAGACGTCTATTCGGATCCATTTACAAGGAGAAGACTAATTAAGGTAAATATGTTTTATGTTTGCTGTAAACTGTTCATTCATTCACTATTATTCAACATATTCCTTAGGACAATTTATTTTTTATATCTGTATTTGTCTGAAGTACCTTTTTTTCATTGCTCCGAAAATACAGTGTGATTACAATAACTGAAGTCATTGAAAGCAGCAATTGTTTTCAGCACTTCTTTTAGATCACTGTTTGATTAGTGCAAATGCACAGTTCAGTAGTAGCAAGTACATTTTTATTTGTACTGGAGCCATTCTTTATTCAGAGGCAATTGAAATGTTTGATAGTGTTAATGTCCTAGAGTCATTGATGTAAATAAAGCATTTTAATAGTGATAAAGACCATCTTTGATTAGTGCAAATACCCAATTTAATAGTTTCAAAACGAGACCAATTAAACTATATGTTAGTGGTAAAGTGCTTGATTAATTGCTGTAAATTATCTGTTTTTAATAGTGATAAACACTTTAGTGTATTTGGAAATTGTTTAATTATCGCAATTAAACTCTGTCAAGGTTCTAGTTTCATTTGAGGCAAGTGACTTGTGTCTTAGTCACGTATTTAGATGAACTTTTTGATTGCTACTATTAAAATTTTGAATGTGGTTATTAAACTTTTTTCTCGGTGTGCCTCGACGGACATGATTCAATATATATATGAGAATGTTGATAAGGGCTACCATGTTATGGGGATATTCTTTGATCTAAGTCGAGCATTCGAAACATTGAATCCAAATTATCTTTCCGAAAAACTTTCTCATTTAGGCATAAGAGGATCTTTGAACCAATGGTTTAAGTCGTATGTTACAGATAGACAGATAGTAGTAAGAGTTAATGAAGAATACTCAGATCCATTCAACATGGGTCTGGGGACGCCACAAGGTGGAGTTCTCGGCCCTTTATTGTTTCTTCTATATGTCAATGACTTGCCATCAGTCATCAAAGATGGACGAGTGTTCATGTACGCAGATGATACTAACGTTATTGTGGTGTCACCGGACTTACATGAGATGGAAACTAAAGTGAGCGGGGTTATAAATGTATTTGGAAAATGGTGTGAGAATAATCATCTGATTAATAACAGAGATAAAAGTACATTTATCAAGTTTTCAAACAAATATTTTCATATAATGTTCCACTAAGCAGCAAATTTCAACATTCAGAATGCACAAAATTTTTAGGCACTCAGCTAGACAGCAAATTAACGTTCTCTTCAGATATTGATGATTTATGTCGATCTCTCAATAAAATATATTTTGCTTTCTTGACTCTCAAATGTAATTTCGTTAGTCAGTACCTTATTGACATTTACTACGCATTAGTCTATTCTAAACTCAGTCTGAACATAGGTATCTGGGGTCAATCAACAGAAATCAGTAGAGTATTTGTGATTCAAAAACGATTTATGCGATTGATATTCGATCTTCGGTATAAAGAATCTTGCAGAGAAACGTTCAGGAAAAATCGCATCCTCACGATAACCGGAATATATCTCTATAAGGTAATAACTCACGTACATGCGAATCTTCACACAATCACCAAAAATAAAAATATCCATCATTATAATACCAGAAACAAAAATGACATCCATTTGGACAAATTCAACTATTACCTATTGAAGAAGTCGCCACTCTATGCAGGTTCGCAGTACCTCAATCTGCTCCCAGATTCAATAAAGAATGAAAATACTCATATGAAATTCAAACGAAAACTCAAAGATTTCCTTGTTGAAAGTTGTTTTTATTCCCTTTCGGAATTTATGTTTTAATTAAAAAAATTTTTTTGACGTGTCATATATACCACTGTATCTTCAAATGACCAATAAAGCTATGACTATGACCTATGTCATAACACCCAAATTTCGTTATGCCCACACTCTCCGAACATACCCGAATGATGCACTGTTGCAAAATGTACCGGATATTCTGCAATTTCCTGTTAACCCAATCTAATTTAACCTAACTAACCTAACCTAAAAGAAGGATGAATTTGGCAACAGCGCATCATTCGGGTATGTTCGGAGAGTGTGGGCATAACGAAATTTGGGTGTTATGACATTTGGGTGTTACGCACTTTGGGTGTTATGCACTGTGGGTGTTACGAAATGTGGGTAGAACGAGACGCTCCCAGCAGAACCACGCAGTCTTCTCACAAGTGGTTCGTAAATTTTTCCGTGGGGGTTCGCCACGTTGATGATTGCTTCCTTCAGATAGCTGGTGGCTGCTTCCTTGTAGTGTTTCGTCGGGGTGTTAGGTCTTTCCGTGACCGCTTTGGAGTTACCTTTTTAGAGGTGCCCTACCTTTTTTCCGCAAGTTTGGGGTGTTCCCTGCCACTTTTGGAGGAGGAACTCTGCCCGACCCACTGTTGTGATTGTTTGGAGGTGGAGGTCGAAGGTACAGCCTCCTCTGCCCTCCTCCTTTTCGCGTCTGCTCTACAGAATCTCCGCTTGAGCTCAAGTTCTTTTGGAGTTGAGCATTTATGTCAATCCTCTATAGTTGTAGGTTGAGGTGAGCGTTTCCGTCCAGTGTGAAAGATTTTGGTTTATTCGCATCCATAGATGTCCCCAGAGTAGCTAGGAAAGAAAACACTCCACCCCGCGTATCAGGGGAAGGCTAAATATAGGAGGGGGTCACCAATTCCCTCAGGGGGACGTTAGAGAACACTTTTAAAGCAAGTTGTGGCACTCGAACAGAATTTTTCCTTTTTTTTTAGTATTAGTGTTGTTGCGTAGCCAATGATATCCGAGTCCGACTGCAAAATTGTAGTATCTAGAGAAATATGACTGAGCTGGGTAGTAGATGATGGAAAGTGTCGTTTATAAAGAAAAGTATAGGTTCCAGAATAGACTCTTGAGGCATGCCATGTATATGGCTAGACCCAATAATGTGCTTTCTATCCGAGACCCCGGATTCCCAGTTGATTCGAGATTTTTAATGAGGATATCATGGTTTATATAGTAAAATGCTTTGCTCAGATTCCACAACGTTAAAGAAGTGTACTCTCCATTTTCCAAACTGACTATTGTACTTCAGCTTCTGCATTGATTTTTGGGCGTCTGTTTAGGAAGCCAAATTGATGATTATGAAGAATGTTATGTTTGTTTAAGAAATATATTTAACGTTCTTAATCTAAGAAGTCTATTATTTTACCGATAAATGGTATGATGGAAATGGGTCTATAGTTATCAGAAGAGTTTTGATCACCCTTTTTGAAAATAGATACTACTGTACTCAGATTACAGTCGATGGAGAGATAAATTTATCCGACTTGCTAATATCGAAATCCATCGAACGTCTTTTGTGACGGAACGAAACACTTGAAATATAGTTAAAAATATTCTCTCGTGTTCAGGCGAGAAAATCCTCCTATATTTTATAACAAATAATATTCTCTTTTATTCTAAGCTCGCTTTCTGCTATGGAAACATTTGTTGGGAAAACGGTATAACCTAAACCGTTCTCGATTCATCATTGTTTCAATCATGAGGTATACTTTGTACCACCATAATATATCAATATAACACAGAACTATCAAATTGTAATTTGAAGTGACAGAGAAGATTGAAATAGACGTGAGAACATATGTTAGTTGTGATGTCACTGAGATGTTGCATGTATGTAACATCATTGGCTGACAACCGCAGGCGATGAGCATTAACTATGAACCACACGCTACCTCGATATCGATTTTTTCAGGTGATATCATAGATACCTTGATGTAGTCGCATTGTTGGCTGGGATGTTTTTTAAAATCGAATTATTTTCTTCTTACGTCAATTTATATAGATCAGAAATTAGCCATAGTCCTGTTTTAAGTGTACGGAAATCTGCTCAGTAGGTGATTGACAAATGCATTTTGAATTTTTTTTATATAATTCAGTAGCTTTTGCTCTCGACTTCGTCTGCGTAGAAGTCGAATCGAACCGGTATTTAATCAGCGCATCTCGCTCGCTCTTTCTCAATTGATTTACATGTACTATTTTTTTTCTGAATTTCTTGTTAAATCACAAAATATAGCCTATATCACTCCTGGGGCCCTATTCTTGAATCTCTTGCAGTTCTGCGTTCAGCGAACGTGTGGTCCAAGAAATAACCCCCTGAATAGTATAGTTTTCTGTTGGTGAAATCATTTTCATGATCGTATCAGTATTTCCGAAGATTACCCCCTACAAACAAAGTTAGAAACTTTACTTACCTCTTTATAATAGTACTTAGCAGTATAAATGGGTGCGCTGCGTTGCACCAACATTTAGAGTCACTGGATCTAGTAAGCTTCGCTTACTCCCAACATTTCGTAACACCCAAAATGCGTTTATGCCTACATTTCTATACACGGATAATAGAGTATACGGTCGTTCAATGCCACGTCATTGACTTGTACATGTCACTGGGTAACCAATCAGAAAACATGATTTGAGCAGGGCTGAAGTTTAAAAATGACACCGGCTGACAATCATGTTTTCTGATTGGTTACCCAGTGACATGTACAAGTCAATGACGTGGCATTGAACGACCGTATACTCTATTATCCGTGATTTCTATACACCTACATAAGTTCCCCACATTTCGTAAGAATCACACTCTCCGAACATACCCTACGATGCGCTGTTGCCAAATACTCCGAAACATTCATTGTGGGCCTATCGACACCTTGCGTTGAACCTACATCCTACATTTCGTAACACCCACATTCTCCGAACATACCCGAATGATGCCTACTGCAAAATTCATTCAATATTCAATATTCTGCAATTTTTTATTAACCTAAACTAACTCACCCTAACAAATTCAATGTGGGCCTATCGACAAGAAGGATGAATCTGGCGACAGCGCATCATTCGGGTATGTTCGGAAAGTGTTTGGGTTACGAAATGTAGGAAGAACGTAATGTAGATTGTAGATGTATTGAAATATGGGTATAACGCATTGTGGGTGCAACGAGATGCTGCCGTATAAAATTACCATGTATGATGATGCGTTTTTTTATTCCATTAGTGAGAGAGAAAGGGATAGACGAACAGTTTAAATACAACAAGAATATAGGTGTGTCAGAAAAAAGCCTATGATATTAAAAACATATGGCAGAGTGTACTCCATATGTATTATGTATATGTTCCGTATATTGTTCCTGTTGATGGACCCTGCCAATATCATAGGAAGAGAGAAAACCACTCTGGTTGAAGCAGAGTTCATGTAGGTACGAAATTTATAAAATTCGTCCGAATAAAAAAAGATGCAGCTGAAAAATGGCCAATGATATTCCAGTGTTCGATCTCCATCTCATTTCAACCGCAATTTCTTTCCGAAAATCGTACCTATATAAACTATGCCTAGCAGAAACAAATGTTGAAGCCCGATCGAGCAAGCAGGGCGCAGGGTATTCAGTGCATTGGCCAGGCTTTCAATGAAACAATAGTGCATAACTCACCACTCACCCACCCCGAGTTGCGAGTTGCAGAAGGTATGAGTTCATTGATTGCGCCCCAGGTTCGTTCGGGGCGTAACTCGAATGCAGATAAATGAAAAAACACCTGCTGTCAAAAAATCCTTCAACCTACAAGTTATCTGTCATTTGTCAGGCTTAGTTTCGTTGCCTAGAAGTCAATACGACTTTGCTCTAGTTTTAGTTTAAGTTAAAGTGATATATCAAGGTAAATGAACATTGCATGTAATAATTTTCAATAAAATCATCAAGGATGTGACTTAACGTAATTCCAGGAAAATAAAATTCCTGTTACATAACGTAGTCATTATTGATCTACACTTGGTAGCCTATTTTTAAAGAGCTCCCAATTCATGCCCTTCTTTCTTCCAATGACATCACAGCTTGATTTTTTAATTCGAGGAGCATCTTTCGCCTTATGTAATGATATATGATATTGCACATGCAGTTGCATATTTCCGCTTGTATTGATGACAGCTGCCAAAGCAAATTCTCACTTTAATTTAGGGCTGTCACATGACCCCATACGTTAGCCTTTGCAGTAATTCCTGATTTATTTATGTTTGTAGTTTTTTCAGTCTTTTAGACGAAACTTATGGAGATTTTAGAAGAGAGCGATAATAAAGCAACAATATGATGTTCATCATCATTTTTTACATTTATGTTTCATAAGTATCTGTTTATGATATTTTTTTTTACCAGGTTAAAACAAGGAACAACCAAATTTAATGAAATAAATATTGGATTGAGGAATTCAGTAGCAATATTTTGAATGTGTCCGAATAACTAAGTCAGGGTTGTGTTTCTGAAAACAATTTGATCAAGTAAATGATGGTGTGAATACCTTTATGAGTATTATTGAATGCACTGTACATGACCATACATATTCCATATTCTTATAAGATTTGTTTACCTCAATTACTTCAAGAAATTTTATGGACATCCACCATTTAACTGTTTATCTCAAGTTTATTTGCGAATGAAATTACTTCAAAATATTGTTGAAAAAGATTCAATTAATACACATACGTATTCATCAAAATACATAAGTATAATCAGAATATTTTCCAAAAGGCTCTGGGGGCAGGATAACAGACTCCAAATGGTTTAATTGAAATTGGCGGGAACTCCTGAGAACGGAACAACCACCCATGTACATCTTTAAAGGCAGATCCTCATGTATCCGAATTTCGCATTTTTATTTCGGAATTCTGTAAAAGTTGTCACAATTATATAGAAAAATTTACAATAGAGGGTTTTTTAGCAGTCATGTATTCAAAACATATTCGTCGTCTCTCTGTCACTAGCGACTTGCCAGAAGAGTTGGAGAGAGACAGCCAGCTGGATAGCTCCTGAAAATGTCTCAGAATTCTGCAGAATAAATGTGGACACGAGGATCCGCCTCTGAGTGTATGAATTATTAGGAATGTTTCTGTACTCATTGTTTTCAATTTTTCAAACTGAGGATTTCAAAAAACTTTGAATTTTTTTACTAGTACGCCCTTGAAAAAGTAAAAATGAGAGGTATAATAGAAGTGTTTCAGAAATAAAAATAGAAATTTCACTTTTTGCCATGATAGAAATGGCCAAATATTATTTCCCTTAAACTTGAAATATCGAAGGTCTGATAGATTTTCAAATAGTCATTCTTTATAGCAAATTGTCACATTGAAAAGAATTCCAACTTTTATGTTCTGATGACAGTTATTCTGCACAATCTGAACAAATAAGTAGTCCATTTTTAAAAACAATTAATTTTTTATTAAAAAGATTACCTATGCGGCGGAATGATTAAAATGAAAAAAATCAACAGAATCTTATAGAAATCGGACTAGCTGCTCCTAAATTATCAGCAGTACAAGTTACCTTTTTTGCACCAGTTCTCAAAAATTAAACTTTGTTGGATAAATAATTGAAAGACCTATCAAACGAGATAACACAAGACCGCCCCTTCTTTGAAAAAACTGCCTGGAAATGCTGTCAGTCATAACCCGAAAACGATTGCGGATACCAGCATTGAGGAATGTCCTCGAAACAATGTTTGGTCATTGTCTGGATAGATAATAGGGTCTGGTATGGAATGAATCATCACCAGTCACAGTCTGTCCATTGCTCTGAATCATTTCCAAGGTCAACTTTAAATCATTAAAGTGTTTTCAACAAAAATTTGATTCATTCTGATAAATTAGATAGCCAAATTTTCTTTCTATTCTGATGATGCAGCATTTATTGTGATTTATTGGATCGACGAAGATTTGAACAAGAAACATTGTCAAAAATGAAATTTACTTGGGTGAAAGTTTACTTCATTTTTAAAAAAACAAAACTGAAGCAGAAATATTCATGACAAACTGAATATGCCCGAAGGTAAAACTAATGTAATTCTCTTAGGTTTCCTCATTACATACAAAAATCTCTCAGTGCTGTTTTATCTTGGGTGGATTGATTCCTGCTATTTCTTGAATATTATGAATGATACAGAGCTACATCGATTATTTAATATTAAAACTTGTAATGCAATGTCGAATTCTGTTTCTATTAAATTTTGTTGTACTAAAGATGAGTGAGTTGACAAAAAAAAATGCATTTTCATTTTATATCCACATTTATATAAAGAATGAAATTTACCCGATGGGCATGGAAGGATTGATGTTATATATAGACAATCATAAATAACTGAGCAATATCGATCGGTTTGTATATTAAATTCGGCATTTTCAGTGCTGATTTAATCCGCGGTCGGAGTAGAATTCTCGATACGATATGCAAATTGTTAGTTGCCTGGATACCAATCTTGGTAGGTAGGATATCTGCATTGAATACACAAACCGACTCGTTAGAACTGTGGGTTTTTTTTAAGTTTTCCCACAGTTGAAATAGCAAATGAGCCACCGTAAAAATCAATAAGACGCTCCAGAGCGCATCAGAACCAAAGACAATTAGCCGAACTTTCACTGTACAAGGTTCTGTCTTCTGGACGCACTCAAATGAATGTTTGACATAGGGGACCATAAACAAATGAAAAATAATATTAAAATACCTTATTTTGAAACATATTCAGAAAAATTCCCAAAATTTCAAATAAAACGTGACAAAATAAGCAAAATAAGAGTTTCTTGGTGCGTTCTTTTATATAAGAAATAGGAATAGAGGATAAAATAAATGAAGACTTCGTTGACATTATAAAGTGATTAGAAGGATAAAATTCATCAATCTTATACAGGAAAACTAGTTTTTCGCACGAAGTATTTGATAAAACCTACAGATGTATTGGATGGTATCCAATAATTTTGTTTTGGCGTTTGAAACCTCGACACTGTTTTGAAATCCTTCTCTTTAAATAGTACATTTATTTCAGAGGAATGAAACAACTTGGAAGTTTCTAGTGCGTTCTATTTCAATACCTCAATCATAGATAAACTATACTAGCATTATTAATTGAAGTTATTATTCAATTATAATTGTATGGTTATTTATCCCAGTACAGAATTGAATAACATAACATTCTCTTATCAATAAAGCTTTAACTGGTATCTATTGCACTTTCATGTGAAAATTAGTATGTGATAAATATATCCAAACAATGGAACGGAGTTGATCAGAGATGCAATGGGAAGAGAAAGTTTCTACAATCACTGAATAGTGATTGCATTTTGTTCAAGGGTCGTTCCTTCTGAAGAATCTCAGCTAATAAATATTCTGATTAATATAAATGGTCAAGTTAATCTTGCTCAGGTGTAAAATAACCGTTATGCAATTGAAAAACACATTCATTAAACATTGAAAAACTCGAATAAGATGGAATCCTAATTGTTAATGGTTAGAAGTTAATTCAGAGATTCAGCGCAACTCATGACAAAAACAGGTGGGATCCAGACCTACCTACAGCTTTGTTACAAGCAATTTGACTCAGTCAATGTGAATTACCACAATGTACGATCAAACTAATTATATTATGGTTTAAACCAGTGTGATCCAAACTGTGTTATTTTCCGTGGACAGTTGGAATAATTGAAGAACTCATTGATTATATCAACTTTTTTGGTGGTGTGGTTGTTAGCGTTACTCATTATTTTTTATTGTTGGATGCTAATATCTTTTTTGTTTCAGAAATTCAAAATGTATCAGGCTAGAGCACTCGCAAACACCGTCATAGGCCCGTCTGGACATAAATTCGCCGCTTGGCTTCTAGCGAAGAATACTCCAACCCTCACAGTTACGCAATATAGAAATTACAATGTTCCTGCTGCTGCTGAGCCATTTTTGAACGGAAGTTCCGGCCAGTATGTTGAAGATATGTATAATGCCTGGTTAGCAGATCCATCAAGTGTTCACACGGTAAATTATTCTTAAGATTTTTGTTATAGTTAGGGTGTCGGCTCATTTCTCTAGATATCTGTATTTCCAAGAAACCAGATTTTAATGAATGGCCAACATTAATGTAAACTATATTACTGCTGGATTGCCTAGGAAATGAAAATAGCAACTTCCTTGATTTCTCGAATTATGAAAATATTTTTGCTCTATTTTTCAGTATTTTTAACCGGTGAACATAAATCTGAATCTGAAGTCAAAACATTATCCTTCACTCGCTTCATTCGTTAATTTTGGTCCTTCAAAGACATCCACCTTCGTTTGTGCACAATAAAACAAAAACTTGTTTTTCAGCACCTTGCATATCCTAACACCTACTTACTTTTCTCCGAAATTATTCCTATGTTTGTTTTATGATTTTTGATTGAGACTACATTTCACAACTTCTGAACGTCTCTAAATTTCTGGAAATGAATATATTTGCCGAACAAAATTTGAAGACGGCGGATTAAAGTGTAAAGGATAACTGGCGATAAATATAATGTATATACCGGTTTTTAATGGTACAGAAACTGGTATAACATTTCTCATTTTTTACATTTGAAAGATCACAACTTCCAAACGATGGGCTAGCGCCGCGTTTTGATACAAGATTCGTGTTCATCAGTTCAAAATACTCAAGTAAGCAAATAATCTCTTTGAAATTAGGTTCTGTACTTCAAACAAACATTTACCACACTTGATATCGATACATATAATTAAAGAAAACTCGACAGTGACAATATATTGCAAATGACTATTCTTTTGAATAAAAGGTATTCGTCTAACGTCTAGTGCCAACTTAGGTGTCATGAGCCGCTGAATGCGAATCCAAGGTCAAAACGCGGCGCTTCGTTCCGAAATTGTAGACATCAAAGTTTGGAAGAAGGTCATATTTTGCACCAAAAACAAAACTATCAGAACCACGCGTTTTAATCCCTTAGGTGCTAGGCACAAATCATTCCACCTTCTTCATCACTTTTTATCGTTTTTCAATATAAGACTAGGTAAATAATTCCCGATAGGATTTCGAGGAATATGCCCTTCTTCCGAACTTCAAAGGGCCTTAACTTTCGAACAATGGGAGAGCGCTGCATTTTTACTTCAGATACATGAGCTGGCAGTATTTTTTTTGACACCAGGTGCTGTAGGGTAAACGAATATTTACCGAATCAAATTTCAATAAAAAACAGATACTACTTGTAAAAATGTACGGCCGGATTTTATACCATCATGTTATGAAGTACAAGTAGTTCAAGTAAATAACTCAACATCCTCTATATCTATATCACATATCCCATGTTCGCGTTGCAGATGTCTTGGATCATATGAAATTGATAGAACTGGAGTGAAATTAATTTGTCATGTTGAAGTGTCAAAATTTGCTGTGAAGAGTGAAAATATGAATTCCCTTAGCTTCTTCCTGTTGATTGTGTTACTTAATGGGATCAAAATGGGCCATGATCCATATATGGCGAGCAAGTTTGCATATGATTTTGTGACTAGCTGTATTTGTGGAATATTTGTTAATGCCCGTGAGTCAATCATAAATTTCTTGATTTTTTCGTTACTTTTGGTATTTTTCATGCAGAAACTCGAATCTGATCCTTTCAAGAATTTTATGTAAAAAATTTATTTTTCATGTTTTGATGTGTATTGAATAAGTAGGTCTTCTATGGAATTGTGAATTATGTTTTTCAAACATATTTCTGTTTGAATAACTTGCTTTTGTATATTCGCAGTCGTGGGACTCTTTTTTCCGAAACTCAGCCCAAGGAGGTCAAGGTTATCAACCTCCCCCCTCATTGGCACCTTTGGGGAAGAATGAAATACCTGCCACTGCTCTTCTGCCCATGGCAGGATCTCTTTCACTTGGTGGTGGTCAAATCAGCGAAAAAGTTATTGATGATCACTTAGCTGTTCAGGCTATCATTAGAAGTTATCAGGTGGGTACATTTTCACTATTCTCTATATTGTTTTTTTTTGTTATATGTGGGAAAAATTCCTCAAAAACTTATGTTTCAAATTTTGTTAAGTAATAGCGTGCACCTACTTGTTGTCCATTCACCTTTGATTATAAAGTTCTAAAATATCATAGATGAAAAAAACTATATTACAGCAAGTACATTCTCAACCTTTGGTTAAATATCCCAAAGCTCTTGATTATATTTTACATTGGCAGAGGTAAAAAATGGAATAATTACTACTCCACATATTTTTACGGACTTATCTCACATTCCATTAATAAATAATACGGAAGCGAGGAATTTTTTCTTGCATATTAGTAGTGAAATTTCATTTTATTCATATTTAGCTTTGTTTGTTTCATTCAACGTTAGCATATTTCATATTTGCTTGTTCATTTGGGATATGATTTGCCTGGTCATTCTTATCTTGATGAAAGATATTGAAGGCTAGTTGCATGTACATCATTTATGAGGCTATCTTTGAAACTCTTCAGATTCAAAAAAAAAACTTTAGGCAGTGGATTATAAGTTTAGCCTATTTCAATAACATTTAAGAATTCAAAATATTGATGGTACTACAAAAAAAACTTGAATGGAAACTTCATCCAACAGCATATCAGATATAGAGTATATCAACTATCGTGATTCGAATAGTACGTTATAGTCTGTGTTTCCACTGGGTAAAAGAACTAACTAGGTATGATTAAATTTAAGGAAGTATTGTGATCAAGTTTTTCAGGACAAACATTATTGTATTGTTGGATATCAGAGGAATGAAGACATCATATCATAATGCAGAATTTGAAAAAATCTACAAAACTGAAGGATTTCATTTTTTTAAATTTTGTGTGATTGCTTCAATCAATTTAAGAATGTATTAACTTGATGTTAGAGAAATCCATCATATGTTCCTGGAAAATGTTTGATTAATCATCTGAATAAAAATTGAAATTGAATCATTGATTTCATCTATAATTCTGCACCATGTTTTCAACATATTAGTCATATAAAATAATTTTAGGCAAATGCCGAGCATGTTTAGTATTTTACCTCTCTCTAGGCATGGATCTGTCATGGTTATAAACAGTTGTTATGAATATATTAATGTTTGTAATTCAATCATTGAAAGATTCAGCTTCATCAATGATAGTTATGTCCCTATGATATTAAGAAATTTATTTTTCATCATCATCATCATCAATAGTTATACTTCATGATATCAAATTGCATGTGGGGGACTAGACTAGTGAAAATATATACTGGGTGCTTTTTACCTCGAATTAATTTTCATTGTTTGCTAGATTGAAAAAAAATCAGCAACTGTGTTATTCACTTACTCAAACTGGGGTTAGGTGTGAAAGACTAGAGAGGTATTGTTAGTATAACCACTTTTCTCAATTTCATATCAACAGAGGTATCTAACATGCTGCTAGATATCTGATGATGATTTCGAATTCAATAGAGATGATTTATTGTTTATTGGTTTAGAAAGTTGCATTGGTTATGGGCAGAAGACAAAAAAATGTTAATAATAAAGGTTATGCTAATATTTCAGTCAAGGTAGGAATAAATGTGTTCATATTATATATTGCACTGAACACTATAAATAACCAAAACACTCATAATCCAATCAAATTAACTGTTCAAGAGCCCAAAATGACATTTTTGGCCTACCCAAAAAGTAGCTGTGGATTCCGGCAGACACATGTGTCCTTATTATCCCTTAAAGTTTGCGCCAGATTCTGTCCGTGCGTTTACCAACAATTAGCGGTTGAATGCCGGAAATCATTTTTTTTGTTTTTTGCTTATGTAATGAAAACTATTGGTCGGATCGAAAAAAAGTTGCATTGAAAGTTGTAGATAATTGAAAAATCTATCGATTAGCGTTGGCCCGATGTCGATATTCTGCTTTGTTGCTTAACTATTGCGCACGGAAAAAAAAGGCGTTTTTTCCATTACTCTATAAAAAAATGTTGAAAGGCATTCGGGGGTTGCAACTGTGAATTTGGGAAGCTTTCAACTAGTAGAAACCACAGTTTCAATTTGGTTGAAAAACAATTGATAGGTTAGCAACAATCTAATTTGTGCTAAGTGTCCCACTAGATTTTTATTTCTTGCCCTACAGATAATCGTAGAGCAATGAACGAACCGGTTTTGGATAGTCAAAGAGTTAAACTACAAACTATCATTTTTGGGAAATCGATTTTTGCAATGTGATACCTTCAAAAGTGGCGTCAAAAAAACAACGTTATTCAAACTTAAAAACAATGAGGAAACAATGGTCGTATCGAAATGTGACAAAATGAATTGGAAAGCTGCGATTTTTCTACGGATTTTGCCAACCTGACTTTTGTTCCAATATAATTACTAGCCGAGATAACATTTTTTTTCATTTAATTCCCCCTCCCTTTGTTTATTTATATGAAGTAACGAGACCTTGAAATTATGACTTCCGGAATTCATCCGCTAATTGTTGCTAAACGCACGGACAGAATCTGGCGCAAACTTTAAGGGATAATAAGGACATATGTGTCTGCCGAAATCCACAGCTACTTTCCGAAAAAAGTTTATTTGATTGGACTATCACCTCATTTTTCATTCAGTCGGAACAGATGGATTCGTGTTTGGAGTCTTTCAATTCTTAGGCTCCTTCACTCAACATACATATAGTGCCTCAAGGTAAACATAGCTTGATGATGCATTTTTTTTTCTCATTCTCGCGGTACTCAATGAGTTTACATATGGTGTATCCAAAACTTATCAAAATGATGTAAAGAGCAATCATGTTGAGTAGAATCACGTTTGACATATAATTACGATGCAAACTATCCAGAGATCAATTTCATTCATCCTTTTTAAGGTGTTTCTAAGTGTGTTGAAGATTGATAAAATATGGATTTGAACACATCTTCTAGAAAAAATGATAAAGTAAGAGTTTTATTCTGCGAGACTTAATAGACATTCTGAAATTGAAAAAAAACAAAGTCAACACCTCCATAGACCGACAAATAATACAAGTTGATATAGCAATATCTCTTCTAGGTACTGAGTGCAAGCTATCACGTAAATAATAAGAACCCTTCCTGCTTGCAGACAAAAGTAAATTATTTTCTCTTCATATTCACTTGTAAAAGAAAAATATGTTGTATGAGGCCCCTCGTCCATTGGGAGCGGAAAGCTGCTAACTTCGTCCAAAATCCTGGGAAGCACATCGTCCATTGGCTCAGTATTCGTCCGAATTCATAATAGGCTGAATTCAGACAGATTCGAAATCATGTCGTACGACGATCCGATAGCTTTCTGATTGGTCTAAATTCAAATTAGACCAATTAGAAAGCTATCGGATCGTCGTACGATCGCATTTCGGATCTGTCTGGCCTTTGTCGGACAAAAACTGACGAACGTTCGTCCGTTGTCGTGTGAATTCTGACGAATTGATTTTGCAACTTATCGCAGTTTTCCGCTCCCAATGGACGAGGGGCCTTAGAAGTACAGTAGCACTGTCGGAAGTCATTATTTTGTGGTAGATGAATGTTTTCTTCGTAGTTTTTTGGGTTAGTAACCTATCACAATCTGAAAAAATTCAGAAATAATATTGAAATCTATACAAGTGTAAAAGGGCAGACTTCTAATCGACCTCGAAAAGTTGCTGTGTTTATCAAAAACAGTTCCTTCTCAATGTTATATTAGTCAGCAACTTCTTATGTAACATAAATTTGTCTATCACAAAAATACCAGAACTAATATATATAAAAATTGACGTTTCGGAAAACGGATCTGTTTCCATGATAATTAGAAACTTGGGCGTCAATCTGTTTCCGTTTTCAAAACTTCTCACGAATACTTCTATAAAAAAAAAGGAAAATCTCAGATCCTTGACAGATTTTCCAAAAGCCTTTATAGAAAAGTTGTATTTGTGATAAGTTTTGAAGACGGATTTTACAAAACAAATATTTTTACATATATTACTAGCTGACCTGTGCCCACTTCGTTGGGCGTTAATAATTTATGTGATACAATTATATTGTGTAGTTCTTAGTTTTATCAGGTTCATCACAGCTCTGCCTTCTGGGCCCCTCGAAAGAGCATCCGAAAAAAGTTGAAAATGTTATAAACCTTTTTTTCCCCATTAGACAATGAATTTCAATAAAATACGAAACACGTCTGTTGAAGAATATTTTTGCAAAATTTGAAGTAGATTGTACTTAGCAATCACGTTGTCCCATGACGTTCTCCCCCTCCCCCATGAGGGGTGGAATTTTGGGAAACACTTTCTTATCGGATGACTACGTTACACAAAAAACACAAAAACACACCCTTCAAGTTTCAGATCTCTTACGATCAGTGGTTCAGGCTGTAACCTCTGAAATAACTTTCTACCCCTTTTCAACCCCATTAGGCGATTAATTTCATTAAAATACGAAACACGTCTTCCATCAATTTTGTAGTAGAATTTTCATGCAAACTTCGAAGTAGATTAGACCAAGGCATCTCGTTTTTCACCTCCTTTGAGGTATTTTCCGAAAACACAGTAAAACGGGATAAAAAGTATCCTATGCCCTTTTACACTTGTATAGATTTCAATATTAATCCTTATTTCTTTTAGATTGGGGTAGGTCACTCACCCAAAAAACTACAAAGAAAATATGAAAGCCAAATAAATTCTATTGAAATATGCTCTCAACATATTCCAAGTTGAATTCGTTTCATTTGTGTGAATTAAAAACCTTATCTTAGGTCAATCATTACTTCAGAGGAGAATAATATCCAAAACAGTCAGATTATTCTTTCACTTTTTTCACTTTAATTTTGTGATTCGTTTGAAGTATTCGGTTCCTTTCTCTACTGTTTCCTTATCCTAGGCACGTGGACACTTGGTTGCTAAACTGGATCCTTTGGGTATCATGTATTCTGATCGCAGTAGCACCATTACAGAGACCGTAGGTTCTCCGCCTGATGTTATCACACGTCAGCATAAATTAGGTACGACCCATACTTTTTTATTTGTGTTTATAAAGTGGGTCGTTCAGTTTGAAACATTTATATTGATAAGTTTCGTCATCCCTTCACATCATAAACTAACATCTGCATCATCTTCATAACATTTTTTTTAAGTGCTTACTAATAGTTCAGTAACATCCTTTTAGTTGTTAGATGCTTGTTTCTATATCTGCTTGTGGTTGTTGTATAGGACTGGAGAGCTGGTACTTTTTGCTTAAATGACGAATCAAAGGTTTTACATTCTTTTATTCGTAAGTAATTAAAATATATTTCAGAAAATAGACCAATGAAAAAGTAGAATATAGAATCATTAACAAGTAGTTACCTTTTCATGTAGTAATATTCATCAAAGTTAGTTTTTTGAACCCGCCAGATGATCATTAAAGCTTGATTCATCTTTCTAACTACACCAAGCTTTGAGGAACTACATCCCAGCCAATGTAGTCGTCCCATGCTCTCAAATTTATTATTAAACAACGAGTGTGCCTTCCCTGACATCAGAATTGAACTCTTTCAAACTTATTTCAAATAAACGATTTTTCTGAAACAGTTCGTGTGATGCGAAATTATGACGTCAGAATGGCCAAAAAATCAAATTACTAATATTGTTACATATATTGGCCGGTCGTAGAGTATGCGCTTCAGCTTTGAACGAATCGAAATATCCAGGTCGGATAAAGTAGCGTAAAAGGCATCATTTCTAGACAAGAGGGCCGTATTAACTTGTATAAAAGGCCTTTCAATTCTCTTACCGAAACTGTTCTAGCTTTGAGAATTGGTGTAGCTCTTTCGGAGTTATGAGCAGTGTTGGTAGTTTGATCCAAAACTCAGGTAAATTTATACCAATAAATGTGTTTGAAGTGTAAATCACTCACCTTCTGGCAATTGCAAATTGCATATTCATTTTTTATCATATTTTGAAATATTGTTGAAATTTCGTTGCAAACAACTCTTTATGGTAATCATGAATAACGCTCTGTAATCATTTGATGATTTCTCAAACCAGAATCAATGAGTTTTGTGTTATATTGTCGGACTGTTTCTTCATGAAATGAATAAAAATAATTTATTATAATAATAACAATGGTCTTCATTGAATTTGAACATTAACAATAATTGAGGGCGGTGTTCAACAGTTGAAAATTTTATAAAAAGCTGTATTAGTATTAATTCATTAATAAAATTCAAAATTCATTCATTCATACCTGCAATAGCAGCCATCTCAAAGATGGATGTATACGTCACAATCCACTTACAAATATTCAAAGTCATATTTATTACATAAAACAGAAACTGAAGACAAGCAACAGTACACGATACAAGGCAAGGCAGTGAATAAGGTACATTTACTATAATGTATCATCAAGATACTCACGTACAGAGTTGTAGGCTTTCTCGAGAAGAACCTTTTTTATTTTGTTTTTGTAGGTTTTGAGGCTCATGTTCTGTGTGCCAACAGGCAACTTGTTGAAAAACCTTGCTCCTGCATACCTAGGACTCTTCTCAAATTTACTCAAATTATGTGGAGCTACAGTCAAAGCACTGGCATTTCGTGTTGAATAATTATGGTAATACGAGTTTCTTCTGAAAGTTTTTAGATTATTTTTGACATAAATGAGTACTTTATAGATGTAAATGCTAGGAAAAGTTAATAAATTATTTATTAGGAACACAGGCTTGCAACTCTCACCAAACTCCAAGTCAAACATACGTCTCAAAATCCGTTTCTGACTCACAAAAATCCTTCCGGAACTCACGCAGTCCCCCCACAGAACAACGCTATAAGTGAGATGACAGTATACGAGCGAGTAGTACATGTCAAGCAATACTTTTCTATCTACAGTTTTTTTCAATTTCAAAATAGCATAGTAACTCGAATTCATTTTTTTCAATGTTCTCTCTACATGCCTATCCCAAGTTAATGTCTCATCCAGGTGGAGGCCCAAAAATTTTGTACATTCGGAAGTCTGTATTTCGTTGAAAGATATGCAGGGGCTACTTCTCCGACACTTGAAATGGAGGTATACTGTCTTTTCTAAATTCAGTATCAAATTATTTGTGTTACACCAGTCATTGAATGTCTTTCTATCCTCTGTCATAATACATGAATATATTTTTAAATGAATTGAAAATAGATTCAAATTGACTTTATTTCATAATTTGGTAAATCTTCCGTTGCGACTTAAAAATGTATGTTCTGAGTAATATGATCTACACTTCAACAACAACTTCGACAATTCAAGCGCTACGTATTCTACGTTGTCGATCATTTAATGGGTTCGTTCAGCCGTGCTCAACAGTTGAGTGATGTGCCAACTTGTTCGGCTGAACGGACCGCTGCACCATTGATCACTCGAAACCGTTGAGCAGCGGCTCAACACGTTTAGTGATTATTCTCAACGGTTGTGCACCGCTGAACGAAGCCATTGTTAGTGATTGTTTGCCATCATGACGTCATAATGGCTGAGTTTCTAATATGTTTTGGGAAAATTCAAATTTATAATGAGAATTTTATAAAATTTCGAATGACACGAAAGAAATAGCTGGGACGGCCTCATTGGTTTTAAAATTTCTCATTGAGTAAGATTCGACGAATTTTTGATGTCTTGATTCATGTTTTACATGAACAGGAAAAGTTTTGATTTGTCACTTGGCCTTTTTGAGTTTGAAATTTCTTTATTATCGACAAGGGTAGACAGGTGTTGGCAAATTTTTAGATTCGTGGACACCACATTGCTCAATTGGATCCGCTAGGAATCAACAGCGCAGATTTGGATGATCAAACTCCCCAAGAATTGGTATACAGAAATTACAATTTTGGTAAGATTCCCGTTACTAATACTTTTTCTCTCCATTTTAATATTTCCTTCAGTTGTATTGCTCATTGATCACTCTTATATTAATGCTTGAACATCTTGATGTTAGCTGTTAGTGGCTACCTAATACACTGCCTTCACCAATGTGTCGTAAGAGTGTTCATGTGTTTCTAGTTCACATACTGACTTGTGTAACTTGAAGTCAATTTCTTGCATAAAATTTTGATTAAGTGGAAAATTTCGGACTCGTTAGATCTGCTTACTTTCACAGCCGCCAATTATCAAAGGAGATAATAAGAGTTTTTGAATTAATTAATCTTGAATTTTCTTGAGAAATGTAATAAAAACCAACATTTGAGGGTGTGCCCATCTTAGATTGAAATCGTTTTATCGTAAGTTTGGAAGTATACTGTGTGTTCCAACAAATGGTAACTCGCAGCGCATAATTTTTTTTGCAGAATACGTTTTGTTTCATCTTCAAGTAATTCTTTTTTGAAGATCTGTCACTGTCACCTGGTCTACAACTTGAATTGACAACGATCTTGGGCATATTCATCGGTACATAGCTCCTATATGAAGGGCAACTATACAAAGAGCAATGAACCATCAACTGAAAATCATACGAATGTATTCATTTGAAAGATACTGTATTATTTCAGGATTCCTAATTTGCAAATAATTTTGATTTGATAAAGTTTATTTTCCAAGAAAATCACCAAGTTTATAGAAGGGAAAAAATTAACTATAAGAAGACATACATTGAAGGTAGAGAAAATACAATGGAGTCAGACTCTTTTATTATAGAAAATTGAAGAATAATTGTAATTAATAAATGAAAAAATTTGCCAATTATCTATTTCAATAAGTATTTTTTTTAAGTTGACTGAATCGAAGTTTTCTATATTCCTGTGTGATGAATTGACTGTCGTCCTATATCGGATTTCAATTCCATCGTTGATAAATTTCTGGAATATCTGGTTGAATGTTTGCTTGAATGTGACGACACTGTTCTTTGCCGAGTAGTATTGGTTCGGACTTTCTTTGCCTATATCATTAACAACTCTATTGAAATCTGTTGCAAAGAAAAAATTTATAATGAATTCAAATCAAGTAAGGCAATCAAATTCAAACAAAAAAGCTGAAATACTTCAATAGTTAAAATATAAAAAAATCGAATCATCTAGAAGTTCCATAAAACGTAATAACATGAATTTGATTCTGCAATTCTAAATATTATCGACGAACTTTGTGATATGAGGGAATACCCTCAGATTATTCACCTGAAAATATAAAATAAAAGTTCATTTCATCACATTTCGTTGGAACTCTGATTAATAAACGATGAAATCACTTTAACAAGTTGTTGAAGTAATGGATCAGATTTCATTAATTTGTTGACTTTTCGATTAATGGTTGTCATTGCGCACAATTGTAATGACTTAACATATTTCATTCACGATAAGAATAAATTGTTTATCCATCTAATCGTTATAATCACGATTTCACTTTTAATTGATACTATCTTGACGTATTCACTTCAAATTCATACTCAAGAGGGTGTATCTCTATGCACTCATGTCATGTCGTAAAAAACGGGAAGAATTTGTCTTATGACGTCACTACTAGTATATTTTTTGGTAAAATCCATTGTCAACCCCCAAAATGATTGTCAATTGTGTGTGAAAATATAAGCTATTGAAATGAACCTAAAACAGCTGCGATATCAACGAAATTGAAATTTATATCTTTTAATTGAAATTGATTTTTGTCTTTGTAGTTGACCATGAATTTCACAATAAAATTCCGTAGTGATGACCTGATTATTCAAGTTCGTTACCTTGTTTTTCGAACTTAGTGCAGAAATCTCTTTCATTTTTCAATTGAATTGTAAATTTCGAATTCTGGCTTTGCATAACAATTCAATTGCCTTCATCTTTGTAGACAACTTTGAGTTTTAGAAAAAAAATTCCTAGTTACGACGTGAGATCTCATATTCTACACTTTTGTTTGTTGCGAGTTTGGTAGACCGGGATATACCCTCTTAAAACCTTCCTACTGAATAATTGAAAATGGATTTAGTGGCGCACCCAAACAATTTACTGTGGGGGGAAATCGAAAAACCTAATCATAAATTGAATGATTTTTTTTGGAACTTGTTTATTTATCACACATTACTTTTGCAAAATCAACGTTTTGTTTTTGAAATTTTTATCCTCAGAAAAAAGGATATAGATTTTATATCCTATATTTATTTTTACTCCTTACTTGAAATTGGCGGCTAAAAAGTTTTGATGACCAAAGTTATTGAAACAATAATAAAAATGAGCTTATTGAAGTATCATGTGAAGAAAATCGTTGTAGAATGATTTATAGCTAGTTTAGCTATTAGAAATATGTGTGTTGACAAGTTTTTTCCAATTGATGCCGAATGAAGTTTTAAATAGACGACTAGAAATTGCTATATTTCTTATTATATTGTTTGTTCAATTGTTGTACAAATTTTTTGGAAAACACTAAAATCTTTGGAATACTCTATTAGCCATTTGTATTATCACTTTATATCTCGATAATGAGTCAATAAGAACAAGTTATTTGTGCTTTTTTATTCTTCTTAACTGTTAAACACAACGCTGGGTTAATTACGAAATTTTTTTAGTGAACTGGGACAATGTACAGAAAATTATTTCGATTAGAATTATTTTTGCTCTTTTCAGATGTTACCTTCTACGTGAAACGTCTGCGGAAATCAATAGCAGTTTCGAAACTGAAGAAGTTGAAAAAAATATAATTATTGAATTTCAACAATGTACATATTTTTTATCCTATTTGTCATTCTCAATGATCTTAAATGGGGTACCCAGCGTTGCCAAGTTAAACCCAATGAGGGTCAATTTGATTGTTTCTTCAAACCATTTGTTTCTCTATAACCTATCAAATAAAATGGACATTTTTTGCCGATATGACTGCATCTGCAATAGAAGTTCATAGGAACTGTTATGTGCACGTTCATTGACATTTGTCTTGGAGTTTGATAACTGATCCTGATCATTTTATTTGATAATCTTTGTTCTTCATTATTCGACTGTTCCGTTAAATTTTATTTGTTTTTTTCATTTGTTTTTTGCTTATTGCTATTAACCCAGACAACCCATCAAGAACATACTCAGAGGAATTGAAAAGGCAAGTCCAGCAGTTTATGCAACGTAAGATTTTAATTTCTTCTCTATATTTATTTGTAAATTAATGTATATAGTAGACGGTAGAAACGAGTTTCAACTTAAGGTAATGGGATAACTCTTTGCTATATATACTAACATGCTTGATCCTGAAACTTACTAATTCACATTTTTTCCAGTTCTATCTCTTATGAATTTGCTTGTACTTCCACCCACCCCTTTTTTTATTTTATTCTAGGAAATGTTTCAAGCTGATTGATTCTTTGATATTTTGCATTTTTACAATAATGCCATTTATTTAATATTATCATGTTTGGCAATGAAATACAATACTTGATAATAATAATGATCTTTTATATATATCTTAGATATATTTGAAGAAAACAGGTTAATTTCAATGTTAATAATAACATTGACAGAAACTGAAGTTTGGCTATTGTCATAGTGGTGTAGATATACCAATGCTGATTTCATTGTAAAGAGACCGATTATATATTTCAAGTTTCTGAATTAACGCTGATGAAGTTTTTACTGAAATGTTTGGAGGTAATATTTCAATAAAACGAATTATCATTCAAATTTCTCCTTGTCATGGATACATGTGACATTTCAAAGAATTTTATAAAGAGATCTATGCCAACGAAAGAAGTGAATTCTGACTTTGAAAACGAACTTGATTTGCTAAATCGTTGATTCATATTTCAATTACATTTTTTTGTTTATTTCGTTTCGCGAAAATAGATAACCTATACTTGGTTAATCTTTATATTTCAGTATTTCATTGCCAAAAAAGAAAACATTTTCATTCTTATTCAGAAACATTTTTTCGTTTAATTAAAATTGAAAATAAGGACTAGGTGCTCCTTAGTCACCTATTCTGAATAAGATTGGTGTTTATTTGAAAAACAGGAAGACCTAAACCATTGATAAAATGCATCTATGAACTCTTGAACACAACTCTAGTATATTAGTTAACAAAGGTGTTAGTTTTTGCGTTAGCTAGATCATAAGGAATATCAAAATGTATCTCACATCTGATCGATTTTGAAATCAAATACATCATTGAATTACCCAATCGTAATGTAAACAGTTAGTACTTACTTGAGCCATTGACAAACGACGGATTCAAGAGTTCATAGTGGAGATTTTAAAATGAATATTTTTTATAAGTATGATTTGGAATTATATATCACAGCTCAGTTTATGAGAAATACAAATTTGCTCCATGAATTCTTTTATTTATCATATAACAAAGCAGGCGATTTTAATTTACTTTCAGCAATATTATATTCTTATATTGTTTGATTCTAGAAATTGAAGGAAAAAGCTTTAAGTTCTTATAATATCTGTTTTTTTTTGGTCAATTTTATATACGTAACTGTACTATCAAAAAGATGCAAAATTGAGTGACTATTTTACAAATCGTATTTTTATGAATTTGGAGATTTAATGAACACATTTTTTGATAAAATGCATATACTTTCCCTTGGCGACGTTTCGGAGGCTGGTCTGTCTTCTTTTTGGAGCCTATTTTGAAAAATTTTCGATTTCAATTGATTGTACGTAGTGTCAAAATGTGACATTGGCATGACGTATTCATCCATAGCTATACCTAAGATGTCTAGAAGGATGGTGTACTGAGTTATACCTGGACATGTTTGAGGTATAACTTGGCGACACATGCCTACTATGATAATAAGCATCATGACCCCTTGACATAAAATCAGTTCAGATGGCGTTTGCAACGAAAAGAGTTACAAATTTCCTAGGAAATGTATAAACGGCCGACCTGACGGCTGGCTATACTTTTACTTTTGGACGCTGACTGATCAACAACCTATATCATTTGTTTAGAATACTGGCCAAATTCCCTATAATTGTGTTCCTTTCATTCGATTTTGTTTTTTATGAATATGGCATTAGATTTTGCTCATTTTGTTGACTGCTCGAATCAAAGAATCTAGTTTGTCGATCGATCGGTTGACTATGCACTTCCAATTAGCGTCAACTAGCGATGAAATTGAGAAACACACCACGATACGTAAAAATGACACTAATGACAGAAAAGTGTCGCCATAAAATTCTAAACAATATCGCATCGGTCCCAGCACCATCCTTCTAGACATCTTAGCTATACCTAAACTTGATTTCGACACAACCTACTTCGAATTGAATCTCCCCAGTTCAATTTTCCTATTCAGTATACTTTTTTGTCTTGAGAAGAGAAAAAATTGTTGCTCATCGATTAAATTGGAATCAACAAGCATTTCTATCAATCACCATTTCAAATATAGAAATCAATTTATGTAGCATGATATTTCCAACATATTTTCACTACTTTAGTGTGAACAGGAAAACCCTTTCAATTTGTGTTGCTATCATATTTTCCCGATTACGTGTCTTGAATTTTCTTTCAAAATGGTTGGATATTGGGTAATTCTAGTTACCAGAGCAAAGAGTATGTTGATTATTGCAATTCCATTTTTTATAGAATACAATATTTGCTCTGGCAACACGTGGTGGTCTTTGTTTATCCGATTCCCGGAACAAATACTCTGCTGTTATATGTATTTTAGTATATTCCGAACCGCTCTTTATATGTGGCTTACTGGGTATATGAACCCATTCGTTTTATATCTTATAACTCGTTTTTACTTGAAACAGAGGAAACCGACATGGACAGAGTGTTCAAACTACCTTCTACGACTTTTATTGGAGGCAAAGAAAAATCGCTTCCCCTACGAGAAATATTACGCCGATTGGAACTCACGTACTGTCGACATATCGGTGTCGAGTTCATGTTCATCAATAGTTTGGAACAGTGCAATTGGATACGACAACGACTTGAAACGCCCGGAGTAACGGATCTTACTCCGGATCAGAAGAGACTCATTTTGGCGAGGTTAACGCGCGCCACTGGGTAAGTATTTGGGTTGCTCGCATTTCAAATCATTTTTTTAACCAAGCAATATTGCTGTTAATAAGTATGGGTCCGGGGGACTTTCTTTTCTCCCGCCTCCCTCGTCGAGACTGGTGCAGAAAGAGACATGGAGATTTATCGCAATTACAGATTACAGAAACAAGTTTAGATGGTACCCAGCCAAGATGAATAAAAACCCTGGTGCGTTGACCGATATGCTTTTGTTTAGCCAATTCTTCTCGACCTGAGAAATCGAAGAGTAAACTTACATTTTTTGACGGTAGGTGGTGTTGAGGTGGTGATACAAATGCGATTTTCTAAGGGTACATTTTCATCGAAGCGGCAGCTTACGAGTGATTTTCGATACCGGCGATCTCATTGGATAAACTCTTGCGGGATCTTTCGTTCACCAATAGAATTATCAGCATACAAAATACGTAAGGGCAAGTTCGTCTAATAAAAACTTATTAATTTTGAAATGTTTGACAGTTCGATTTGAATTTGAATGCATTTGAAAGTTCCTTTAATATTCAAAATCATGTACCTAGTTCTTGCTTCTTTTCGCGTTTTTCTTGTTTATATTCTTTTTAAGTGTTTATCGTTGCTGTTCTTGTATTTGTTTGATTTTATAGTGATAGTTATATTTATTATGAACCGATTTACAAAGCTCAAAATAAAACGCTCGTGTAATGTGTAGGTATTACTTATCCCTCATATCATCGGCTCGTATTCACATTAAAATTGCATTTCTTCAACACTATGAAGAAAAAAGTACTTATCTATTTTCGGTTCCTCAGAAAGTAGAAAGATAAGATATCGATACCAGTTTCATTCACAACTATTGTTTAGGAAGATTTAAAATCACATCACAATCGCTGAGTTTTTGATTTATTTTTCATCAAATTGAAAGCAAAAGGAATACCTTATAATCAGTCAAAATGTGATGACTACATAATTTCTAGCATTTCGCGGGAAAGCAAGAAATTGCATGCAATACATGAGACCCTGAAATAAACATAACCTATAAATCTATAAATAATCGAATGGCCGTCGAGCAGACGGATATCATCTCATCACAGATTAAATTAAAATCACGTAAGGTGCGCTTCTGCTGGCAAACTCTCGAAGGCTTCTCTTCAGTTAAAATTGATCAAAATCAAGATAGCGAAAAGTCGATCGAGAAAATTTGCTTACAATCTATTAGGTATAAGTCAACACACCAGGGTTTTTATTCATCTTGGACCCAGCATACTTGTATCAACCAAAAATGATTGCGCCATATTCCTGTAGCGGTTGTTGACCCTAACTGTTGATCAGAAAAACGTAGAATTCTTTATTATCGACGAGTTGGGGGCAAATTTTGTATGCTTGGATCGATCGATACAAACCAACAAATAATAAAAATCTATTTCGCCACCAAAATTGCAACAAACTAGCGTGGAAAGCAGTTTTCTTCAGAATGTATGGAGGCATGTACCCTAAGACGACCTTCATTATGACGCTTTTTGAAAGGATTTATCATTTTCTTCAACTCACCTGAAATTTCAAGCAAAAGAAATGTGTTATATTAGCCCTCTTTCAGAACAGGGTTCCGTGAATTCCGAACAAAAATGTACTTAGACCGCAAAAAATGAGTTGGATATTTGGTTCCGAGTGATGACTGTTTGATTCACTCGATCCCAGTTAAAATGTCTGGGTATGTTAGTCGTGTATTATTTCGTATGTATTCAGACTCTCACCCTGGGTTTATACAGCAAATAAGATAAAATAAGAAATAAGGTAAGAAAGTTGAACATACGTAAACCAATAGGAACGTTTATACACCTACTGCAATAAAATAGGAAATAGGCAATAAGATAAGAGTTGGCCAACTTTCAACTCTTATTTCAGTTCGAAAATGGAAGTGCGCTTGTGCAGAAAAATAGTTGAACGTCATTGTAAAAAAAGGCGTGATTTCATTGGTTGAATCTTATTCCTTATGTCATCTGTATGAACAGGTCTAATTCTTCATCTTATTTCTTATTTTATCTTATTTGCTGTATAAACCCAGGGTCACTTCACTGGTCTTATCCAAAACTTGCTTCCGAAGGCAATGTTATGAATACCTTCTGGAAGGACGTGTTATGCAACTGCCAAATTGTCTATTCTGCCATAGCGATAACTCCGGAACCACAAAAAAGAGTATAAAAATACGCTTGTCAGAACAAAAAATGAGTTGCCGCTCTGATCAAACAGACAAATCGGAAATTGCGGAACGTGCTCCTTAGAATGTATTCACAACATTGCCTACGATCGAACGTAAGTTTGTGATAGAACCAGAGGCTATTATCCGCTACTGTATAGAAAATCATCAAGTACAAAAACAACAGAACATAGATACTGGCACTTCAGAAAAATAAACTCTCATTTAATAATGGAACGATTTCTCCGAAGGATCTCTCAGTGAATATTTCCCTCATATATAAAATGTCCCATAAGAGCAATGCAATTATCGAAAACTTACAGCGGTAATTGCATTGTATAAGTCACCATAACAACACATTTGAAACCGTATTTCTAGACGTCAGTAAACAACACAAATAAATGTCAGATAGACTTCAAAAATAGAAAGAAATTTCGCGTTTAAGTGAGTACTGCATACAATCTATAGAGAAAAAATTTATTTATTCGTGAAATATTCCAATGAATTACATTCGTGCATGAAAATGACCAGATAATTTTGCATTCAAGCGTGATATCTTATACAAATTGCATTCGGTTATTTACATATTTTGTAAAAGAGCCCTCGTCCTCCGGACTCGAGCAGTTTCGCCAAAATATGAAAATAAGCTCTTGCAATTTTTAGATATCACGCTTTCTTGCAAAATTATCGGTAATTTTTATGCACTCGTGCAATTATAACCAATAATTACAGACGACAGTCTAACCTCTGATTCAACGTTGAATACAGAAACACCTTCAAGTCCAGTATCAGGAAACGCAACACTGTAACTAGGGGCACTTCGTCCATTGCGGCATAGCCTGTGACAATGCATTTCGCAGTTATGGACGAAACGTCAGGTCGCTTCATTTGTGAACAACCGCCCTGAAAACCTACACTCTTTGATGTGTTCTTCATCAATTATTCGAATAAAATACAGCTCATAACTCTCAGAAAATAATTTCGTCAAAATGAATTAAAAATGTCTACTTCGCAGTGTTGAAACTTCGAAATAGTATTGCTTGTCAGATGGACGTCGAAGTTAATTGACACTATCATAAAAGTTAAAATAAAAATACCGCCAACAGCGTCTTCAGTGTTTGTTTGCCCTAAGCTCTCAAATTTTACGGTGAAGGCGGCTGTTACAATACAAAATTTATATCTGCAAATGCATTTCGTTGGAACATCCCCAAAAGGTGCTTCATAGGAAAAAGAGAAATACCTGAAGATAATTTCATTTCAAATATTTTCTGTCTGTCGGTGATATTGTTTATTGTTTATTGAGTAACTGATCCCAAGAAGCTATTGCTTATACAGGGATATACATAAAGAAAAAACATTAACAAGATACAAACACAGAATAAACAGTTTGATCATAACATAAAAATAACGAAAAAGGAATTTTTATATACTTGGAAATTCTATTTTATTGTCTCAAGAAATATTTTTTTAATTCTGATTTGAATTTATTTATATTTTTTATTTCTTTCAAGTTTTTTGGCAGGATATTGTAAGTAAGAACTCCTGAGTAAAGCAGAGATTTTCTACCAAAATTGCTTCTGATTTTAATCAAATCGAAATCATTTAACTGTCTTGTATTATAGTTATGAATACTCGAATTTGGAACAAATTTTATGGTCGAATGTTTATTGTTGTATGATGTCAAATGAATAAATAAACAGGTCTTTAATTTATACAGCTTTTCTAAATTCAGTAAATTTTTTGGTGTATACAAATTCACAGTAGGTTCACGATAATGCAATTTGTAAATACACTTAATTGCTTTATTCTGTAGTGTTTTTAGAGGTTGCAATAAAGAACTAGATGCTGTTCCCCAAACTGTGATCAAGTACTGTAATTTTGAATATATTAAACTGAAATAGATCATTTTCAAGTATTTTCGTGGAATATAATTTCTTATTTTATATAGAATACCGATTACTGGAGATATACTTTTTCTCAGTATTTGGGTATGAATCGACCACGAAAGAGTAGGATCGATATATAGGGTTCCAAATTGCAAATACGCCACCATATTTGGGAATTTCGCTGTTGTAAATGATTCAAATTCTAAACAACTCAATCTTCATTTCCTGGAATGGTCTAATATCAATTATATCTATAATACTATTCAATATACATGTGAAATGAACTAAAAAAACAACCATCACGGAATTGCCTCAGGAAGTATGAAAACGAAAATAGGAAACATATTCTATTTACATACTTTCTCTCTCTTTGACTCTCTCAGATTATGGAAACCAGTTGTTATTGAAAGGTTATCAACATTTTTCTTGAAGTGGGATTGGACAGTTATTCATGATATGAGGCAGCTAAAAATAATTACACACTTATATAGATAACGTGTGCGTACATACACACCATGCACACCATGCACACACTCATGAATAAATTAATATACTACTTGGTGAGGTCTTATATGTTCAATGTGAGGCGTCCATTATAGGGTTTTGTTTCATCTCAAAGTGCATTAGGATACGCATTTCACTCCAAGATGCCAAATTAGATTAAGAGAGCTGCACATAATGTTTTGTCATCCACATTCTCGTCTGCCAGCTTTAGATTTGCCTATCGAACTATCAAATTTGTGGTGGGGTTCCATCAGATTTATAGATGCTGGAACACTGAAAAAAATAAAATACAGTCGTAAATACGGAATATGCACAAAATTTAAATTTGTTTCGAATATCTTCATCTCGAATCTTTATTATAGTCATACTATAATTAAAAGGTTTTGTCTTTTCATTCAATTATTATTTCAACACATAAAATATCATATAGAAATCAAAGAATTAAAGAGGGAAATTGAAAACGCGTCATCATTGAACAAAATGTGACATCAGACGACACAACAGTGGATTTATCGGCACGATATTCATAATGCGTTATAAAATATTTCATATTCCTTTGGCGATTTTTAGTGAGTATTGATTTGTAATGAATCTAGAACGATGACTGAAAGTGGTGATATCCAAGCACAATCAGACAATTCACCGAAAATAGATAAATCTATGATGGCAGCATATTTTGCATCAAATCTCAATTTTACGTACGCAGAGATCAAATGAGTGGAAGCCCCGAGGTAAACATTATGCTATATGATGTATTTGAATCCATAACATAGATTGGTATTCATGAATGCCCACACCAGTAATATATATTATAAATTTTCGTAAACTAGGTTAGGTTAATTCAAAACCGAATTTTTCACTGCTAAATAGCTGATGCAAAACTTATTTCTGACTAATTTACACTGAGGCGTAAATGAACGTAGCTCAAATGATTTTCACAAGAAAATAAACACGATTTTGGAGACGTTATCCCTTCTCATAATCTTATACCATTCTTTTCGTACTTTCGCTTCGCTTGAGATACGAAAAAAAAGTATATTTCTAAAGTGCTTCTTCACTTTGATACCAGATAAAACTTAAATAAGAATTTGTTTTAGCTTCTTCTATAATTTGTTTAGCAATGGAAAACTGGAACGCTTTCAGTGAACAAACATGGGAAATGTCACTTGACATCATCTAAAGCACGCTTTAAATGGCCGCGTTTGAAATGCTTAAATTTATTCAACATTTTGAATTTCACTTTGAAAAATAGTTATATATATATATAATATTTTCAAGTCTGTTTGTATTTTTTCTACATCATGAAGACGTAAATGGTTAATTTATGACATGCATATTCCCTATTGTACTATGAATATGTTGATTTTTATTTCTAGGTTCGAATCTTTCTTGGCACGTAAATATTCTTCGGAAAAAAGATTCGGTCTCGAAGGTTGCGAAATCCTCATACCTGCGATGAAGACTGTGATTGATAAATCTACGGAATTGGGCGTGGAAAGTATAGTAATGGGTATGCCGCACAGAGGTCGTCTCAACGTGTTGGCAAACGTTTGTCGCAAACCTCTGCCACAACTATTCACGCAATTCGCTGGCCTTCAAGCAGCCGACGACGGCTCTGGTGACGTCAAATACCATTTGGGAACTTACATCGAACGGTAAATGTCGGAGATTAATTACTATTTATTGAAATTATCTACAAACCAAGTTGAGAAAAGGTTTGAGTTGTTTTTCATCGAAATCAAAGAATCAGAAATTGCCTTGCTGAGATAGTGCCTTTTGGTGAATGTATAGATGATATAATTTAAAAACTGCTACACATCATCAAGGGCGTGGTTCAATTTTGAAGTATACTGTAGCCAGATTGTTATAGAATTATGGAATTTTAGATATGAATCTAAGTGAAGTGTTTAATATGAAAGAAGGAAAAAAGAAAGTTTTTTCAAACCTCCTTCGTTGAAAGGTACTTGTATATCATTCACTGAAATATGGAAGTTTATCCATTAAAAAGGTCTCTCCTATATCCAGTACTACAGTATTTGTAAGCCTTTTGATGGTTTGTGAGCTTTCTTTTCTTTAATCTTCTGAGAAATCGCACTAACAGTATACATACTCAAATCTGCTGCAACAAGATACAAATACATATCTGACTGTAGATGTAGATTATAAATATTATTTACTACGTTGTATTCAGTTCAGCTCTCTGACAGCCGTAAAGGGTAGCGAAGGGACATCAATATCCCGCTCTCTTTCAAACTAACTAATCGAATATTTCACAAACTCTTGGCAGCGATAGATTTTAAGTCTTTTGGCATTTTTACAAAGAACCTGAGACTGATACTCATATAGAAGCATCAAAATACATAGTTTTGATCACAAATTTCTGATTTTAAGCATCAAAAAGACAAACACAGAACTGTTACTTTTGAAAGACAATTTTCAATTGGTAAATAAAAGACTTCTAAAAAATTGCAGCAACATCGAGAGTGCTGCCAACCAGATGACAAAGAATAAAAGGCGCCAAATTTGAAATTCAATATAAACTTTTCAATGCCTTTCCTCAATTGATTGGTACTAGTGCATTGATTTCATGTCGTCATTGATGACGTGCAACAGTTTTTAAATTGTATTCCCTATAGTATTATTAAAGTAAATTTACTTGAAAAGAGTACTTGAGTCTAACAGAGTTCTTTTTTTTTAAATACCTCCAAGCAGGTGAAAACTATAATACATCAAATCTTTACAAACAATTCATTTCAGGTTGAATCGAGTAACGAACAAAAATATCCGATTAGCCGTTGTCGCCAATCCATCCCATCTCGAAACTGTAGATCCAGTTGTACAAGGAAAAACTAGAGCCGAACAGTTCTATAGAGGTGATGGCGAAGGAAAGAAGGTAACAGATTTATTGGTGCTGTGAAAACATATTTTATTTCTGAAACCGAAACAGCACGGCAAATCGGTAATCAATTAATAATTTCAGGTTATGTCAATCCTGCTGCATGGAGATGCTGCTTTCTCTGGACAGGGCGTCGTGTTCGAGACGATGCATTTATCAGAATTACCGGCCTACACCACCCACGGTACCATCCATATTGTTGTGAATAACCAGATTGGATTCACCACAGATCCTCGATTCTCTAGGTCTTCTCCGTATTGTACCGGTACGTATCTAGTAAATATTGCGGACGTGAATTTTTTCTCCCAAGATTTGGTCTGGGTCTATTTGTCGTAAGATTGTTAAAAGTGTTGGGATATTAAGAGAAGCGATACGCTCTCTGGAAGAATGTTTTCATCAATGTCAAAGTGGTGGAATTTAGTTGAATCCTTATTGGTCAAGATAGCGCCGCGATGTTATTTTGAATTTTCGGAATATGATTAAAACTGCAACTAATATGCTTATCAAGTAGAATTGATGATCAACATACACGTGAAAAGTGGAAAACACGACTATAATCGCTTATCAAATAATATATGGTTAAAAATTTTCTTAATAAGAAATGCGCAATGAATTCTAAATAGTTATAATAATAACGCTTATTGCTCCCAAGAAATAACAAGAATGTAGAAATAAAATGATCATTTTTGAAATAAAACAATTCCAAAGAAAGTAAAAAGGTGTATTTCTATTGTTTCCGATCAGATTTAGTTTTTCATGGCATTTCATTTTTTTTATTACACTTAAATTTTCAAAATGGTGCGTGTGAAGACAAGAACAATCGACTTTCTCACCGAGCTAGGCTGCTATTCTCATCTGTCCTGAATATCTGAGTTAATTGATTGAAAATGTAAATCAACCAGAAACGTAACTGAAGGTAAAACATCTGTAAAAAAAATCGGAAAGAAAACATGATTATTGCATTGCAGAACCCATAAATTGAAACAAGTTCCACACCCTATTATTTCAAAGATAACCATAATAAGAGAATGCAGATTTGTGAGATTTTGTGCGTGTAGTTGATTGAAAATTCGAATTAAATAACAATTGTGGCAATCCGTGTACATCCGAGGAAACATTTATTGAACCTGCATAATAATTATTTGGTGAATAATTTTTTTGGTTTCTTTTCCAAAACTAAAAATAGAAATTACAACTTCAATGAAATTGTTTCTTTTGAAAACTAGTAAAGTAAAATTCGAAATCCTAGGATGTTTTATCTCTGTTATTAATATAGTGAGCCTTGAGAAAGCCGAAAAAAAATATCGAACCGTCGACACAAGATTCAATATCGACCTACAACCCAATAATTTCTCATCAATTAATTCCTGTACTTTACATGGTCAAACTTGAACACCTCAAATGATAATAATTGATGCATGTTGCATGTCATAAACAACAACTAATGGACTGGCCCCTTAGACAGCTGAATAAGCATGATAGAATACTTCAAGTACAAATTAAATGCATTCCGTCCTCAATGTAGCAGATATAAATGAATAATGAAGGATAAAGTAATTTTGTTTACTGTTTGAGTAACTGATTCCAAGTATAAAATTATCATTCTGTCCTTCACAATATCTTGTCGTGCATATCCTTTCTCTAATGAATGTATTCCGCATCGTCAGTCCATTAGTTTTAATGTCAGTGATGTATGTACAGAAATACTGGGCAATCATTTGTTATTGGTATTTAGAAATTTTCATTGATCATAAATCCAAGGATGAATTAGGACGAATGTGAAAATCAGGTTCGAACCAAAGTAATATTTTAGAACCTGAAGACAGGTTCACCTGAATCCGTGAGAGTAAAACCTCTTAAGTGTTCCAAAATCTTTTTTTTTTAATAACAACGATTTATTTCCCAAGAAACATATACATGCTTATTGTAGGGAAAATCAAACTGATGCCATACAATAAAAGTAGAATAGAATACAAAAAAATGAGTAATTGAATCAGATCTTCATATGGTAATAATAAAAAAAAATTATGATATCAAATGTTTTTTCAAATTACTTTTGAAACGAAATTTTCCATATTCCTTCAATGAATTCGGTAGACCATTGTATAGTTTTATTCCGTTGTGGTAAACAGATTGCTGTCCTATATTTGTTTTAATTTTCATCAATGCCAAATTTTCTGAAAACCTTGTTGAGTGATTGTGTTGATCACTATTCATTTCGAACATCAAATTTGAATGCATGAATTTATTTTTAACCAAGTGAATAAATGTGCAAATTTTAAACGTGTATAATGAAGGAATGTCTAAAAGTTTTCTTCGTATAAATTAGCTGTAGGTTCTTTTCGATCAAGTTTGTAAATACACTTTATAATTTTATTCTGTAATGTTTTCAATGGTTTCATTACGGTTTTTGGAGCTGCCCCCCAAATCGAAATCAAGTATTGAATTTTAGATTATACTAAAGAATAATAAATTGATTTCAGACATAATAAAGGTAACATATTTCGAATTTTAAAAATTATACCAATAATTGGAGAATTTTGTTTTCTTAATAACTCAATATGTTTGTTCCAAACTGAATGTTCATCAATTAAAATTCCTAAAAATTTAACTACAGGAGAATACATTATATTTTCATTATGGAATCTGATAGGATCTTTCGAATGGATGGAGGTGGATTTTCTTGAGATAAACATTTACGAGGATTTTTCAATATTCAATGTTAGCTTATGATTCATCAGCCATGATGTTATTTCATGGAGGTCATTGAGCATAAAAGTTTTGATTTCTAGAAAATTGTTCCCGGTGTATACTATTGTGGTTACATCAGCAAACATTTTGATTTTACCATTCAACTTTAAATTAGACAGGGAATTTATATATATAAGGAAAAGCAATGGACCTAGAACAGATCTAAAACGCGTTTCGAAAACCTCCAACCAAGAGATGTGTGTTCATAGTCTCCACCTACCTGGAGGACCCGAAAAAGTCAGGGCAGTTATAGAAAATGACTAAAAATTGGCTAAACTCGAAAAATTTTATTGGTGCGTTATTGGTGTACAGGAAAACATGAAAATCGTCATTGGTACAAATATTTTTACTATTATAGTTCCACGAATTGTCTGAAGATTCACAAGTAAATCTACAATAACCGATAGTAGTTGATTATAGCTATCGCACATGCATTTTATAATAGTCCTCATCAATTTATTTTCAATTTCCAAGATGTCGCCCGTGTGGTAAACGCCCCGATATTCCACGTCAACGCCGACGATCCAGAAAGTGTAATTCACGTATGCAACATGGCCGCCGAATGGAGATCCACTTTCCACAAGGACGTCGTTATCGACTTGGTGTGTTACAGAAGAAACGGACACAACGAAATCGACGAACCGATGTTCACGCAACCTCTCATGTACCGCAAAATCAAATCGACCAAGCCCTGTTTGGAAAAGTATTCGGAACAATTGATAAACGAGGGTATCGTAAATGAAGAAGAAGTGAAAGACGTCAAAGAAAAATACGATAAAGTTTGCGAGGAAGCGTTCGAACGCTCTCGGCAAGAGACCCACATCAAGTACAAGGATTGGATCGACAGTCCTTGGTCTGGATTCTTCGAGGGCAAAGATCCCTTGAAGGTCAATACGACCGGGGTGATCGAAGATACCTTGGTTCACATCGGTAAAAGATTCTCTTCGCCTCCTCCTAATGCCGCAGAGTTCATCATTCACAAAGGTAACGTTTTCTATATAGTAAACTGCTCGAATAATAATAAAAATAAAGTTTATTCAGAATTCATAATAAAGAGCATATACATCAATTTGTAAAAAAGTGAATAAACAGTTCAATTATACCCGCGAAGTTAAAAACTTGTTGCGAGAGATACGAATTACATTTATGTATAATATATTTTATAAATTTGTAGAATTCAACAAAATAATATTGACAAATTAATTAACTAATTTTCTTAACTGAAGTGAGAGATTTCATGAAATAAATTTCGACGTGATTCTTGAATCCATTTTCAATCTGTAGTTTGAAAGATACTAATGATTTGATCATTTTTATATGATTTGGAATCAAATCATAGTAGAATGGAAATAAATATTTAAAATTTTTCTGAGACATTGTTGTTTTAACTCTATTTTTCAATGTGATATTATGTTTATTCCTTGTATTATAAATGATTATTGAAATTTATATTCAATTTGTGTTTATGGATATAAATCATGATGTTATATCCGAATAATTGTCTTATGTCTATTTTATGTGTTTCTATGTACAGAACTTCAAGAAGAACTTCAAGATTTCTAATGTGGGATTTCATGACCCCTCCCCAAGCCAGAATCCCATAATTCAATTGGGACTGTATTAATGAAAAATAAAGAATGTTAAGGGTTTTTACGCTCATAAATGTTTTGAGATATTTGAATTTTGATAATAAACTTCGTAATTTCTTCAAGAGGAACGCTATGTGTTTGTCCCATTTCAGATGTTCATCAATTATAACTCCTAAGTACTTGATACTATCAGTTTTTTCAATGCTAGTATTATCATGAAGTATTAGTGGTCCTAAGTCCGGTAGGGAAATATTATAAAATGAGAATGGGACATATTTTGTTTTCTAATTTATCACGAGTTTGCAGGTATTGAACGTATTTTGAAATCGAGAATGGAAATGGTAGAGAACAGAATGGCAGATTGGGCTCTCGGGGAAGCAATGGCTTTCGGATCTCTGTTGAAGGAAGGAATTCACGTCAGATTGTCTGGACAAGATGTCGAGCGAGGAACTTTCTCCCACAGACATCACGTTCTGCATCACCAGACCGTTGATAAGGCGACTTATCGGTGAGTATTTGTCAGTATTATATGACTTTCAAGAAAAAGACTGACTTCTCCGTTCCGATGTCACTTCTATTTGGATTAGTTTCGTGTTTATCTTCACGGTATTGCAAAAACGACTTATAGCCTGTTTCGACTATGCAATTTTACGCTGCAACTCCGGACAATTGCACGTATTCATGCAAGTTTTCCGAGCTAAATGAATCTTTTTGAAGTTATTTATTATCCCAAGAAACATTACATGTTTATAATTAGGGAATAACTATAAGCACAAAATCATGATAAGTTTTGGAAAGTTTTGAAAAAAAAATACATATGTATAAACGAACATACAGTCAAAAATTGAATTGTTCTACGCAAAGGTCAATTAAGCGATGAAGAAAAATTATAAAAAAAGTAAGATTTTTTTTTAGCTATTAGCTGAATAAAAACTATTTCAAACTCTGTTTGAATTTTATTGTCGATCGATATTCTTTTATTTCATTTGGAATTGAATTATATATCATGACACCACTATGATATATTGATTTTTTGCCAATATCTGATTGAATTTTATTCGTTGGCAACAATTTTTTTTTGTCTTGTAGAGTGATTGTGAATATCACGAATTTCGTTGAAAATAAGATTAGATTTTTTAGTATTATTTCTGAGAGAATGGATAAAACAGCTGATTTTGAGTTTATGAAGAGAATTTATGTCCAATAGTTTGTTTTGCTTGTATAAATTTGAAGTCGATTCTGAATTAGATAATTTGTGAATACACTTGATTGTTTTGTAAAGTTTTGAGAGGTTTCATTATAGATTTACTTGCAGTACCCCAGACAGAAATGAGATCATGTAGTTGTGAATAAATAAGACTAAAATGAATATTCTCCAAAATTTTCAGAGAAAGGAAGTGTCGTATTTTGAAAAGAATTCCAATGAGAGGAGATACTTTTTTTCGAATTTTTTCAATGTGCTTACTCCACGATAATTTTTCGTCAATATATAAACCTAAGAATCTAGTTGTTTCTGTATATTTGATAGAATTGTTATTGAGAATTATTGGATCGGATGGGGCGTTGACTACCCTCTTAGCTATGTTCATATATGAGGACTTATTAAAATTCAGCGTTAATTTATGTTGATGTAACCAAATGAGAATTCTATCCAAATTAGATTGCATATCAATTTTGATTTTTTCATAACTGTCCGAAAAATATATGACGGTGGTGTCATCAGCAAATAATTCGACTATTCCGTTCAACATCAAATTTGGTAGTGAGTTTATATAAATGAGGAATAAAAGCGGACCGAGAATTGATCCTTGAGGTACACTATAGGAAATATTTTGAAAGAAACTTTTTTGATCATCTCTATGAACATACTGTATCCTATTACATAAATAATTTTTAAACCATTCAAAGAGATAACCTCTGATTCCTATATTGAATAATTTTTTCATCAGTATGCTGTGGTCAACGGTATCGATGGTGCGATAAGTTGCAGCGACTTATTTTTATGGTAAATTTGTTACCACAAACCACTAATATGTAGTGGTATCATTGTGAAGAATGGTAATTTTGAATACTTTAATTAACTTTCGAAACTGAAGGTATCAAGTGAAGTAATAAGGTGAATTTATCACAATTGTAGGTGATTATCGTGGTACATTCAGTGCTATTTTTTAATGTTGGCATTGCAAACTGACAGATAGAAGACATTTCTCGCAGCGACAAATTGCAGAAATAACAATATGAGCGCTGAAATTCACTCTTGTTAAATTTTAGAAATTATTGGTGACAAATATCAGATTAAAAACTATACCATACATCGCCAAAAAGTTATTCCAGTCGTTCTGGGGTGACTGTTTGAACAATTTCAGATCAAATGGTATATATCAAAATTCCTTTATTTTTTTTCAGACCTTTGTGCAATCTCTACCCCGATCAGGCGCCGTACACGGTATGCAACAGTTCTCTTTCTGAATACGGCGTTCTTGGCTTTGAACTTGGTTACTCCATGACCAACCCGAATGCTTTGGTAATTTGGGAGGCGCAATTCGGTGACTTTTCCAACACTGCACAGTGTATTATAGATCAATTGCTTTCGAGCGGACAAGCCAAATGGGTGCGACAGACAGGATTGGTGTTGTATTTGCCTCATGGAATGGAAGGTAAGCTTTTTCACCACTAATAAAATCGATATTGAGCTGTAAGGGCGGTTACTCATCAGTTGTCTCATCCCTCCATTGGTCTATAAGTAGATAAATCTGGATGTGACACTGGGACCAATCTTTGGATTGTGTGAGAATGAAGAACTTAGTGCCCTAGGAAGGCATTGATAGTGTAATTTACCAGGAAAAAAGCTAGGCTCGTTATTCGATCCTATTTCAAGACGAGAAAGTCAGATGAAATACTGAATGGAAAATATTATGTTCCAGTGATGTCTCAATTGAAGAGCACACGCGAAAAATGATATAAAAGTACATTTTTATTTTTCCATGGTACCTAAATGAACGAGTATATTGATAACAGTCACGTAGAAAACGTGAATTTGAAAATACTCATACTCGGGAAAAACGATGAAAGGTAATTAGATTGCATTTCGAGGGATCCTTTCTGATAGACTGGTTTGATCAAACTCATGTTGGCATTAAAACATAAATAAAATAACATATTATGAGAGAGTGTTTATCTTACTTGCTAAAAATACATAACTGACAGTCGAATTTTAATTATAACGCTTTCCCGAATATTTATGGCTTTTATTTATTTATTTATTCATTTATTTACGGGTTCAAGACCCATTTCGCTAAATACAATTTAAAAATTAAAAATAGCTACACATAATACCCTGTAAAAAAGTACGGATACAATCGAAAAGTTATTTACATATATAAAACTAGTCAAATTACAAAAACAAAAGTGCAACCAATAATCAAATACATTTACACATGAAAATATGTCACTAGATGACATGCTGTATTCGAGAGATGTTCACAACAACTACATATTCCACACCAAGTCAAGCTGCCTCTGAAACTGAGACTCTGATGCAGAAATAAAGAAATCGAGGTCCTTTTTATTTGCCGCTCTTATAGTTCGTGGTAGAAAGGAATGAAGATATTGATTTGTTCTACAGTGTGGTTGAGAGAATGTTGTATTTCTAGTAAATTTGGGAGAGGCGGAAAGTTCGATTTTGGATAGCAATGGGGGACAATAAATAATTCCATTAATAATTTTAAAAAGGATTTTCAAGTCTTTAGTGTCCCTTCTGTTACGGAGTGTTTCAAGATCTATGAGAGAATGAAGTTGAGGATAGTTATATATGTAGTTCTCAGGAGTAATTCTGGATTTAAACGCGACTAATCTCAGGAATTTTCTCTGAACTTGCTCTAATACATGGATGTGGCTTAAATAAGATGGGTTCCATACCGAGGATACGTATTCGAGATGAGATCTTACCAGAGAGCAGTAAAGAATTTTCAAGCATTTGATATCAGTGAAATCTGTTGTGCATCTTCTTAGGAAGCCTAGCATTTTGAGAGATTTATTAACAGTCGCTGACACGTGGGGCTGAAATGAAAGTGAGCTGTCTAGGAGTAAACCCAAGTCTTTTATTTCTGTAACATTACTGAGTGGAACTTCATTTATATATATAGTTTTTAGACATTCATCGTTGTTCCCTTGTGCTCTTCAATTGATCTCTTAGCGTAGAGTCATTTATGTACCATATAGTGATGCCTGGGACAGATTGGTGGTGGTTGTATTTTGACCGAAATAAGATTGTCAACCTCTTCAATCGAAATTGATATAAATGCTTTTACCAGGAGAAAGAAAAGAGAGTAGGAAATATTTTATGTAGATGCAACATTCAAGCTTCCACTATTTTGAACATAATAAAGTGAAGCCAGAAAAGCTGGTGTTATTTGCTATTAGAATGTACTTCTTCAAGCGCTAACAACGCTAGTATTCAGGAGGCATTATAATCCAAATCTATTTTCAATTGCTTGATTTCTTCCAGGCCAAGGACCTGAGCACTCGAGCGCGCGTTTGGAAAGATTCTTGCAAATGTCGTCCGACGACCCTGACTATTTCCCGCCGGAAAGTGACGATTTCGCGGTGCGACAACTCCACGACATCAACTGGATCGTGGCGAATTGCACGACGCCCGCCAATCTGTTCCACATTCTCAGAAGGCAGATAGCTCTGCCGTTCAGGAAACCCCTGATACTCATGACCCCGAAAAGTTTGTTGCGTCACCCTGACGCGAGAAGTTCCTTCGACGACATGAACGAAGGCACCGAGTTCCAAAGAGTTATCCCGGACCGAGGGCCGGCCAGTCAAAATCCCGACGGAGTCCAAAAACTTCTCTTCTGTACCGGAAAAGTGTACTACGAAGTTCTGAAGGAGATCAAAGCGAAAGGTTTGGAATCGAAAATCGCCATGTCTCGCGTGGAGCAAGTGAGTCGTTTTCGACTGTTCTGTCTATTGTTTGTTATTTAAAATGCTTTTTTATTCAGATCACGCCTTTCCCGTTCGACTTGCTGAAACAAGAATGCGCTAAGTATCCCAACGCTCAAATTTGTTGGTTGCAAGAAGAACATAAAAACCAAGGTGCTTGGAGTTACGTACAACCAAGATTTGAAACCACTTTGTCGGGACAGAGAGATATTTGGTGAGTGATTTTATTCTTGTTGAAACATTCAAAACGGTACTGTTTGAAAGTCATTATTTTGTGGAGGATGGATTCCTTCGCAATTTTTTCGGGTTATTAACATACCACTATCTGAAAAAATAATAATTAACATTTCAATTCAATTCAATTTTATTATCCCAAGAAACATTACATGTTTATGAATAGGGACTAAAACACACAAGTACATAGTCAAATAATGAAATGAAAGTATAAAGGAAAAAAAACGAAATTAAATATTTGTAAGCAGTCAAAATGAAATGGCTTTCAAAACTGATGAATACCAACGAAGGTAAAAAACAACATATAACTGCTGACTACATGCAAAATATATTTTACATTAGCTAATTAAAAATTGGTTGTATTTTTGCTTAAATTTCATTGTTGAGCGAAATGCTTTAATTGTTTCTGGAATTGAGTTATATATTATGAGGCCTTCATGGTGAATTGACCTTTTTTCAAAATCAGATTGTGTTTTATTTGTTGCTAGTAATTTTGTTTGTCTTGTGGATTAATTATGGATATCAGCAATTTGAGCGAAAATAATATCTGACTTCTTACTATTATTTTCAATAGAATGGATGAAACAGCTAATTTTGAGTTTATGGAGAGATTCTAAGTCCAATAAATTGAGCGGTTTGTATAAATTTATTGTTGATTCTAGATAAGGTAATTTATAAATACATTTAATTGTTTTGTTTTGTAAAGTTTTTGAAGGTTTGATAATAGATTTACTTGCTGTCCCCCAAATGGAGATGAGATAATGCAATTGTGAATAGATTAGGCTGAAGTATATATTTTTCAATAATGTGAGACATATGTAGTTTCTGATTTCGTAGAAAATTCCAATGAGAGAAGATATTTTCATTCTAATTCTTTCCATATGTTTTCGCCATGACAATCTCTCATCGATCTATAAACCTAAAAATTTAGTTGTTTCTGTGTATTTTATCAATTTGTTATTGAATACTATGGGATTAGTAGGAATGTTGATTGATCGTTTGGAAATATACATATACGAAGATTTATCAAAATTCAGAGTTAATTTATGTTGATGAAGCCAAATGAGAATTTTATCCAGATCACTTTTCATATCATCTTTAATTTTAGCATAACTATCTGAGAAGTATATGAGAGTGGTATCATCAGCAAATAATTTGATCATTCCATTCAATGTTAAATTTGGTAGGGAGTTGATATAGATAAGAAAAAGTATTGGACCAATATTGGAATCTATGAATGTGTAGGAGGGCAGATTTCTGATTTTCCCCCAAAAGTTGCTGCGTTAGTTGAAAAACAGTTTCTTCTGAATGGAATATGTTTTATTAGTCATCAACTTCTCTGATAACTGCAATTGATTTACATTACTAAGAAAATCACCCTGATACACTGTTTGCTTGAACTTTCTTGATGTATCACATGGTTGGTGCATTAACAAAATGTTACAATTTTTTGCTCACACAGAATTATTCATTACCTAATCATCAATTAAATGTATGTATAAATATGATAATAGAGAACCTACAAAAAATTTATACAAACCCAATCAACTGTTAGAATCTTTAATACACACACTAAAACTCTGCACGTTCATTCATTTGGTTAAAAATAAATTGAAACATTCTAATCTCATCTTCAAAATCAATAGTGACCAACATGACCCAACCAGATGTTCAAATAATTTATCAACAATTAAATTCAGATCAAACATAGGACAACAATCAATTTATCACAACGGAATAGTGTCATATAACGGATTGCCTGATGCAATAAAAAAAATTGGAAAATTCAATTTCAAAGTTAACCTGAAAAAGCATTTATTGCGATAGGTGAAGGACAATTTTATTTTATTTTCACTGTTATTAATTTTTTATTTCTGTGAAAAGTCTGATTTCATTATCTTACTTTATTTCTTTTTTTTCTCTATTTATTTGGTTCATTATTCATTTGTTTCTAATTTTCCCTTTTATAAACTTTCAAGTTTCTTGGGAAATAAACATCATTCAATTGAAAAAAAATTCAGTACTTCTTATTATATAATGTCAGATCAAGCTTCCATTAGAACTTCTAGGTAGAGTCAAAAATGTTTCTCGAAAAACTTTCAGAAACCAATTCATTCATCTCATTGCTATTACTGGAACATTTGGTGGGAAAGTAAAATCTTCCATAATCTAAAAACCAGCACTCGACGCGAGTTATGCCAAGAGAGTTGACATAAGGAGAAATATTAACTGAACTTGAAAATTATTGTTAGTTTCATATCTCTCATGAATACAGATACATGTAAATAGATCGATCTAATTCAACTTCACAAATGAAATACTTGTCTTTGGAAATAAGCTGACAGCTGCTAAGCCAGCTGTGACGGAACACACACTCAGTGAGGGAAACCACAGGATTCTGTTTGAAAACGCGAAAGTAATTGCCCCCAACCAGGGATACCACAGTCGACTGATACGTGAGACAATAGAGATCCACAAATATATGTATAATTTCAACAGAAAAGAAAAAGCTGTCAACCTCAATCGGAAATGGAATCCCATTTTAAGGAGATCAAAAATAACAAATATCATGACGACGGGTAGTGCGGCAATTAATATTCATGTTACTTCTCCGAATCCAGAAAAAGTAATTGGCACTCCAAACTACCTGAATCCATATAAATATGCTTTACGTCGTAACATCCAGTCATCGGAGTCAAACTCGATATGTATGAGCCTCTGAAGATGCTAGCCACTCGCGCCAGCAAAACGTCAGGAAGAAATTCCTAAAACAAAAGTAGTGATACTATGACGCTTGTAAAAATTCTGGAAATGATTATGGTCTAATCCGAAAAATTGAAAAAACTGTTTCGAGAAATTCCATGATATTTATTTTGTAAAGATCTTTCTAGAATTTCAGCTTATGATCAAGTGATTTTTTTTCAATATCACTAGTCTTGACAGAAAAGTTCCTAATGAATGAAAATGGTATATTGGTGTAATTCGTTGATTCATGTATTTATTCCCATGTCTTGTTAATTAAAACATTTTACGAGAAAAAAATATTATCTTCATTAATCCCAAGAAACATAGAAATGTTTACTTTAGGGACATATGTTCAAAAAAATTAAGAAATATTGATACATAAAGCAATGGTTATTTCCTGTCAATCAAATCTGAAAATTTCCAAAGCACTACAAAAGAGATTCAACAAATGCAATGACTGAGGACATTTTGATCGTTATTTTGAATTCATACCACATAAGACAGCTGATCAAATTTTGTAGGTTAATAGAAGGTTGGCCTACATAAAACGTCTTTCTAGTTATTTTCACTGGGGAATAGAAAAGGTGGATTTATCCAACTTTAAACTTCATCTTCTCTTCCACTTCGAAAGATGAATTGAGGACTTTGAGTCGAGTCCGTCGATTTCTAACATGAACTTAGTTTAGTTAACGTTTAGATCCAAGAAACATGTAATGTTTATAGAGGAACAATTAAAAAAAAATACATGAATAATAGAATAATTAGAACTGAAAGCCATCCTGTGTTGTGTAGTGTGTAATTATTAGGTAACATTCGATAATTATTTATTAAATACTACGAAACGACGGCAGAGAGTTTGTCGATTTCTTCTGGATCAAATATTCAGCATCCACTGGAGTAACATGCTCAATGAAAATTGCTTGAGAATAGGGACCGAGCAATCCTGTGTAGCGTGCAATCTTTGGCATAAATCCACCTCAACTGTACAGTATAATGTCAGTTTGTTCAGTTCTTATGTTTTTATTGCATTACCGAATTCTTTCCTTTCATTCGAATGGAATTTCACTGTATTGGCGTATGCTTTTCATCCTAGGGAAAATTATTCTTGAAATATTTATTTATTCACTCATCCCAAAAAACTGAAGTGATTTATGACAAGGATATTTACATATAAGAATAGCTATATTGGAAAATAAGATCAAATATTTTCTCAAATTGGATATATGAATGTGTTAAACTAAATGTTTTATGTTCTGTTATGATTTTTTTCGAATATGTATCTTTCTTTGTAGGATATTATAATCCACCGGATGTTGTCCTTTGAAGTATTTCTGAAGAAATAGTCGAATGAAAAAACATTTCACCTTTTTTATTTATACGAATATACAGTCGAAGATATGATTTTTCTCTGTTAACGAATAGTCATCTAATAAGAATCGATGTTTTAGCTTGCCTGATAGAGAATCTGGCAGTTGGTTCAGTAAATTATTTGGAGAAAAAAAATCAAAAGTTCAACCAAAGGAGCAAACTGATGTTCCTGATACGAGGGTGATTAGGTGAGGGAAAAAACATATCTTCGTTATTATGCTTCCTTGACGTTTTTCTTTACTTGCTCACAGTTAGGTGATTGGTTTAATGTTATGATAGCTTAATTTGTAGCTTTCATTTCATTCCTTGACTAGGATACATAGATATAGAATCTTTGTTCAGTGGACTTCTGTGGGAATGTGAAAGTTGTTACAGAGTGAAACTGTACAGAATCATTAAAATAATTTGTTTGACAAGTGATTTGTTATGAAGAAATATTGTCATATATTGCTGAACGGTTGGTTGGGACCAGGATCAGTCTTCCTTTGAAAAACAATTGTATTCTTGCCTTCTTACTTCTCTAACAATGATATAACGTGAACTCTCCCTGTTGATGAAGTGGTGCCTGTTTTTTATTGATGTGTCCCCAATATTATATTGGTAAAGCCGGACGATGTCTTGAAATACGAATATCGGAGCACATGAGAGACTAGCAAACTTAACATAAACATCCCCACAGCCCTTGTTGAACATCAAAGAGAACTTCGAAATATCTTCGATTCTGAACGTACATCCGCAATAATTCAGAGGAATTTTGCAATTCTCATACTCGATAGTGTTAACATCAGAAAAGATTTTGATAACCTTGAAATGTCATATTTCAATTTAGTCATTCGCGTGTGTTTGTCTCTGATAATTTGTCACTACAGTGTTGTTTATTTATGTATCTAATAGCCTGTTTCGACGATGCAAGTTTGTCGCTGCAACTCCAGAAAATTGCATGTGTTCATGCAAGTTTTTCGAGTTGCACGAATCTCATTTTTGACGCCATAAGTTGCAGCGACTTAGTTGTTTCTATGGTGAATTTGTTGCCGCAAACCACAAATATGTGGTGGCATCATTGTGAAGAATATTGATTTTGAACATTTCAATTATTTTTCGAGACTTGAGTTGAGTGATAAGGTGATTCAATTACAATATCAATTATTTGAAATGAATTAAATTATATATCAGTTGTGATAATGTAGACATTCATCTTGGTAACCTTCAGTGCTATGTTTTAATATTGGCAATGCAAACTGACAACTGACAGCTAGATGACATATCTCGCAGCGACAAGTCGCCGCGAGAAGTTGCAGCGACAAAATTGCATCGTCGAAACGGGGTGTAAATTGTCTGTTATGAAACTTATTTTTTCAACTCGGAAAACACCTCTTTGGTGAGTACCTCGATTGAAAAATTAGTTCCTATAACATCAAAGAATAATTATGAAAAGTGTTGTGAGGGGCAGGTATTTCACGTTAACATTGTTACAGAACCCCAAAGTACTTGATAAAAGTCAAAACGTTGGCAAGAATGCCATTGTTTTTTTGAGGAAAACTGATTGTGGTCTCAACCAACCGTTTTAGCAATATAAGTCATTGGATTACGAGACTATCTGATTGTCATAAATGACTTCATCCTAGCAGTTATTGGTTCTGCAGGTTTCAACTTGAGGTTCAATTCATTATTCCAGCTGTTGGTTATTTATTTTCTTCTCAAAAACCTCTATTTCATGTCATTGATACGGAATTTTACTTTTTCTTAGTGAGCTACAATCACTTTTGTATATCATCGTGAGTTGTGTCTATTTATTTTCTATTTTTCTTTTTATAAATGTCGTTTTCAATGTATTGAAAATGTGTTCGGTCCTTACTAATTCAAAAAATTAAAATTACTCATGTTTTTCATTAATTATTTTTCGACAGTTCTTTCTCTGTTACCTGAAAATTATGCAAATTTTCCATGTTACCTGTTATCAAGTCATACTTTCTGTGAAAATTAATTTTGACATTTGGTCAGTTGCCGTGTGAGTCAAATGTCTTACGTCTTTTTTGATAGGCCTAGATAACAATCCTGGCAGGTTAGATCTGCATTACACTGCATTACGTTGAAACACCAAATACACTACTGAAAAATTAGTAAGTTTCCCCAGCTCTCATTAACATTAGCGATTTCTTGTCCGCACTAGACTCTGTCTTCTGTTCGCCCTCGTAAGATTGCAACCATAATAAAATTCCAACAGTCCAGTGTATGTGTGCGTTTTTTCATTGCTTTTGTCTTATACTTCTGAAAACAAAAGCGATCCTCACACATATACTGGTTTGATTTCTTGTTTTGTAACAAATATCTTGTCTTTTTTTCATTTGTTCTGACAATACTCGTTTCATTCTAGTATACATCTCGCTTCCTTTTTTTTATTTTAGCATATTGAAAAATACATGCTGTATTCATTTTTTTCGACTTTTCAGCTATATTGGGAGACCTGTAGCCGCAAGTACAGCAACAGGAAGCAAAAATCAACATCTGAAGGAATTGGCAAACCTTTTCGAAGATGCTACTCGCCTTTAAAATTCGCATAATGACGTATTCGAGAATCTATTATTTGAAAACATTAGATTTTCTTTGTGATAGGTTACTAAACGTTACATAGTACTTTCAATAAATTATTTTTCTCATAGACATAATATCAAGTATTCAAAACAATGGTTATTATTGTGCACTGATTATCGAGGAATGTAATTATTGTAAATAGCACTTATGTAGAATAATGGTACATATTTGATGTGGGTGATAGATTGTAATCAAAATGATGGACTGTTATGTTACTGTCAATGCACATATGTAATAATAGAAGTGATCTAAGTTTCGAGTTCGCTTGAAGGGTATTATGTTTGCACTGGCCTGTCCAAATTAGAAGAGCTTTCCTAAGTTTTATAAAAATCCAGTATCGTTGATGAGAGATGGTAAAATCGACAGGACTAGTTTGGTGCATCTTATTCTAAGAACTATTTAAGAATGTCATTTATTTATTTATTGTATGAACGTAAACTATGCTTGAATGAAATTTTGTTCTATTCACTTTGTTATTATTTCTGACCCACCCCATAATGTAGATTGTTTAGCTATTTGGAAAATAGTGATTTTTTTACAATCATCAGTATGGGTTTCTCAAGTCGAGTGACACAGAGTGTGCAGCAATGGAAGTTATTACTAACTTTCGTTCACAATTGGATTCAAACAAAATATGTGGACTCTTATCACTTGATTTGAAAAAGGCTCTCGATACTGTTGACCAAATTGAAAATACTATATCACGCTGGGGTGAGGGGAAAGATTCACAATTGGTTTTCAGATTATTTAAGGAACAGAAAACAGTATGTGTATATAGGGGAACAAATTAGTGGGTATAAAACTGTTATTTGTGGTGTACCACAAGGTTCAGTTCTAGGCCCTATTCTTTTTTTAGTTTATGTAAATTCTATAAAAGATTTGGCTCTGAATGGAAAGTCATTCTTATTTGCAGACGATACTACTCTAGTTTATTCAGGATATAACTCTGAAGAAATAAAAAAAGATATAGCTGATGATCTGACGCTTTTATCGTCTTGGACGTCTTCTCATAAATTGAGTCTCGGGAAAAACAATACCCAACTCTTTGAGAGTTTCAATTAAATTCAAGAAAGAATCAATTGAATATTCCACAAACACAAAATTTTTAGGGTTATATATCGATCAAAATTTATCGTGGTCAAAACACATAGAAGTCTTGAGAAAGCGAATTTCGCCAATTTTGGGAATATTATATAAAATCAAAAATCAAATTCCAATACATTATAGAAAAACAATATATTTTTCATTAATTTATTCAAGAATCCAATACCTCATCTCAATTTGGGGAACAGCAAATAAAGCAACTATTAAGCCACTTCAAACTCTTCAAAACAAAATTATAAGATGTATATTCAATTTAGAGCAGCAAGAACCAACAATTAATCTTTATAAACCTAGAGGATTATTAGATATTCTTTCTCTTTTCAAATACAAACTTTTATTATTCATTCATTTGATAAAAAATAACGTGAAAAATTCGAATTTGAAATTTACCATAAATACCCTTGACTATTCAACAAGAAAAGCAAATGACTTTTCTCTGGCTAAATTTAGAACAAATTATTGTAAAAAATCTATTATGTATGAAGGCGTCATCTTTTATAACAACTCACCGAAAACATTAAAATATACAAAAAAATACTAATTCATTTAAGAAAAACTTAAAAAATACTTATTATCTTGAACTTCATTCACTCTTTTCTTTACCATTTTATTATATCTCACCCATGACTATATCATGTATGTTTTTTTTTCTTGTTTTTGTTAACCCATTAGATCCCACGGAAGCACTGAATTCAACTGCTCAAAAACAAGATGTTCTCTATAATAAATACGTGTTATTTCTTGGGAGCAATAAACGTTATAAAAAATGTAAAAAAATATGACATAGATTTATGTACACTTATTTTGGCGTCTTACAAAGCAACATACCTTCACAAATTTAGGTTGATATTTATTGATTTAGAAATATAACGAAAGAGAAGAAACAAACTGGCGCTCATATTTTTTCTACTCTTGTAAATATGCAAAATTTTGTACAGCCTGGACGACGTATAGATAAGCGATTCCACACGACTGAAACAACAAGATTTCATAACCATATAAGGATATGAATTCCACTTTTTACGCAGTACAAAATACGATTTACCATATTATTATTTTACATCAAATATACGAAATATTACCTCGAGTTGCGTGGTCCATGGCACTATCCAAATTGACATTACTATTTCAGGCATCAAATCGAGCTATTTTGGTTTCCAAAAAGCCCAAATTCATAACCTCTAAATTTTGATCCACTCTGTATTGTTCAACCAAAAATAATTGTTAAAATTACCTCAGGTATCAAATCGAGTTATTTTGGCTGGATTCAGACAGTTCGGGAATCCGATGATACGACAGCTTTCTGATTGGTCTAAATGTAAATTTAGTCTATGTACAAAGATAACAACATTATCACTCACAAAGTGAACTCCCTCTTCACCTCAGCGATGTCAATAGCATTGACGACTTTTTGTCGAAGACCTAAAACGTCCCCCTCTCAGAATATCTTTAGTCATTACAGAGAAAATTGCCTCTTGCAATCTAAGTTCGAATTGACAGCAGTTGATGAAAATATGGGTTTTCAAATCATTTCACAATTAAAAAAAATCTGTTTGGTGCGATGGGCTCAGTATTAAAATGATTCCCACATAATCTTTCTCACTTAACACATATAAACTTTGTTTGTTTGTTTCCGTCGCAATGGACGATAGCCAAAGTCACTCCCGTTACTAAAAAAAGCAATGCTGAAGAGCTGAATGATATTCGAGCTATCAGTATACTTCCCGCCTGCTCTAAAATAATTGAAATGATAATGGAGAGGCAAATTGTGTTTTATCTGAATAATATCTCTATTTTGCCATCGATCCAATCGGGCTTCAGAAAGGGATTCAGTTTGATACCGTAAATTACGAAATAAGACTATCTCTGCTTCATTACATAGGACTTTCCGATGGTGCAACTTGCCTTCTCCAAAATTTTCTGCTCAACAGAGCGCAGAAGATGGTAAGTGATGACGCACACACATGGCTACTTTTCCTAAGCTCTGGTGATCCATTCTGTCCCTTTGTTGTTTTCCAGGCATCTTATTTTCCATATATACTAGTCAATTGGTGGAACGTCTCCAGTACTTATAGTCCAGCTCACCTGTACGCCGATGACACCCAAGTCTACTACTCGTTCGACGCCAATGACCTACACGAGGCGTGCAATCATGTAAACCATGATCTAAATAGGTTCGCCTCTTTGTCAAATGATTATTGTCTCATGAAAAATGTAAGTAAAACGCCAACACTAGTATCCGGTCCAAAAAACTGTAGTCAAGATTGGGATAAAATTAAAGATTATACTAGTGAGTTGGTGATTGCAGATGAGGCCAGAAACCTGGGCATCATGGACACTAATCTCAGGTTTGATTCTCATATAAATGAACTCATACAAAAAGCATATTCCTCATTGAAACTTATGGCATTAGGAAATTCATAAAAAAAAACCAAAACTACTCTGTGTCAAAGTCTCGTTTTGTATGGCCCGAGTGTCACTTCATTTAACAAACATATACTTCAAAAAATTTAAAATTCTTGCTGAAGGAGATAGGATAGCTCTCATGTTAAAAAAAGGCATCTACACTCATAATGCCTATATAACAGAATAATGATGACGAAAACTCCTCCATACCTCCACAGTAAGAACACTTTCCGTACGGATATACATAATATCAATATCTTCTTACACCTTCTATACAAACTACCATGAATATTTCAAAAGATCCTTCACATATCAAATCTACTATGACCGGCTGCCGATAGATCTCAAGAAATTGAATGGAAACATATATTTAAAGTTGAATTGAAAGAAAACACTTCAATAAGCTGAAAACTCCACGGTCGTTGAAATTCATGTTATTCGATTTCACTATGATATACCTTTCAATGTCCACTGTTTTCTATTTCATTTTCTACCCAGTATTTGCAATTTTTCTATTTTCTTTTCACAATATTATTCAGTTTAATTTTAGGTAGATCAAGTTAGTATGTAATTCAACAATGTAATGATAATATAAGTTTATTCATGAATAGATAATAATAATTACAATTCAAAAGTTTTATGAATATACATTTTTATGAATAAACTGAAAAACAAACCTTACGAAGAGAACTTGTTGTAAGGTTAACTGAAGGTAATAACAATTTACAATCAATACATTTGAAGTTACATACCTAGATAATCATCAATTTAAAGAAACCAATTTCATAAACTATTCAAAAATGTGTCAAAATAAATTCGAGAGGTCTTGATAATCCATATTTTAGTTTTTTGTTTAAATGATGATAATGATTTAATTTTTTTGATTTCATGTGGGATTTTGTCATAAAGATATGGTATCATAAACTTGTAGTTTCTTTGTGCAATTTTCTTTTTAATTTTATTTTTAGATGTAATTACAGTTTTATTTGGATTTTCATATTTATGTTCATTATAATTTTTATTTTTTTTTATTTTTATGAATGTAAATCATCATTCTATAAATGCATAATTGATTTATATCCATTTTTTCACTTTCTTTTAATAATAATTCAGTTGAATATTTCCAGTCCTTATTGTAAATTATTTTCAGAAATATTTTTTGTATTATTTCCAGTTTATGTTTATATATTTTAGACACCCCGCCCCAGCCTAATATTCCATAACTTATTTGGGATTGTATTAAGACAAAATATAGAATTTCAAGTTGTGGTATTGTTAAAAATCCTTTCAATTGTCGAAATTTGGGAAGAAGAATTCGAAGTTTTTTACTATAAAATATATTTGCTGATCCCATTTCAGATGTCTATCTATCATTATGCCAAGGTATTTGATATAGTCACTATCCATGATTTGTATAGTATCAGTAATTTTAATAGGGCCCCAATTTGGTAGTGAATTTTCGTAAGAAGAAAAGGGAAGATATTTTGTTTTATCGAAATTTTTTCTCAATAAATTGTTATCGAACCATTTTTTAACATTTTCAAAATCTTCTTGTACTATTTTTCTCAACTCTGTCCAACTTTTAGCAGTGTAAAATATAACAGTGTCATCCACGAACGCATGAATTTTTCCTTTGGATTTGAGTAAAAAAATATCGTTTAGATAAATATTGAATAACAAGGGACCTAAAACTGTACCCTGTGGTACACCATATTTAAAAATTTTTGGATCACCAAATGTGTCATCAATATTAACTTGTTGTATTCTCTCGTTTAGGTAATTTGCAAATAAATTTTGGGTTATTCCGCGATAACCAATATTCTGCAATTTTTCTAAAAGTAATTCATGACTGACTGTATCAAATGCCTTTGCTAGGTCAAGAAAAACACAGATAGTTGTCAAATAAGTAATAGCATTTTCTCTAGAAATATTTTTTCTGAATCTAAATTGGTTGGGAGATAAAATTTTTTGTTGCGTTAGATAGTCATCAATTCTAGATTTTAAAATTTTTTCAAAATTTTTTGCCAGAGTAGATATTAATATGTGATTGGTCGGTAATTTTTTATATCACTTTTATCTCCGCCTTTGAAAATAGATTTGATTATACCAATTTTAAAAAGTTTTGGACATATTCCGGTGTGAAAAATACTGTTAATTAGATGTGTTAATGGTTTTATCACTATATCGGCTAAAGCTTTCATAACTTCAGAAGTAATTCCATCCTTTCCCGGTGACTTTTTAAGTTTGAGTGAATTGATACAACTGAGAACTTCACTCTCGCTTGTTTTTTCAATGAAAAATGAATTTAAATATGTTTTGGGGGATTCTTGATCTATTTCATTATGTTTCGAAATGTGTTTTGCTAGATTATTTCCTACATTACTAAAATAAATTATGAAGTTATCTGCTATGAGTTCTTTATCATGAGATATATTATTGTTTACTTTAATAAATTTTATTTCATTAGAATCATTTTCATCCTGACATAATTTTTTTAAACAAAACCAGAGATCTTTGGATGATCGACAATTTTTTTCAATTTCAGATTGGCAATATTACATCTTGGCCTGATGAATCAGAGATGTTAATGTATTTTTATAGGTTTTATACTCTATTTTTAATCTTGTACGCATGTATATATCAGACTTATATCTGAATTATCTATAATTATACCCACAAAAGTAGATCCGCCACTTTTTTCCCTATGAGTGTTGTGGAATTATTCTAAATAGCGAAAATCTCGCCTGAAAGAATACGTGGCTGTTGGAGGTCAAGTGGAAGAACAAAGCTGTAGTGTTCTGCACTTCAGATTTGAACTTCGCCTTTGGTAATAAACTATTGATTTTTGTTTTCCAATAAAGACTATTATTATTATTGTCGTCTGAACAAGCCTAGACGGGTCCGTACTTCCCACTGCTCCGACCCAGTGGGCGAACGCGCTAGTATCATTAACCAATGACCACTTCCCGCACCGCGGGGTAAGTGATCACTGACTCCGAGAATCGTGAGTCCTGAGCATACGCATCGAACCGAGAATAATGGCCTTCAGAATGCGGCCGGCCAAGATCTCTGCCGCATTACGGCATGCCGGTATGGTCTTGAGCTCCGAGAGTAGCGTTGGTCTGGAACCACAGAGAACACCTATAATCAGAACCACTAATTTGACAGAATAGTCCGGGTAGGGCCTGCGGAGTTCGCAAAGTGAATCCTGAAACTTTGAAAACTGAATCCTGAAAACTCATAACGAATATCGTCTTATTTCGGTGGTCGACGAGGACGATATCAGGCTTATTGGCTTGTACATGCCTGAAGGTGAGAAATAAAAAGATCCAAAAAATTTGACACCTTTCATTTTTCACAACGGACTCAATATCCCCTGGAGCATAATGGCAGTACAGGTGTCCTGTCTATATCATACGAGTACGATATCGGCAACCCCTGCATTTAGTATCAGGGATTTATACCCATCACACGGCTCCGGTAGACAAGGTTGTTGAAGACACCGTCTTGGCACGCCTTGATGCCTCCCAGTCTCCGACTTCATCTCACCTGACCTGAGAAAGGCAAGTGGCAGTGTCGAAGACTATACCAAGTTCATCAGCAGCGCGCCTTGCTGCCTTGAACAAAAAGGCTTCGGTTCCTGCATGTTAATGGTCTCGTACCATACAGTGTAGGGGATCCAAACTTATGATGACTCTACAGGCTCCATCCAGTACAATTCTATTATGAAGACAATCCAAACTCAAAAGCCCACGGCCCACTTGTCAAAGGAGATATAACCGTGGAACGGACGATTTGGGATGCATGCTTCTGTGCATATGCATCATTTTACGAGTCTTTACATCAAGTTGCCACAACTCTTCCTGAGTCCATTTGACTACTCCGAAGGAGTACAGTAGAATCGGAAAGGTAAGCATGTTGGTGAGAAATACTTTGTTCTTGTCTGACAGCTCTGAAGACCAGATCTGCCGTTTCTGCCTTCCAGATTCGCTTCATGGTTGCCAGTGAGTAAACACGTTTGTCGTGAGCTCTGTGTTCAAAGCCGAATAAAGTGGTTAAATCGTGTTACAAAAATACGAGTTTTCTACGACCCATCAATTATCTAGTTCTGTACCTTATACTAAAAAAAATATGGTTGTCACACGAGAAATTAGTGATGAAATCAAAAATTCTGTGAGTAAAGGCATTCAATCCATTTTAAAAGACTCCGATTTTATCGATCGTATCGTACAAAAAGTATCCGAGAGCGTGACAAAAAATTTGGGCTCTAGGATCGCCGACCTAGAAAAAAAGGTAAACAAGCCGAACGAGAAATACGAAATCAATAGTACAGTTATCAAAAAGATGGAAGAGGGCATTGATTTTCTCCAAACTGAGAATGAAGATCTTCTGAATAAGTGTGATGGTCTCGATCAAAAAGCCAGGTTAAATAACTTGAGACTCTTCAAAGTAAAAGAAGACCAAGAGGAAAATTTATCAGATGTAATCGCTAAGATTTTTGAATCGAATTTGGCTGTGAAAATTCGTCGGGAAGACATAATTATGTGTACCAGAATTGGAAAAAACTAACTGATCGACCGAGGAGTATTTTACTGACTCTAGCACATTGGAATATGAAGCAAGATATCTACAACAAAAAAAAGATGTTGAAGGGCACGGGAATATAGTCATGAAAGAGGATCTCACTGAAAGAAGAATGAAACTCATGGAAGCAGCTATTGAAAAAACATCTCTGAATTCTGTATGGTCATATAATGGTGTAATTTACGTCTCCAAGGATGATAAAAAATTCTCTGTTAGATCAACTAAAGATTTAGCTAAGTTATGATCGAGTTTGTACCACTTTTTTCACTTTCATTACCATTTTTTTTTCTCAAATGAACCAGGCTCAGCAAGTTTACCATAACTTTCCACCTAGGCGACATATATTTCAATTTGTATTTTTTTTTTCTTTTCTTTCATCTTTACTGAATTTTGTGACTGTACTGATAAGTTATAGCTGAATATTAAATCACTGTATTGAGTGCTAACAGTTTTCTTGAGTTGATCAAAACAGGTATAAATCACCGTAACTTTACTGTACTATTTTTCTTTTTTTTCTTCACGTTCGCCCAATGAACGGAATGAAAATAGCTCATCTGAATATCCGATCTATATTTACAGGATTTCAGGAATTCAGGGAGATTGTTATTGATAACGATATCGATGTCATGTTATTGTCTGAGACATGGTTGGGCTCAGATCATGAATCTGATAAGATAAAAATTCCTGGATATACTTTTTTTCGTAAGGATAGAGCCGGCAGGGGTGGAGGAGTTGGAGCATATGTAAAAGGTTCGGTGAGTTGTGAAATTCTGAGAATTGATATGATTATGAAGAGTTCTGTTGAATTTCTCTTATTGAAAACCAAAATGAAGGATAAACATTGTATAATTGGCGTTTTTCATAGGCCACCTAATGCTATGATAGGTGATGTAATTGATGACATGGACAATATATTGTCTATGACGGTGCACACTGTGGACTGGATGGCTTGTTTAGGAGATTTCAATGTGAATTGCTTCAATTTAGATAATACCTTAATACATTGCTTTGAATCATTTGGTTTCTCACAAATAATGAATGTTGCAACTAGATACACAAATACATCAAGTACATTACTAGATCTTATATTCGTATCAGAAACTGACATGGTAAATACATTCGGGACCTTACATGTACATGGGATCTCGGATCATGAAATGACATTTGTAGAGGTGAATTTTCCAATTAATCATAGAGAACCACAGTTCATCGCTTACAGATGTTTTCGTGATTTCAGTATTTCTAATCTCCTTGATGAACTTTATAAATTTCCTTGGCACAATATCATAAATATGACAGATCTTGATAAAAAAATCGAACTTTTCAATGACTTCATCCTCTCCGCTTTCAATAAAAATGCTCCTGTTGTTCAAAGAAGAGTTACCAAAAAATCAGCACCCTGGCTCACTGAAAACCTTAGAATGTTAAAAAAAGAAAGAGATAGGGCACTGCATAAGTTCAAAAGAACTAATAGTAAAATAGATTTCGAAAATTACAAGGAGCTAAGAAACTATACTCTTTCTGTAACTAGATGTGAGAAAAAAGCTTACCTGAATCAAATGTTCCAAATGAAAGATTCTAAAACCTCTTGGAAAACTCTGAAAAACCTAAGTGTATGCTCAGGCCGTAAAAGCTCTATTCCTGACTTTTTATCTAACCCTAACGATTTGAACAATTATTTCTCTACCTTTCTGCAGAACGTATCCAATATTTGTGATAATAAAATTAATTTCTACAACAATTCAGTTCATGATCCCTCAATCAAATTTTCATTTAAACTGATAACCGTCGAAGAAGTTAACACATTTTTACATAGTATCCGTACTAATGCTTTTGGAGTTGATAATATAAATGCAAAAATGTTAAAGTATTGTAGCCCTTTTATCGATCGATACATTGCCCACATAATAAATTGCTGCGTTGAAAAATCTTACTTTCCAGTGCTATGGAAAACCTCTGTTGGTATACCGATCCCAAAAAAAAGTAACCCCAAGGACTTTTCTGATTTGAGAATTATTAGTCTGCTTCCTGCAATATCAAAGATTTATGAAAAATTTTTATATTCCCAAATTTATGACTATTTTACTTCAAATAACTTACTTCCTGATTGCCAGTGTGGCTTCAGACCGGGTAGAAATAGTGAAATATCTCTAGCAACCGTAACTACTGACATATTAACTGCATGTGATCAAGGCTTATCTAGCACTTTGATACTGCTTGATTTTTCCAAAGCATTCGATACTATTAATCATGAGCTGCTTTGTGCTAAATTAAGATTTTATGGCTTTGATGAATCTTCAGTATTTCTCGTATGGAATTACTTTTTGAGGCGCTCTCAAAAAATATCGAATAATGGATCATATTCATCTACGCTTGACATACTTTCGGGAGTCCCCCAAGGGTCTATATTGGGACCTCTTCTTTTCATTATATACACAGCTGATATTCTAAAGAATATTCATAATTGTAAAGTGCAGGCTTTTGGTGATGATACACAGGTGTATATATCAGTTTTCGTACCGAAAATCTTGATATTACTGAAGATATTATAAACAATGAATTGAATAAAATAAAAGAAATATCCAATGAGCACAACTTAAAGATCAATCCTGACAAATCTTAAGTACTGTATTTTGGAAACAGATATAATAAAATTCTTTTAAAAAATAATATGACACTGAAAATTGATAATAATATACTCAAAGCTAGTGATTCCGCTAGGAATCTTGGTTTAGTTATGGATACAGATTTACGTTTCTCTCAACATATAAGTAATCTCGTCAGTAAAGCGTTCTCATCCCTCAAACTGATCTATAGTAATCGACACGTTTTAAGTATTAAAATGAAAAGAACCTTGTGTGAGAGTCTTGTTTTGAGCCATTTCAACTATTGCGATTTCATTTATGGTCCCTGTTCAACTAAAGATGATAGTAATCGGATACAAAAAGTGCAGAATAGTTGTTGCAGACTAATTTATGGAATACGTAAATATGACTCCATCTCCCATAAACTCAAAGAGTGCAACTGGCTGAACATGGAGAATAGACGTCAACTCCACTTGGGTTCATTCACACATGGACTCCTAAACAAGCCTTACCCACCAGCTCTATTGCATAAATTCATTCCACGTTCTAGAATACATTCAAAAAATGTCAGAAACAGATCTGCCCTGACCATGCCTCAGCACAAAACTGCGATATTTCAAAGATCTTTTATTTTTAACTCCATTCGAATGTACAATTTTCTTCCTGAACAATTCAAGTTATATAACATAAATAAATTCAAATATAAATTGAAGAACTATTTATTACTCACACAATGATGTAATATAGCAAATTCTGTTAATTATTTACATTTTACCTTTTAGTTGACTGCAATTATTCAGGCTAGTAAGTTTTCAATAATGTATATGTGATGGTGATTAATCTGTATAACTTATCTATGTTTACTGCGCCACTCAATTATTTTTGTAATCCACTAAGTACAGTCATTTACTGAAATTATCGTTTACCTAACTTGTGAACTTTCTTTTTCGAATCGGGGTTCAAACCCCTGTTGGTTGAGTAGAATAGCTCTGAGCTAGACTTCGCCAACACTTTCATTTCATTTGTATATCATATGTCATTTAATACAATAAAGACGTTTATTATTATTATTATTATTATTTGCCACGGAGAGCAGTCTACCTCTTGGGTGTGGAGCAACGCCACACCCAAGAGGTAGACTGTGTGGCGTTGCTCCACACCCAAATAGGTGTGTGTATCTCCGGCGTTCGAGTGGTGTAGAATGCTTCCGTCTACGAGTTGGGCATCCATAGAGCTTGAGGTCATCCTCATAAAACAGATGAGTGACCTTGTGCCTCCGATCTTCAGAGGTGTACCACAGTTATACGCCCGGGTTTTCCTGAGCGCAACGGACAATGGCATTAGTGAGATGCAGAAAAAAGGGGACTAAAGGAATATATCTGAAAAACACCCCTTCTTATGATGACCGGCTCTGTTTGGACCCTGTTTTGGTGTAGCGAGTCCTCCAGAGCGGCACAGTTGTTCGATGCATCTCATTATTTCATCGGGCACCGCAAGGCACTCAAGTGAGTACAACAACTCATGTGATCCAGGCCATAGAAAGATTCCGCTTGTACTGCACGGAGTCCTGCGAGATCAGCAAGTTCTTCTTACAGCCTGCGGAACTCCTCTGACCATTTTTGCTCATATATCAATTCGAACACCGGGTCAACTGCTTGGAGAGTTCTCATGTACAAGATGCGGGTAAACATCTTGTAACAGGTTTTCAAGCATCCTACCGGTCTGTAATTCTTGGGATCCGACAAATCTCCGTTCTTCGGGATTAGCATGGTTTGCCCTTCGACAAACCATTCCGGAATCGGCTGCTCCCCATTCAACCAAGAACTGAATATTCTGGCCAAATGGTGGTTGGTGCTGGGTAACTTTTTCCACCAATAGTTATTCAGGCAATCAGGGCCTGGAGCAGGAAAGTTCTTTGAACCCTCAAGAGCTCTCCGAACCTCATCCGTGGTTATCGGTTAACCACCAGCATTCGTATCCTCTCGAGGCAATGCTGCTTGATGGTAAGCAGCACACCTCGATTCAATGTGTGATGGGATCTCCGCAGTTTTGCAGCAATTTGACGCACTGCGTGCGTAAATGGTCTTGGAGCCGCTAAGTAGTCCATCACACATTGGACACGAAACGCGTGTTGTCTCACCGACTTGATCATAGCCTCCATCTTGTGTATGCGCTTCTCATGCTTCCTGGAGGAGTCGAAGGATCTATTTTCTTCATCTCTCCGAGAAAGAGGCTGAACAGCGTCATACAGGGCACAGTTGATCTGCCAGCTGTCGGCCTCTTCTGTAAGGGTATCACGAACCTCTGCATCCTCTCGGGCCAGGGAGGCTTCACTTTATGAAGCGTCCTCCGGGTCCCGATGTTCTGGGTTCTCGGTGCTTCTAGGCGCACCCTTTCCTCCGCCAATCGCACTGGCGGTATTTCTAACGCCTGCTCAACCGGCATGTATGGAGCACGCACATAGCCACGGCCACGAAGATGGGATATTTAATCCCTAAGACTTTGTGCAGAGATGGCGTCATGCTCCGGGAGTGCCAGGCACCACAGAGCATGCATTCTCGCCATGTTTCCCCTTCGAGCGGGCTCACTACACTCGTAGCACCGCATCGTCGTCTCTCAATTCGTCGGTCCACTCAAAACGTTGTCCATTGTCATTGTTATCGGTTTGGGCCTCTCCACCTTGCCCTTGACCTCTTTCCAAATGAATGGTGTAAAAAGCACGACGAACAGAAACTTGTATGATACTTTTTCGAAATGGAAACAAATGAACTTTTAACTGCCATAACTTGGAAACGAAGGGAGAATGCCCTAATTCAACTTTGAATTCGTGTTCAGTGGCTAACTTTTTCTAAACTAGCCAGGAGTTGTCCAATAAACGAAACGAATCTTTGTCAAAACTTTGAAAGCGAAAAATCAATGATGGAATATGTTTCGGAGTGCCATTGCAGAAGATCTTGAGAAGAGAAACCAATTCAGTAGCTACAACAATGAAGTACTTCATTTAATTTCGGAGAAATCCCATGCACTGACACATTCGATACATTTTTATTCATCGTCGTCGTCATCGTCATCAAGATCAAGACTGTTTTTCCTTTTTTCAGGTATTTCGTACAACAAGCTTGTATCTGAAAGCAATTCCTTCGTGTCGACGTTGTGGGAGAGCCTTTCAATGAATCGCATGCCCTTATCTATGGAAATGTACTTCGGCACATTTTCGTCAGCTGACATTCTTGATTTAGCTTCTTCTACCGCGGCTACAGCTTTCTGACACACCTTATCATCTTCGAAGGTTTCATTGAATTTGAAATTCCTAATGTCACCGATGAAAATCCTTCTTCCGAACATAATGATTTCTATTCGGTTGAAAAGGTTCACTTCCGCAATTTCTATCTCGTAGCCCAGACTCGATAAATGTTCTGTTGAAGGAAATGTATCAGGGATGCTAAAAATTCATAACATTTTGACTTACTTACAAGACCATACAACTTTTGTACCCTATGCCTTATAACTCCATGAGCCTCATAGGGACCATAACAAATCTTGATGAAGACCATCATAAACGGAAAGTGGCAAGAATAATTGTCAAATGCAAGATGTCAATATGCATGACGTTTTGTGACTGACAAAAAAATTAGGCAAATACAACTTTATTATCTCCCCTCAGCACCTTTTCATGAACAAAACATTCAAAATTTTGCGAAGTTTTGAGGCTGTAGAATCAAATTATAGCGGAAGAGTAGTTGGAACACACCACTCTGATGATAATGTATATTGAATAAGATGGAGTGAGGTGTAAGGGGAGGGGTCACAAAAAGGGAAGGAAATTCGCTTTTGTTCTGACCTCTTAGAGTCAGTAGCTTTCGAACGAAAGAAAAGCGCGAAGCAGAGGAAAACCGAAATCTCACTTCAATGGAAAACATGTATTAAGCCTCTGCCAATAATATGCAAAATGCAACAAATTGTACGTTCGATTATAAATATTTCTCTACGTTCAATTTTGGGTTTTTTACGCACCCTAGTAGTGGAAATAATGTACCTAACACGTGCGTAAAGTGACTTTTCCGCACTTGGTGGGTGGTGAACTACAATTTGGTTTTCCTGAATTTCAGAATGATATCGCACTGCCACTTTGACCAAGACTTCATCTAAACTGCACCACTTTGACATTGATTGAAACTTTCAACCAAAGGGTGTTTCGCTTATGTAGAAATCTTAAAACAAACCAAAATATGTAGTGAGTGAATGTTTCCAAGGCGCTGTGCAATAAACAAACTGGATTCATGTAGATACGAAATTTGCAATACTCGTCCGAATAAAAAAAGGTTGTAAATGAAAAGTGTTCAATGATATTCCAGTGATCGATCTCCAACTTATTTGAATCGCAATTTCTTTCCGAAAATTGTGCCAACATGAACTCTGCTTAGCTTGATATTTAATCTTGGTCGTGAGCAAGAAGCTTGTGATATATTGCCATCTATGGGACAGAAGATTATAAAATACAGTCACGCACACCTATCGAACTATGCTCTTACGGTATATTTTGATATGATGAGTTTGCATAATAGTCTTACCTGCAGCATATCAATAATTTGGATACCTATTTTGACGATGCATCAGGTAATCTACGCCCTTATTTCCGAGCCCATTGTTTTCAGTTGGGTTGAAAATAGTACAATTATCACGAACTGTACCAGAAGCTGTGGTAAGTAATAAAACGTAAATTTATAAAAACTCATTTCTTTGTTCGTGTCAAAATCTATTCTCATTGAAATTAGGACATTCAATGTTTATTCACGAGAAGTCATTTAGTGGTCCCGTTGACATAAAAAGGACAACCAATAAGTTGTAAGCATTGAGGTCCAATATATTGGTCCTGACAGAAAAGGACATAAAATGGACCATTCTTCAGATGTCCTTCACCGAAAAACTTTTGGGTACATTCTTTGGACGACCGAACGATATCCATAAAAAATCCATTACATGCCCACATGGTCTACTTTGTCACGAAAAGGATATGACCAATGAATGTTTTCTGGCGATCAAATTATGCCCTTCGTCGACCATATGATGGACATTGTCAATCAAAAGCCGTTCAATGGATATCGTTGACGTATGTCTCGGATACTAACTAATTACATTCACAAATCTAGAGTCAGTATTTCTAATTAATTTTTTCTTTATTTTACTTCGGAGTTAAGATTCAGTTCAGTAACTACCGAAACGTACAAATGAGGATGCTCACAGAACTATTTCTTATTTATTCATTATTTCTATTTCAACTATATCCATCGTGTTGCTTATATAGTTAGGTGGTCTTTTAGTTGATCAAAATGATCTGCGTAACTGGAGGCTTCGCCATTTATTAGAAATTGTTAGGTTAATAAATATTATGAATTATAAACTTTATGGAACATTCAACGATTAAGCGACAGACGTTGGAAATTGTCTGTTGATTCCTCAGACAAATTGATGTAGTGAATTATCTCAAGGTGGAAGATTCTGTCTGGGGACTTTTGACATTGATATATTTTGACTCAGGCTATTTGGAAACGAAGGGATTCCAGGTCGTGATTCTATTGTGACGGTGAGATCTTATGACAAATATTCATAAACAGACTCTATGATTTAGAGTGTTGGCTCTACCATTATAAATAATTGGCAGCCGAATTTCAGGAGGTTTGGGTGCTATTTTTAGATGAAAGAGGCCAGCCTTCAAATCGGACGAATTTCGTTTCTGAAACAGTTCGATTTTATCTTATATAGATTGTGGACATGATAGAAAATATTCTAGGTCTCTCAAGTTTTGAATCGACAGAGAAAGATAGTAGAAGAAATGAAGTACCTAACTCTTTAGCGATTTGTAGAATTTAGGTTTTAATTTCATACCGACTCCGTTTCAGCAAACATTGTGTAAGATTTCTTGGCAACAATTTATATTTACAGTGGTAAATTCTCCAAAATTAGCTGTTGCATTCATCGATATTTCTTGTTCGAATGTGACTTTTTCGACCCTACTAACTCAAGCTAAACTAGTGCACTGAACAACCTGCGATAGGATGGATCAGATATTTACAAAGATCGCCAATGCCAACAGCTGTTCGAACATACTACAATAAAACTGACTAAATATAAATTCTAGGCCCTGGGTCCTCCCCCACCATAAAAATCTCAGCAATTATTCCACATATCACGACAGTATTTTGCCAGACTTACAGTGCTTTTATATAAAAAAAATGTCCTATCAGCGACCCGCATTTTGGCAATGGAGACCAGAAAGTAATAAGAAAAAAGTGAGTAAAAATTCATCTTTTGTTCCTCGTTGCTTTTTGGATCGATTTCAATTCGCAGAAGTGAATGCTAATATGCTATAATTATAATGTACCTCTTCTAAAAATAACCTAGCAATTTTCCAAATGAAGGAAATATAATATTCGATTTTTCTCTGTAATGACGTTGTCGACGTGGGTGTTATTCATATTAGTCTGTCGATAATTTTAATACCAGGTGGCACTAATAATGATTAATGGTTGGGCTGTTTTTTGAGGATACTTGATGTTGCAACCTTCTGAAATGAAAACTTTTTCTAAAATAATTCGAAAATATCGCATTCCAGATATACTTTCATATTCTGAATATTTTTGTACTCGCGTTGAATTAATTTATCTCTAGCTATGGAATGTGACACCTAAAATTCAAGCATGGCAACCTGTATTCAAATTTTTTTTTATCGAAAGTGGAAAAAGAGAATGATAATCAACACTGAACCATGATTGTTGTTGGTAATTAAACGTTGAAAATCTTCAGTAAAAACTGGTTAAAAATGGCGGGATGAAATGAAATTATTGCCTGGAAGCACTGTCTGATTCAGTCGTATTCCTCTTTTATGGTAACTCTGAAAATGTTCCTTAGATATGCTAGGAATGAGAAATCCTATGGATAATGCCAGAATGATGATTGAGGGAACATTAAAATCTGGAGAATCCTGACTAGAATCATTCAAAGACATTATTTGTGTTCTCTCAGTTTCCATCATCTCATAACAATGATTCTAATTCTACATTTGAAATGAAAAAGTTCATGAAACATCAATATTTGCTGGAACTGGAAGTAAATAGTTCCCTCAAAATAGGATGTGACACCTGCGATCTCATTCTAATCTAATGTTTCGAACTAGGTGGTTATTTTGCTACATGACAATCAAGTAACATATGCATCCATGCCAATTAGGAGAAGTGAGATCTACTAAAGAGAACCTTGATAACACATTAAAGACAAATCACGAATATTGAAAAAAGTGATGAATTAAAGGTTTCAAATTATATCGCGTCAGTTGTCACATTAGAACATTTTTCATTGGCCAACCGTAATCAGTGGGGAACCTGAAATATTATTTTGAAAAACAATCAAAAAAATCCAAGCACTACAAAAACAATTGTGCAGAAAACTATGAATATATTTTATGGATATTTTGTTCAACTGGATGATGATATTTTCAATAAAAAAACAACAGATACCTACTTCTCTTGACATATGTTGCAATTGAGTTGGCGTAATCGAAAGTAAAATATAAAACAAATGATTAAATTATGATTAATGAAAAATTCCAGATTCTCGTGGAATATATTAAAAACAGTTTTAATTTTGTATGTGAGTTCTGGCACCGAACTTTCAACGTGGAATTATTTTTTAAAATCGGATCAAATATACGTCTTTGTACATCACAAGGAAATATTTGCAGGTTGATAAGCGACTTGTTTTGTAGCCGATCTGTCTTTCTTTTCGTTATTTTGTGATCCACGGTAAAAGCAGAATTCTTTTTAGTTAGGTGTGATCGATATACTGATTCGAAATAATAGAAGATTCCGAGTTCTTGAGAGTGATTAATAAGGGAAAATATTAAAATGAATGATAAAAGGCATGCCTTCGATGGTTCTGTGATCCCAGACAGACACGGCACTGTGAGGTCAGTATTTTCGGAGAGAAGGGAAGAAAATCCTATACTTATGTAGCTGTCGTTGGCAAAAACTACACCAACCCCAGAGATAATTTTCTCTACCACCCCTATTGATTGAAATTATTCTAGGTCTAAGCCGTGTCTAACCGATTCAGGATCGCCTCTGTAGCTTTTTTCTCTCCTGGTATGAATTTCTGATGGTTCCTATAATGTATATAAGACGGTTTAGGAACTTGAGAACTTCAAATAGAACATCCAATATATTTTTATATATTTTATTTTCCATATGAATTTCCTATTTTGGTGAAAAAATACTTTATTGTGTGATTTTTACTAGACAGTTTATGCGACCGCCAACACTAATTCACAGTCAACTGTGATCTTGTTGGTCACCTTATTGGCATCGAGATCTTTATGATATGTACAAATTCATTCAGGTGGTCATTTTTCAAAATGTCGATGAAACAGAATGTGAAATGCGAATTGAAGAAAGAGAAGATAAGTCAAAAAATGAATGTATTTGTCAAATAATTATTGAAAAGTGTTTTATTGAAAAAACAGAGGTACTTACTTTATTATATTTTTACATAAAATATGCGGGAGAAGCAAATATTTTTATATTTTTCCGCCTCCTTATATAAAAATGGTATTATTTTATGTTATTGTGATGGAGACAAAATATCCTCGAAAAATAACAGTATATCACGCTTCCATTCATTTTGAATTCTAAAGATATAATTGTTAATGAATTGTAGTGCGATTTTCGAAAAAGAAAAATCGCTATTCGTCTATTATTTCATCAGAACCTATCTCACATCGGTTTTCAATTAGAAGCGCTATATGAATGAACAAATATTCTCCTGGCAAATAACCAAATTAGTGGCATGATAGGCATCATTAATAACAAACTGCTCTTCAACCTCAAAATATCTTGTAAGTAGTTTCTTCCCACGAATGTCAGAATATGACTTCTAGGAAGTTTTTGATTTATTGAGTGCTTAACAATATGCAACTGGGTGAACAAATGATTTGTTCCCGTGTATCTCTATGAAGTACTCACAACACAAAAAGAGGGTAGCCAAAAATCGTTGAATAATCCTAGATGTATATATGAATTTTCTTTGAAGAAATAAAAAGCGATTCTATAAGTTTGACAAACGATTTCCCAAAACCGTAAAATTGTATAATATAATCGTATAAAAATTGAAAATATCTGTTTTTTGTTTCATAAAGTTGATCCAATCTGGCAAAAGTCAGCAATTTTAATTCCTTTTGTCCCAATCTTCGAACGAAAACATACCTTTTCAGAGAAACACTATATAATTGAAAACTTATCGATAAATTTTAACTTTTTCGGATTTGTTCATTTGTCCTTTGATTTCAAAGGGTAGGGTGGAACACTTTTGGCGGCGGCAAACTTTTAGTTTGGTTAATTATCTACCTAGGATAAGTCCTGTTGGGAATTGGCGAAATGTGAAAACTAGTTTAATTATAGTATGAAAATCGTGATAATTTGACCAGACAGCATATTTATAGAACGCGGTAGGTGTTTTGTTATCAATAAAAATTCGTTAACTACTAATTGAGCTTGGTATTGTTGAAATATGTTTCCTTTCAATTTTGCGAAATTTCACAAATGTTTGGGATGTACTAATTAAACATGATATATTACACACAGACTCTGAGTGTATATTTGTTCAGGATGGAAGATCCCTGTGAATTGCAATGTAAAGTATCGACAACCTCCACCAGTCAGAGTCAGATATTTTCTTTGAAATGCCAAAAACATGAACTTATTTATTCATAGTCATCATCTGTACGATAATTTTTCCCTAGAACCTAGAAGCTACTGAAAATCTGATGGTAAAGAAACTTACTTCCGGTACTTGAAGAGATAGATATAGGGAACACATGTCCAGGATAATTGCCAACTGGCAAATTCAAGGCTTTCATTTGAGTTGGCAAGTAGGTGTTCTCAGTCGAATCGGTAGAAAGTTATAGAGCTTCTGATTCAGAGTATGAGAGATATTATCGATTATTCATACAGTAGAGAAATATTCTGGTATTCACGAAAATACTTTCCTTTTATTATGACTGCAAAGGATACGCAGCTCAACTGGTTCAAGATATTTCGAAGGTATCTTCTTTGTTATTCTTTCGATGAAAAATTTATGCTGTGGTATATGATCTCAGCCATTGAACCCCAATATATACATTTGGCGAACAAACCACAACGCTTTAGTTTACAATCATTACCAATGGTCCAGGTACCAGACCAGAAGAGTTATGTTTCATGGACATACAGTGACATGATATGATAGAAGGCTTTATGTTGTCCCCAATTGAATTAGTTCAGATAGCGCTTGCAGTGAAAAAAGTTACAGATTCCGGAGCAAATTTCCTAGAAAATGTGTGATGATGACTATAGTTTTGGCAGCCAATATTATTTGTTTAGAATGCCGGACAAATTCCCCATACTCGTGTTTCTTTCATTTGATTTCGGTTTTTTATATATGACAGTAGATTCTGCTCAATTTGTTGACTGCTTGAATCAAGAAGTATAGTTTGCCGATTGGTTGGTTGACTGTACACTTCCTATTTCCTAAATAGAGCGCCAGAAATAGGAAAAATGGAATTATTCTTATGTGAAATGAAAATATTTGTGGGGAAAATAGATCAAAACAGGGGGAAGAAGGTGTACATGTGACGATTTACATGTGCTGCATTGGGTTTTTAGTGCAAAAAAGGTGAAATATGTCCGCATTCCCATATTTGAATGGTGTTAACCAAGAAGAGAAAGCGCCCCGCTTTGCGGGGGAAGTTTTTGTGAAGATATTTTTGACAGCTGGCTATGCAGGATAACAAAACTGTACCTCGAATCAAAATGCAAATAGTCAACTCTTTGAGAAGAAAAAAATCTAAATCGATTTTAAACATTTTTTTGTGCTTAAAAATAATTGTGTAAATGATCACATATATATTCATAAATTCATGTTCCATGTACTTACTCCTATGGTAAGTGGAAAGTGATATTTCGCGGCTCTAGACTATTTCCCCCCAATAGAAAGAGCGGGAATATCGCACGTAATACCAGCTCACTAGATTTGAATCAACGACTAAGCAATATAATTAAAAAACTAAGTAGGTAAACTGGTGAATTATAATTGAGGGAACTACTGGAAATTACGAAGAAAAAAAGGGGAAATGTTTTCATCGGTGAAATGTTCATACCGTTCTTAATATACTATTGTGAATTTGAATTTCTATTCATATTCAACAATATCTTGATGGTGAAAAAAGCTCTTTTCTGACATAATATTCCGGGGTCTAATGTGTTGAAACTTGGCCTCTTTTATCAATTTTCGCGTCTTGACATTTAACCGTTTCGCACAAATCTAGTTTGCCAAAAATACCAAATGTTTCATTAGTAGTTACAAGCTAATTCGTCATGGCATGAAGCACAGTCATGTAAGAAAATTAAAGCGTAATAGTGTTCATAGCCAAGTTATTTCTGCTACAATGCATTGCAACAGAGAGAGAAAGACAGAGACGGAGTAGTCAAACTCATAATTCTCAGCTATCCTAGATTCTTCCCGACTTCTCCTAGATACAAATGGTGCCAGTTATTCGAAACCTGTTGAATTCCATCCGAGTCTTTCGAAAAATATAACCGATTTTCATCGAATCGAAGTTTGTCGCTACATTTCACATTCTAAATATATTTCCTTCGGGCGGTTATTTTTAAATTTTAATCACAACAGAGCCGACATCGTAAAATAGTAGTGTTTATGCCGTTCGTTGATCAGGTTAAGTGAAAAATCGTACTACCCATGGGAAAAACACATGAAGTTGTTTTGAACCTGCAAAGAAGTTCCCCTAATGAACAGTGGGGTTTCAGTTTAGTTGGGGGGGCAGACGTCAAAACTCCGTTAATCGTTACAAGAGTAAGTTTTCCCAACTTTTTTTCTTGGAGAGAGAGAGATACAAAAAATATTTCTTTGAAGATTCTCATCGAGATTTTGGGTAGTTTGTGAGTTGACAAAAAATGTGTGGTATTCTGAGGACTGTATGAAACTCAAATATCACTTCGATTTATTGATGGCAATGACACTTCTTGCAGAATTCCAAAGAAGAACTGATAGGGCCTCTATTGGCGCTTTGAGGTAGTGGAAAGAAATTCACTTCAAAAATGATATTATTACTAGAGATTTTTTACCCAGTCTGAAGCTAAGAGACGATGCCTCTCTGAAGTGCCTGAATAGGACACTTTGTGTCAAAATAGAGGTTATTCATATGGATTAGAAAATGCTGCAAATCAGAATAATTGATTACCCTATATATTTTATGTCATATTAGTTCATTACTGTGTTTTATCGTTCAGTTAAAAACTACATAACAAAGTACTTTATGCCCGTGCGGACATAAAGTTCACTTTACGACTTCACTGGCTATATAGACAAAACATTTTTCTGTGTGCAAACGTTTCAATTTTCACTGCCTTTCCCTAGCGACCATAGAATCGAATTATTGATTTTTCTGTAAATATTTATATTTTGATGCAATAACGAACTAGGATGACATCGGATTTTATATACACCCACGGCTATAAATATATGTATATGCCTAGTCGCCCTCGGGGCATGAACATCTTATATACCCACGATACATTAACAATTATTTCATTCTGAATTCTGGCACAATAACTCTAATGACTTTGATCATCAGTTTTCGGGAAAAAATCAAAAGTTATTTCTGTAAAGGTCTATAGATACGAATAAACGGTAAGATTGGAACCTTTGGTGTAAAAGTTGGGACTTTTTTTTACCCTAACACCAAACTCATATTATTTGCACTCGACGCGCGTTCAGCTAACAAGATGTAACCCTTGTTAGCGAAACGCGCGTCGAGTCCAAATTATTTGGTGTTGGGGTAATTGATCTCTACAAAAGTCTCGGTCTATGGATACCTTATTTATTCCATTTCAGTGCTAGCAAATATTGCTTACATTCTGGCAATTCATACAGAGCGGCCGTAAAAAATTCCTCCTGTCTCTCAACTTTCGAATAGGACAAGTTTTCAAGGTTGAATGAGGTTTACATGTAAAGGCACCAATTTTACTATTTTTTTGGTTGAAATATTAATGGTATGACTTCACTCACCGCTGAGAAGGCGCTTTCAACTTTTATTTATAAAAAGAAGGCCTTTGTGCTACCTCGTTTGAAAGATCTTTCAATTATCTATGATCTATTCTACTCTTGTTCATTTTCGAGAATTGGCTAAGCCGCTTCGAGTAATTATCAGGTTATGTTCTATTTTAAATAATCTTCAAACAAACAAACATTTAATTAAGCTTCATGATAGTTACGTCTAGCTTCGTCGTAAATTGAAACTGGTTCGATTTTTCCTTCCAGAAGTGAAGACTTGAACCAAGGAAAAATATTACTCAAGTGCGAATATGAAAAGTATGTATAACCAGTATCGAATAAAGAATAATTAACCTATCCAAGTAAGACTAGCTGAACAAAATATCTCTAGAATTACATGAAATATTTACTTGACGTGGTTGATATTTGATTTCTCAGTTTTCTGAAAAAACCTTCAAATCGACTTGTTATGTTGCTGCATCCTTTGTATCTCAATTATAGGTATGCTTTCAGCTAATATAGCAGTATCAAATATATTCATGTTCTGAAAATTGCCATTCACTTTCGAGAATGACGATAAAAATCTCTATTGACGATGACATGTAACATCATATCCCAACTCTTCAAAAAAAACTACAGGAATGAATAAAGGCTACTGAAACCACAGAGTAAGACTAGCTGAACAAAATATCTCTAGAATTACATGAAATATTTACTTGACGTGGTTGATATTTGATTTATCAGTTTTCTGAAGAAACCTCCAAATCGACGTGCTATGTTGCTGCATCCTGTGTATCTCAATTATAGGTATGCTTTCAGCTAATATAGCAGTATCAAATATATTCATGTTCAGAAAATTGACATTCACTTTCGAGAATGACGATAAAAATCTCTATTGACGATGACATGTAACATCATATCCCAACTCTTCAAAAAAATCTACAGGAATGAATGAAGGCTACTGAAACCACAGAGTAAGACTAGCTGAACAAAATATCTCTAGAATTACATGAAATATTTACTTGACGTGGTTGATATTCGATTTATCAGTTTTCTGAAGAAATCTCCAAATCGACGTGCTATGTTGCTGCATCCTGTGTATCTCAATTATAGGTATGCTTTCAGCTAATATAGTAGTATCAAATATATTCATGTTCAGAAAATTGACATTCACTTTCGAGAATGACGATAAAAATCTCTATTGACGATGACATGTAACATCATATCCCAACTCTTCAAAAAAAACTACAGGAATGAATGAAGGCTACTGAAACCACAGAGTAAGACTAGCTGAACAAAATATATCTAGAATTACATGAAATATTTACTTGATGTGGTTGATATTTGATTTATCAGTTTTCTGAAAAAACCTTCAAATCAACTTGTTATGTTGCTGCATCCTTTGTATCTCAATTATAGGTATGCTTTCAGCTAATATAGCAGTATCAAATAATATATTCATGTTCTGAAAATTGAGTGACTGAAGCAAACTTGAAAGTAGGTAAGCTAGCAGATTACCAAACAACCTCGTCAATTAATCCTAAGCGATTCAATAAAATCGGTTATTTTTTCCGTAACTTGAAATGGTGTTTGCCTTTTTTTAGGAACAGACTCAAGGCATTCTTGCTTTCAAATACAAACAAAAGAGAAAGTAGAAAATCCAGTACAATTTTATTGAATAACGCTTGTTTGATTTTCACTAGACAGTTTACAGAACCGACATATGTTTCACTTAACAGCTATCTCATATCCAATAGAGGTGTTTCTTGATGTTTTTACCTTCATAAATGGGATTTCAAGATGTTTCCGGAAGAAACAATTTTTTTTCTCTAGATAGAAGGCAAAATCAGAGCAGGTTCTGCTGGCGCCCGAGAATCAATTTTGGCTGCAGATCAGCAAGTTTCTTGAACCTAGCGTTAGTTCCATAACGTTGGAACAACTGAGCTACTGTACCAACCCTGCACCAACAAATTACCGCAACAAGTCAAATTCTTCTTGCGATCATATGTATTGACCAGTGAGCCAAAAATAAAATTTGGCACCGAACAACAGGCAATTATAAATTTCATGCAATGAATGAGCGAATCGAATAATGTGTTGCGGATGTTTAGAGACACAATGTTTTAACTGTTGAATTGTGTTTGCGATTCCAAGATTTTCAGAGTTTAAAATTATAGCAATACTAACAATGCGGTATTGTTCGGTTTATTTGGTATCAAGATGATAGAATCCAAATTGTTTTTCAAAACTATTTTTTGATGAAAGAAAATTCGTATTCTTACCACTTTTCACACTCAAATGGGAAGATAGATTTTATATTGATAGATACAGTATCAGAAAAATAATTTAGCCTTTGACGTGAGAACTGGAAGCCTTAAACCGATATCAATATTCGCCTCAGTACCGAATTGAAAACACATGCACTTCCCATTCTCGATTCTGAATCAGTTTCTTCTACTGAAGATGTTTAACTCGATAAGCGAATAGCGTGTCTAGTGCGACTATTTTCTAGGATAATCTATGATTAAAATTCACCCTATAATGACTCAGATCGAAAGATGTTTATTGACTTTTCATGTATAGAACATACAGGTCAAGAAGTACGAATTTTTCACACATACATTCGATTAAAAATATACATATAACCTTTACTAATTTCCGTATATAAATAACACCCATACACATGTTAGACCCATAAATACCCATAAACAGTGACGATACAGTTGACAGTTCACATATTCCACGTTGCTGCAAAGTGAATTATTATTTTATTATTATAAATTGGATTAAAGGTTGGAATTGAATTAGTTACTCGTCTAGGTTTTTACAGGAAGAGACATTACATTGAATAAACATCAAAGTTAAAATCAAAAGGGCACTGATTTTAACTTTGATGTTTATTCAATGTAATATGTCTCACGATTATTTGTGATTGTGAAGATGTTCCTGTAAATACCTAGACGAGTAAGTAATTCAATTCTAACCTTTAATCCAATTTTCGACTATTACTTACTTGCAGGTATAGCAGTGAAGATGACTTAATAGCCGAAAGCGCTCTGCGATTTTTAAATAAATTAATTTACACGAAATACGACTTCACCTGATCTTTCTCATATTACTTAAATACATAATATTATTTTCACTTTTCCATGTTATGGAATATGATGAAATGTTGTGTGTTTTTGTATATTGGAAAATGGATTAGTTATAGGGAATAATTCAAATTGAAAATTCATAGTTATCTGCTTATCGAAATATTAATATAAATATATAATTGGGTAGTAGTATTTCGAAATCGTTGACTTCATCCGAAAGCGAGAACATTACATTACCACAACAATCATGCAGATTTCGTTCAGTTTGGTATCGAGAATTTTGTCCTGTGTTTGACTTTCCGTTGATTTTTTAGTATTTTTGTAAATGAACATAACTGAAAACAAAGGTAGTTTATTTTTCAGAAATTCATAAAATGGAACTCATGATAATGTAATATGATACCTTCATCAAATGCGGTTGGTATCTCTCTCTCAAACATTCTTGATAAAACGCGATGACGGTCGATGGGCGTGGTCTTCTTCGAATCACGCATAGGCGTAGATGAAGTCATTGGCGTAGAGGGCTTTTTTATTTCACAGGATAATTGATATTGATCGTCGAATTCGTAGCAATAGCTGTATATTTATATTTTATTGTTTTGTCAGTTACGTATCGTATTATTTCTGGATTTAGAGATTGAATTAAGGACAAATGTTGAAAATATTTTATACTTCCTCCTAGCAACGTTTCGGAAACTTCTCTGCTTCCCTATCCTCTGTATTTTTTTAAGATCCTAGTTTTTGTGCGTTATCAGTGTAACATTTCATTCTCATACCCAGACAAGCTAGTTCCGCTCTGAAAAAACTATCTCTCGAATGAATGAACAATTGATCTAAATACACGAAACATTCTTGAAAATGTCGATTATGAGCCAATTTACACTGTTTTTTTACTTTTCTTTTACATGACTACTAAACCAAGCCTTCTATAATCATAGTAAGGAACATGATTATTGTTCTGGAGAGAAGGAAGTAGTGAAGAAATGATTTTGAGCTCTTTCTTTTCCTAATCGATGACAAATAATTAACAGACTCCCTCTGTTGATATGTGTATAGGCGTTTAATTCATTCATAAAAAGAGAGACTCTGCTACTTCCCTGCCTTTATGGCAGGGACAGATGCTTAAACACATAAGGTTTAATTTTTTTGCTCAAGTTGTATACGAAACTCACGAAATTCGAATCAACTAGATAATATGTATTGAATATTTTTACAAGAGTATGGAGTGGTTTGCAAAAAGAATCAATATTATAAAAAAATTAAAATATGTATCAATCTTTCGATTCGAGAGTGTTAACTGGATGTACATTTTTTCCAGGTCGGATTTGGGTCCCCAGTAGAGGGCGTCCTCCATAGGGGCGACATCATCACGAAGGTCGGAAACTATGATTCGAGAGATATCCGCCATCAAGATGCACAGAACCTATTCAAAAATGCTGGGAGCAACATCCGAGTTGTAGTTCAAAGGTGAGCTGTTCCAAATACCCTGACTAGAAATTATTTGATCGCGTTTGGCTTCAAAGACTCTTCTCCAAATTGCTAGTATATAGTTTTCGCCTCCTCAATGCAGGTTGTATTATTTAGTTTCCTATCTGGTTATCGAGGGAGATCTCTTTCATACCACACCCATGAACATTTGCTTGAATGTGATTCACAATGTTCCTTGCTGGTATCGGTTCAGACTTGCACTGGCTATATTATTACCTCTTGAACCAGGTTCCAATAGAGTTAATGATATCGACAATGAAAGTCCCAAAACATTGCCACTCACCCATGATTGCAAATGTTCCACAGTGACTAATTCTGCATTTTAGTGTAAACCTTCATATCACTTCATATTGAGGAGAACCTTCTTGCCAAGTGCATTACATGTAATTCAGTGAAACGGTTTGGTTAATAACTCAAATTCTTTTAGATCTTCGTTCTACCAGCGGAATAGAAGATCAACTTTGAAGGACATGTTCAAACCTGTCTAAACACTCAATTGATAGATGTAACCGTTACTATCGAATGTTTTATTCCTCAATTTTCCTTTATGAACACCTGTAAGAAAGCAACCTGTCCTCTGGCAAATACTCAAAAAAGACATTTCTACATAATATGCTTTTATAAGTACAAGTGTCGAAATCAATTCTCCAACATTAGAATGGGCACACTCGCCAACAGGTTTCAGGCACATTGACTTATTGTCAGTGCAAGCTTGGGTGTTAACCGAAAACTCCATAGTCCATCGACGATCGTAAGCTCTCACTAGCGATAACTAGTAAACTGTTAGGTGTTTATAGGTTTCTCAGCAGTGGTGTGCAGGTTTTTCAGAGGCGACGCGGCATTGGTGTGTGTGTCAATGAATGACTCGTTGTCGGACCGTCATTTATTAGCCCTAAATTGACTTTTCTCTACTCTATCATTGGAAGAGTTCGTGTGTTTTGAACCGCTGGCACCCATATTCTGCGATTTTGCGATTGAAGTTGGTTTTATGCTTATTATTGACCCCTATCGGTCTTCGATCTTGCTGTAGCCGTTACCTGAAAAGGCGTTTTCAAAGTGGCGCATTTGCCCCTCAATATATTCTGGTTCAGAAGTGCATCTCGCTCTTTCTACCAATTTACTTACTTTTTTGCCACTTGTGATGATTATAGTTCTTGTTCAGATACCGATCTGTGTGGGTAGCCTTCCTATAAATCCGAAGATACAGTTCACAATGAACACGTAGAAAGAACGGAAAATTGTTTTTCTGGGGTAGAGAGGCGTGAAATTGGAAAACTTGGGCATAGGGTTTACAGAAAACCCATCCACGCAAATAGATATCTGGACAAGATTTCAATCCATCTCCCATAGCAAACAAGGGGAGTAATCTTTTTAGGTAATGGCTACAACATGACTGAAATTAACCGAGCCTCTTTTATACAGATTAACACAAAAAACAGCCCTGTAATGTTCTAAGAACACCGTGTGAATCAAAGGACAGGAGTTACGAACTAATATTGACTTTACGACCCGAAAAAGAAATCTCAAAGAATGCTTCCGACCGGGATGTTAGTGGACGGTCTCTCCTGCCCTACATCAACAGGGTAATGGATAGCATTATAGACTATTGGGAAAATATGGGGTGAGAGCCATTCTCAAACCCACTACAGAAATCCAGGACAGCCTTAGATCTGCAAAAGATTCACGATATCCATGATCTACTCCAGGAGTGTATCGAATAACGTGCAGTTGTCTATACCAGAACCACAAAAAATACTATAAACGCGATTAACGCAACACAATACGTTCTGAGAATTAAGGATCCAACACCGAGTCGTTCAATAAAAATGAGTTATTAGTCAAACCACATTCAATCAGAGCCTCTAAGTAGAGACGTACACTTCGACCAATACGTTATCGCCTTTGGAAATGTCTGCAGCAGGTGCAGATGAAACGTCAGGCTCAAAAACCTGCAGACCATGGCTCAGAAACTCGGAAACACTTAACAAATCACCTCGTGCAAATAATTATTTTTCTGTACGAGTATTATACCTCGACAAAGGCTGAATCAAAGGAGCAAATATAAGTTGTCTTCGCGTCATCTGTCCATGAGGAAACCGAAAGCATACCCATCTGTTCAAACCTCCTACAAGGTTAAGTATCAAACTCCACGATAATCACATCAACTTCAAACTATACTCACTTAGTGGGGAATTGAGACTGGTCAGAACATATCGCTGAAAGTTGATTTGATTATCACCAGTCTCCAAGTCACTTGTATCAACTGATATCTTTATCGTATTTATTCTTTAATAAAACGTACCCTAAAAAAAGCTGTAGATTCAATGCTGATAAACGAAAAACTGCATTATCGACGAATATTCAAATTCTGAACTGATAAACACCAAAAGACTTAAAGTTCATTAGTGGAAATTTATTTTTTCCAGAGAAAATGCTCCTCGTCAAGCTACCAGCACCGGCTCATCTAGAACCAGCTCTCACAATTACAGTCCGCTCTCGGTTTCACCCCACCTATCTCCGAAAGGATATACCCCTCCCGGATACAGTCCTGGAGCGCCTGCTCTAACCCCCTATTATTCCTCTCCTCTAACTCCTATCGACAATAATTATTTCGACACATACGAATATGACCCAAGCAGACGAGAAGATGGACAAGAAGAAGTTCATCTAACTAAGCAGGTGAGTCTTTCATTTCTAACTTTTGGATATTATGAAAAAGGGTTGTACAATGACGAACCACAGAACTCGAATTTTTACACGAGAACATGTTTCGTGAACAAAACCTGTTTTGTTCGGGGTCAAAGTCTCTTTAATCTACAGCCCGATCAAAGTCTCTTCACCAAACATCACCACGGAACCGGACATAATTTTGATTTAAACAATAGAAAGACCATTGCCACAACAAAAACACTCCACTCAAGAATTATTCGCGAAGCAAATGAAAATTGAAACGTCCTGAATGCCTCAACAAACGAGACGATTCACAAAGACTTCCCAGTTCCTGGAAACCATTTCAACATCTAGTTGATAACCGTCGGACCCATGTATGGTATAAACACCAGACCTACACCCACACAACATACATCCCAGTCTTTTCTTGGTTGTGATGATAGTGAGGACTGAGTAGGCTTAGACCACGGCGTCTGATATGTGATTATTGAAACTTCCGGTTGACGTGCGTCTGAAATCGTTATTTTGTCGTTATTATGACGTTACAACTATCACAGCTATTGAGAAATATCTGTCAGTAAAAATGGCTTGAATGAATCATTTGTAAACGTTAAATAATATTTTGGATATTACATATTATCTAGTTCACGTTTTTCAATGTGTGGACACGCTTAAATTGAGCATATTGAATGCTTAACCATTTTTCCCTCAGAAAATTATAACCTAAACTAGAAATTCTGCTTGAACATGAAGTTGTACACAGATGTGAGGTAATTATAACAAAAGGCCTTAGTTTTTTGGGTTTGTAACCTACCACAATCTGAAAAAATAAGAATTAATATTGGAATCTATACAAGTGTAGAAATATTTGACAAATGTCAATTACGAAGATTGACAACAAGAGATATTTGCATTTGAACAGGAATTTGCGTATAAAGTTTTGAGAACGGAAACGGATTTAGTTTCCGAAACGTTAACGATAAGTATTTTCATATTAGTTCTTATTATTTTTTTGATAGGCGAAATTTGAGATATACAAGAAGATGCTGCCTAATCGGATTTGTTCTACCCAGAAAGAACAATTTCAATAGACGCATCAACTTTTCGGAGTAGATTAAAAGTCTGCCTTCTAAACTTGTATTGACCTAATATCAGTTCTTATTTTTCCAGTATGTGGTAGGTTACAAACCCAAAAAACTGCGAAACAAATATTGATCCATCCACCACAAGAAAGTGACGTTCAAATAGTACTGCGAAATATTAATTCCCAGCAAAAAGAGAGGTGAAATATTATCTCGGCCCACAGTGGGCCAGAGCTATGAAATGATTTACTCTTACTGAATGTGTGTTCATGAACAAATTACAAATAAACATTCGTCGCCTAGTCAGATCAAAAGTCTGTTAGCTCAGTATACAGCATCGTCTTGTTCAAGTAATATTTGGCAACCATCCAAAAACGTACATTTGTTATCGATGGATGCTCTTGTAAAATCGTTGTTGATTGAATCGAAGTCATAAATTAATTATAAATGACCTCCTCCAAGGATGATGATATCATACGAAGAGGGAGTTAAGAATTGAGTAAAAACTTCCCATTATCAGCACAGGCGAATCGGATGTTTACTTGAAAAATGAAATAGCTGTGTCTCTAATACTTTTTGAGACCTTTTCTAGAAAACTGTCCTCCGGCGTGGAGGTATCTCAAGGGACTTCTCTATGTATTTATATTATTATTATAAAATTACCCAAATGATCAACAAAATATCAGGCAATTAAATGCTTGTTGACACGAGGAAAAATTAACAGTAAATCATTAGGAATCAGTAGGATATAATTTGAATCTAGGAACAAACGAGCGGCATACAATCGCTGGCGCCAAGACCTCAGTTTGGAGACGAGGTCTGAGTATGTTTACGCAAGAAATAGGTGTAGTGCAACAAATGAAGCTGCTAAAGAAGCACATAATCATAAGATTCGTTCAAAACTTGTTGAATGTCCAAACGGTTCTCTCAAGCCACCACTGCCCAACAAGAAGCAAATATATTTGCAAATATGTTTGATGGAAATTCTACTCTGGACTAATCGGGAAAAGATTCCCCGAATATCGACAGTCGAAATAAATTTTCACCAACAAAATATAAGAAATATTTCAATGGACCTGAAGACGAATAAGGCTTGCGGATCTGATGGAACCATAGCAATTGTTCTGAAAGCATGTGCCCCCGAATTAATACCAGTACTTTGCGAATTATTCCACCTTTCATATAACTTGGGGAGTTTTCCTTAGTCCCCAAATTGATACCAGTACTTTGCGAATTATTCAACCTTTCATATAACTTGGGGTTTTTCCTAAGTCCTGGAGGACAGCAAGAGTTCATCCAGTTCCTAAAAAAAGAAAAAAGCTTCACCTTGTAATTATAGACCAATCGCATTGCTTTCTATAATTTCCAAAGTCATAGAAAAAGCAAACAATATGAAGCTTATCAAATATTTAGAGAAATCAGGAATAATTAATGATCGACAATACGGGCTCCGCCATCAACTAATGATTTATTGGCTTATTTTTCTCATATTTGGCAGCATTAAATCGAAAAATTTGGAGAAAAGATAGCTATTGCACTCGATATTTCAAAAGCGTTTGATCGAGTTTGGCATCGGGGCCTCCTTTCTAAACTGCCTTCTCATGGTTTGCCTCCTCAGTTGTGTGCTTTGTTGGAGAGTTTCTTGTCTGATAGGTCTCTGTATGTGGTTGTTGATGGAGTATCATCTGATATTCTCCCAATAAATGTAGGTGTTTCACAAGGTTCAGTTCTGGCGCCCAATTCGTTTCTGCTTCATATCAATGATTTGCTCGAGAAAACATCTTGTTCAGTACATAGTTTTGCGGACGACAGTACCCTTCATACTAGTTTCTCTTCCAGAGTACCCATATCAGCTCGAGAAACAAAAATTCGAAAAAACATTCACATCAATACAATTATCGATGACTTGGTAAAAATAATAGAATAGGGTAACATGAACTTGGTGGAATTCAATGCTAGAAAAACCCAGGCATGTCTCTCCTCAGGGAAAGCCGATCTATCATCATCTAGTATTCATATGTCAGGAGTAACTGTCTACAAAGTCAAGTAACTCGATGCTAGGAATTATGATCAGTAATATTCTCTCATGGGAAAACCATGTGAGATCGATCGCTAAAGGTGCTTCGCAAAAACTTGGATTTATATTTCTTGCGAAGAAATACTTCACTTCTCGTCAGCTTCTAATGATCTACAAGGCTCAGACACGACCTGTCTTCCAATATAGTTCTCATGTGTGGAGTTTGTCACCACAACATTCATTGAGGCTTCTCGATTCTATTAAGAGAAAGGCAATCCGTCTTGTTGGTGATTCTTCGCTCACAGACCCGCTCATTTCATTGGAGCATCGTAGAAGGTTCGGAGGCTTTTCTCTCTTCCTTAGAAAGTTTCACGGTCGGTCCTCTTTTGAATTGTTATCAATCGTTCCACTCTTGGCCATATCTACACAGATGACTCGACGAGTACAGAATTCCCACCCTTTGGTTGTGAACTTGGGGACCTGTCGAACCTCACTTGCTCAGTCAACTTTTTTCAATAGAACGGCTGAGCTTTGGAACTCCTTGCCGAGAGAGGTTTTTCCTGAGGCTCAAAAACTTCAAAAATTCTAAGTGAATGTTAATTTTTATCTCCTGCCCCTTGATTCACGCGGTGTTCTTTGAACATTACAGGGTTTTCCTTTCGTGTGAATCTGCATATAAAAAAACCGGCAAAATTTATATTTAATATGGAAAATAGCATTATTATCATGGAAGTTGTTGCACAAAATGCAATTTTCCATCGATTATTTTCTCATTTTGATACAAAATAAAAAAAAATTCTGAACATTTTTTATATGTAGTATCGACTTCAAAAATGTTTGTACGAATCGAATAAATTCATCATTTAGCTTGTCGACTCGAAATCTTTATAACTTGATCTGATATGCACAACTCAAAACCATGTTTTCAATCAGAGTAGGTATTGCCAATTCCGAGTTGATGAATAAGAAAAATCGGCACTCTTATACGAAAAGTAACACTTTTTATAATTAGTTATGAAGAGTGAGCCTTTTTCACGTCTACAGTAAATTCAAAACGTGTAATTTATAATTATGTCAAAATTAGAAGAATATATATTTCCGAGGTGGAATCAAGAGACCAAATAAAATATTAGCATAGTATAACTTCAAATTGATAATAATAATAAATTGCTAATATAACCAATTCGTATTCAATAAGTCATAAAAATGTAGTTGAGTTACTGAAAATTACTCTTTATTCCAGACCATATTTCCTTATAACTTGTTGATGTCGCTCCACTTTATAATTAACAACAGCATAGCGACCAAAAAACAAATGGAGAATCACGGTAATAATATAAATATTATAAAGTAGTGCCAACTAATATTTTTAACATTCAAACTGTAACATTGTCATCGACGCGACGAGAAGCTTCTGTACTTGATCAGTCAAAATTTTGATATCCGTCACTAGAAATCTTTCATCGGGTTCTGGACAAACTAACGCGGTTTTTCTCAATTCCCAGGACCTTCTTACGTTATCCTCAATTTCATTTTTGGAAACGCATGAGTAGTTTACTTTGATCAATGGACAAGGTTGTCAAATATTATTTGGTTTATCGTTTTCAGAACCATCCAACAAATTGTTAGGATTTCCCCATTCACTTCGAAGATTGGGAGACATTGAATCGAAACGGAGTTTCGTAGACGAATCGAGTACAAAATGATGGTTCAAAGTCACCCAGGTCCTCCGAAGACTTTTGACAATTCAGGTTCTGTGAATAGCGATAACCTCGATCCTTTGAAGTACGGAGTTTAAAAATCGAATAAAATGCTTATTACTTCATCGTGGATCTCGCACTAGCCTTAACCAAGCTCCTTCCAAAGTTGTGACAACACTAACCATAACCCTACTGTATAAAATAGTATATAGAGATGGGGCATATAAATAATCAAAATATTTATTAACGTGAGAGCTATTTCAATGATTCTGACAAAGATAAAAAACAATTGGACTACCTACGATATACGATCCGCCTATAATAATACACTTCACAATACTTGTTAGCTATACATCTCAGTCCTTCAAACTCTTTCAATCGGTTCGATCTGATGCCATCGTATGATGCGACTGATGAAAGCCTACCTTAATTTACTAGATAAAATTATATAACGCATTTTATTTACAAAAATATCCACTTACGTCTTTGGCACTACGACGGAAATATTTTTCACGTAAATGAAATCAGTTAAACTTGGATTTTCGATGAGTTAAGTGGTGCTGTGAGGAAGCTAAAAATATGATTCTGTCTAGGAGTCACTCCAGAGATCATTTTCACAATATACAGGATGATTCTCCGATTTTGTGGGTGAGAACTTTTTCGAAATGTTCACGAGTGTATCAATCAGTTGATGTCATTTTATTTTACAAAAATACTAGAAGATTGATTCAATTCTGCTTTCTGCTGTCAAAACTATCCGTGAACTATTATTATACAACGGAACTGATCGAGATTAAGGTGCGATCAAAACGTCGTGAGTACACTCATCTTGAAACTAGGTTTGAACATTTGTTCATATTACTTCATATTTCTTCACTTACATTCATTTTTATACTCTACTATTTCGTATTCAATAATTCAATCTTTTGTTACTATATTAATTTTTTGGTAATCAAATCTTGAATTTTTTATTCTTTGGCCAAAAAATGCATTTCAACTTTTATGTTTTTCATGATGATCTACTACCACATAGTAATGGCTAAATCCACCAATTAATGAAAATTATGAATGTGCTCAGGTTGAATTCTTGTCTTTTATTCCAAGAGGTTGATCATTTCGGTTGAGAGTATGAAGTTTTCTGAAACTTTTTTCGACCTTTTCATCTCTAAATCAATAATGAAATCAATTCCTATTTTGATGACACTTTCATTCAATATGGCTGCGTCCGTTTCTGTTATCATATTATCAAGAACTATCCTATGAGTTTGAAGGTCGCGTTGGTACACAAATTGACTTCTATGTAATTCTTCATTTGTTCTTCATTTGAGAACTGAGAAAAATATTCCCTTTCACCCTTTCATTCACTACCTTGAATATGATGTACCTAGTGACTGATGATATCAATAATCACCAGTGGTTAATAGATATCGTAATTCTTGAAGAAACACATGCATTATGAACACTTTATTCAATAGCCGAGGACAATAGTATATTATTAAACGAGCGTATAATATGATGCCTATTATTCACAAGGTGAAGTTTACTGCCACGAGCCGCAGGCGAATGGCCTAAATTATCGAGAGAATAATAGCCATTATGCGGGAGAAGAATACTATACTTTATCCATGACTGATGAAAAAGTTTGTTGAAGTTTTTTTGTTGAAAACTGTTTTGGCATTACATATATGTTTCCAGAAACACTATTATTTCAAGTACTGTTTGAACGTCATTATTTTTGGTGGATAAACATTTTCTCCTTAGTTTTCTGGGTTTCTAACCTATCACAATGTGAAAAAAATGAGAATCAACATTGAAATCTATACAAGTGTAGAAGGGCAGCAATTTTTCGGGGTAGATTGAGAATTTGCCCTTCTGCACCTGTATAGATTCCAATATTAATCAATTTTTTCAGATTGTGATAGGTTAGAGACCCATAAAACTTCGGGGAAAACTATTATTTTATTCTAACAAATATTTCATACAATACTGTTGACAGGTTTGAGTCAAATTTGGTTGGATTCAAAAGCTATTTCGATATGACACGCACATTCATAGTCGCTGTTAGCTCAGAGTAGATGAACCTTGCCTTTTTTAATATCTAGGTAAAAAACTGAATTGAAAATATTTGGTGGTTCACACGATAAAATTTCAAAACCCGATTATTTGTAGGAAAACGATATAATATTATTGCTAAATCAAAGAAGTATTTGACTCATTATTCAGTAGTAAATAATGGGTTTCATTAAGGTCGAGCAAACAGACGTATAATGGGTACATTATATAATAGTCGTGGATAAAAATATTTTTTGTTTTGAATTCAGTTCTTATAAATGAGATGATCTTCATATGAGTAAAACCTCAGACAGAATAATTACAGCTTACGGCCCAAAAGCAGGTTATAAGAATTTTCAAATCGCTTCATTCATTCGATAAACTGCAGCAAATACAATCATCGATCTATTCCAAAATATTCTTGATTGCTCAAACCTATTCGTTTGCTGCATCGTTTATATGTCGTTCTGAAAGTCATAAACCTGCAATAAATCAGTATGCAATATTTCAACATCATAAATACGCAAATTAATCTCGATCATATTTTAGATGCCCCAAATCAAAAATAACTCACATTTAAAACCCATGGCAGCTAATTACGTGTTTCGATAATATGGAGTAGGGCAACTATTTGAGGAGGATGTAACCTTGATATATTTCACTTGCCTTATAGTCGGTTATTCACTTTTATTTTTTTATCGATTTTTTTTTCCATTCAAAAATACCCAGGTTCCTGATTATCATCATAAACGACTATATTTTCAAATTATTGGAATGAAATGTTTTTTTTTAAATATATTTGAGCAAGGCGTTCGATACTGTCAGCCACTCTCAACTGTTGAGTATCTTGGAGAATAACGGAGTGCGAGGGATCGCTTTAAATATCTTCGAAAGCTATTTGAGTGACAGAGCTCAGAAAGTGAGAATAAACGAGAAATATAGTTCTAGTAAACCAATCATTCATGGGGTTCCCCAAGGTACGGTATTGGGACCTCTATTGTTCTCACTTTACATAAATGCCATTTTTTTTCCCAATAGTAAGGGCGGAATTTTGAGTTTCGCAGACGACACTGCTATTATATATTCCGACGAAAACTGGTCAAACCTCGAGTCCAATGTGCAAACTGATCTTAGAAATATTTTCAATTGGTTTAAACACAAAAAATTAACAGTAAACTATGAGAAAACATTTTTCGTACCTTTCACTAGCTATAAAAACACGCTACCTACGTTCAATACCTTGAAGATAGCTCAAAGCTACAAAGATGATATGGTAATATTGGAACAATATATTAAGAAAAACAATCCAGAAATAATATTAAATATCTTGGATTATACATAGATTCGCACCTCCGTTGGAATATTCATACAGTTAGTATGGCGAAGACACTCCGATTACTCCTGTTCAAATTCAAATATCTGAGTAGCTTGCTGAGTATTACTCACCTTAGAATACTATATATTGCATTAGTTGAATCAAGAGAACAATACGCAATATTGGCCTGGTGAAGTACTGCCGAAGTTCACCTAAAAAAATATCAACCCTTCAAAAGCGAATTCTGAAAATGATGTACAAGAGTATATATAACTTACTCCTCGGATACTTTATTTGGACAGAGTAACCTACTTCACATTAGACAACTATATACCCAGAATATAATAACATACTTACACAAGAATAAAAATTATCTCCAGAATATCGAACACAATTATGAAACTAGAAATAAGAAACACCTTCATGCATATACATGTTATATCCGGAAAACGATAAACAAACGCTCCCAAAAATTCATGACAATAAAAATTTACAACTTCCTGCCGGAGATCTATAAGATATAATATATAATAATTCTTCAGGTCTTTTCAAAAAGTTAATAAAATCATTTCTACTCACCACAGAACGATCCGCAATTCACAAACTGTTTGAAGTCTAAAATATAATAATCTTAAAAAAATAATGTTCATCTATTGATAATTATTTAGGGCATAGTTTGTGTGTGAAACGTATCTTAATTTTCCCATGATTATGTTTTGTAAATGGTAACCTTGCTGCAGTAAATGATGTAGTGGAAACCAAGGGAGTCCATGTGCAACAAACGGTCCTCAACACGTTCTTGCTATTGTGATAGTACATATACGAACATAAGATATACTTACTGTAATGATTATTATATAAGCATTTTCTCCACGACACAAGTGAATTAGCATTTACCGTCTGGTTTGTTATTCACTACAAGTTATTAATAGCTTACGTCTATATTCATTGTAAATTATTTGGTGAATAAACTATACTACCTATGCTATACCAAGAAAAAATTTCCAAGGATAATTTAAGTACGCGTGGTACTCAATGAGAAAATTTTACACCATTTTGAACTTCAACGAATTATTTGAAATTCATATTTTATCCTTTCAAAGTACATCGAGATAGGCTTCGGATTACATTACAGATTTACCAATTTAATCAAAAATGCCTAGTTCTGTCATATTTGATTCACTTTCAAAGTTATTCATCTTACCGACTTCAGTTGATAGTGAAGGGTCAGTGGCTCGTGAATGAAGATGTGGATGAATATTGTATTTTCATTAGTCTGTTAAATTGCTCTTATGTCGAATTTGAACGTAATTTTTTTTATTCCCAAAGTTGATAAGTGACATGTTATGTCAAACATAATATTCTCTGCTTATGTCAAAAAATGTCCACTATAATTCGCTGTAGGTTACCCATGTGGAAACAATTTCCGATAAAATACCTCAGTTGCCAATATTTGCCATGGTAACACAAAACAAAATACACATTTCATTGGTCGAAAATTGTTGGTGTGAAATTTTCAAACCAATTTCACGGTATATTTTCGAAAAAAAACTGAACTCTTTGTCAAAATTGTGATGATGGTTTGGGACAGAGAGTCAGTAAAATTATACAACATAACTAAATGAATCAAACAATGGTATCTTTTTGAAGAGATTAGGACTTTAACCTGCGGCTCAGTGGAAAGGTTTATGAAAATACCACTTTTTCACTGTCGATTTAACAAAACAACGTGTACAAATCTGCAATTACGTTGAAAGTTTCAAACCAAAGGTCTTTTATGACTTTTTCTAGATACAACTCGCTTTAGCAGAAATGAAAAAAAAATCAATGAAATTCAAATCTCTTTGAATTACATTATTTTGTGGTGGATGGATTCTTAAGAGAAAATATGTTTATTTGTATTTGTAGGCAAAATTACCATAATGATAATAGAAATTGCCCCAGCATTCTCTTTTTATGATCGGGTAATATTACCCAAATTCCAAATCATTTCAAGCATAAGAAGGACAAAGTTTGTTATTTTAGCTTTCCTCCACGATATACTCGGTATTTTGAACAATATCAGACTTCGATACGGAGCATTGTATATGATATTCAAACTAAATTTATTTTGCCATGGTAGTTTTCAAAGTGGTTGCTTCATGTTTCGTGCTGGGAGATAACCTACCTATCGTCAGCTCCTAATTCATGAAGCAGATATCTCACCTGACTACAAATATATTCAGTACTTTCATGCTTTCATGGAATGGGGATTTTTGACAAAATATACCTAGTCATATCTTTGCCGTGACCTCCATGTGTATGGAATATCTAATAGGGATAGAGTAATTCGATTGGTTCACAGAAAACCAGAAATCGACGGAAGTTGTGGAAACGTATCCAAAGACTGTTTACGTCAGTCAGTAACGATTTTGGACGGACCCAAAATAACCGCGTCGATGTTGAAATAGACGCGAATAAAACGGCTGTGTGTATATTATGAAATTGCAGATTTGTGGAAAAAACAACATGTTTTGCGTCTGTGTTTTATCCGGTTACTAGGAAGCCAAGGCAGGTTTACATTAGGTTTGAATTTTGATGAATTTACCATTCAAGCAGAATTTTGAGAACAGTTGAAACACTACATTTTTCTATTATGGCAGCCATAATAAGATTGAGAACAGAGCACACAATAGAAGAGACAAGCCATATGATGGTAATTGAACCAGAAGCTCATGTTTTTATCTATATGCATGATTCTCCAGCTACTTCATTTTTCTAGCTCAATAATATGAACAGTACAAATACTATTTCTTTTCACGAAAGGGATTGTTTGATGCATAAATATATGTCTCATTGACCTGTTTTGAATAAGAAAAAATATTACGGATAAGTGCAAGGTTTGTTTACAGCTGAAATAGTTCGCATTCATCCATCCTGACTCAGTCTCGGATTGTTATACCAATGTCGTTTCGTCATTTTATGGTATGTCTCCATTAACAAAGATGAGAAGGAATGAAACCTTTTATTTGATCTCCCGAAATGTTGATTGTTTTCTGACATCGGCCAATAGGAATTGAGTCATCCAATAGAAAAAATTAGGTTTGTTCTTTGTCCTGGGAGGGTGTTTATAAAAGCATAAGATGGTGAAAAATGTCCACAATACAGACACTGTTGTGTACAGTTGGGGGCATTACGAGATGAGACCGTAACAATACGAGCACATGTTTCATTTTTTTGGCATGATAGAATTGAAAATCATATACAGAATCCTAAAGGATTGAAAAATAACTTCGTTGTTACAGTTACTTTCAACCTTGTCAACAAGGCTTTCCTAAAAAAAGTTGCTTGCTGCTCACACTATTTCAGCCGAACAATCAGAACCATCAAGTCGAATTCTACATGCAATATCCCGATTCCTTCCTTGCTGAAATCGAGTTTCACGATCACATATTGAAGCTTTGGAAGAGAAAGCTGTAGAAATAATAATGCTAGTGTTTTTAAAAGCAACATTCGAATAATCGATGAAAAAAATATAAAAACGTAGTACGAAACCTGATTTTTTTCGTGTTATACTAGTTTACGTTACTTGAGTATACCTACCAATTCACCTTCTATGAAGCTGAATTCAAAATATAGTTCGCTCTCAAACGGTATATGCTCCAACATTCCTTCTGTCTTGATGTTTTGTATGACGTTTGGTTTAATGTTGTGATGTCTGTCCATCCTGATGTTGTGTTTTCCTTTGTTATAGCCCTACCGCACAACCCCACTAGTTCTTCCAGGAGCCAAAGTGAATCGTGAACCAGGACCAATACAAAGTTACCTCCGTCATCACCCGAATCCTTCGGTTAGAGCACCTCCGCATGCGTTAGATTCAGATCTCCTTATCAAACAGAAGGTATACTGATAAAAGTATTATAGTTTTGGAATACTCATGCCTTTTCATTGCGTGATTTTTTTGTTATAAAGATCGGACCTCAAAAGTTCCCGGTTGACTGTTGAACGGTACTAGTGTACTAAATATCAAAGTCGGGCAGACTTTACGTGAAAATGCATCTATTTCAGTACTAGCTGTTGGTGAAGTCGGTAGTTTTTCACCGTATAGAAATATTCAATCAATTTTCTATTCAATACTGGCCACAGTAGTCAAATTTTAATTATGATTTTTCTTGGCCCGAGTCTTGACTTTAGAAATCAAACATCTAACCAGTTATTCAGAGGCTGTTGAAATGTTTCGTAAGATTTTTCAATCAAATTTCCACAAGGAATTCTGATTTTTCGTTTTGAGGAAAATTAGCAAGTTCTGAACGAAGAACTGAAAGAGCTGTTGAACCAGCTATCAAAAGACTTAATTTTTATCAAAATCGAAACAGTAGAGTAACTATTAATGTACCGGGTCTAATGAATTTATTAGTTAATACCATACAAAACTTCCCACATACAAATAATAATTGTAAAAAACAATCATACAACGTTTTTATAAATATTTAGTTTTTATGCCGTTCGAATTGAATTTGCATTGACTATAATTGATATTTTCATAGAAAAGTATTGAAATTGACGCCTTTTTATATGAATTTTGTCTGACCCTAATATCTGAACCGGTTAAGAGGTTGTATCGGCTACTGTTGATGCGACGTATCTTTCCATGATTCCTTATCCTTATAATGGGTGAGAAAATCCTACGAACTTGGGGAATCACTTTAAAATATTTAATACAAGAACAGACTTTCATTTCCAAATGCTAATTCAAGAAGTCAACTCTTTTCGTCTCCATAAATAGAATTTTGGTTCCAACTACTCGAGCAAGCCTTCATTTGATAATATTACAACTCTTGAAATTCAAAATCACTGATTGACGAAACCTATAAATCCAGCAGCAGCAGTTTCATAAAAACGACGATATTAAAAAAGACAATCTCATAATCACTCAGGTACTACAGCCAAAACACACCATTGTGTGCCTCCTGATTTTAATAACTCATTTCTAGCAAAAAACAGTAGTAATAATAAGGTCAGGTTGTCGATATTAGGTCCTCTTTATTCATTTTATAATTGACCTCGACTTTTTGGGATCTTTTACAGAATTGTATTCCTCACATCTATACATTTGAGGTATATGAAAATACCAATTTAGAGTTCTTCCAACTACAATAATCTGGTGTTTCATTTGCTAATGCTATACATATTCATGGCAGTGAAGTATGATGCCACTTTACTTCCTTGTTACCAGGTATAGCTTTCTACTGTATTCTTGGAAAGTTATATGATTTTCATCCTTTTCTCTTCCCCAGTCCAGATCACTATAGGTGAGTTAGGTGATAATTGAAGATTCTAACTTAAAACGTGAGTTGGGTCTGATATGGTCATGGAGTTTTTTGCTGTTTCTTTTTAGTTACTACTTCATTCATGTCTTCTGGAAACTTCATTAGCTTTTTTTCATTTATCATTTCCCCATTCCGAACAAAATTTATGATGAGTATATATATGAAAAATATTTCTTCTCCATTCAAGTTTGGAGAAACCTCTGCATGTACAGTGATAGCATTTTTTTTCCCCACGGGTTCTCACGAGAGGAGAAATGTAACCTAGTAACTGAAAAATAATATCTCCATTGTACAGGACTTGAGAAAGGTTATTTACCATTCTACGATTCCTGATGCATTTTCTGATTCAATATATGCCATGGATAAAATGTACGACAGCATTGGAATAATTTCTAAAATAGATTATCTTGACCTTAATGTTATTTTCGGATAGTATTTCACGTTTCGTCTGCCGAGTTATTTGAACGCCTCCTGATTGCAACAAAATATGTTCTGATATAATCAAATATACGAAGGCGTAAAAGAAATCTCACCTTTTCTCTTCAGATTTTGCCTTCTGGAGATCTCGACTTTTTTCTCGAGATCGAAAAATTTAAACACTTTTTCAAGATAAGCATGCAAGAGGCCAAATGAAGCAGGAACAAAATATCTGCTTATTCTAGTTGTGATAACCACTGGCAAAGCTGAATAAAACTTTGAAGTAATATGCCTGCCAAAAAATCTGGACATTTACGAAAGATTGAATCTAGTGTCATCGATGGTTCTATACTTCCTTTTTAATTTGTATTAAGTTTCCCCCTCCTATTCGACATAGGTACGATAACATTTTCCAAAATAAAGAATATTGACAGAAATCTATGGATTCGATGTCTTGTTGACATCTAAACACTCAACAGGGATAAAATAGTATATTGAGTGGGCCATTTTTTGTACTGATCTTCAATTTTTTCACAAACAGGTCGCTTCCTCGGTTTTAGACAGAATTTCAACTGGTGATCCGAATAAACAGGTTATTATTCTTTGCATAAATGTTTTGAGTGTTTGTTACGCATTTACGCAATACCTCCAGGTACTGGTGGAAAACTCAAGCATGATGGTGTAATACAAGTAACAGTTTTTGTCTCTCGGTTATATATCAATTCAATTATGTGAAAAATTCACGCACTTCATACGAGAACAAGAACCAAATTGCAGAAGCCTACTTGTCATTACAAATTCTTTCCACCTGATTTAAATTTCGTTGCCAAGTGAAATGAAGTGTTTGGATTTTATTATATTTGTGATTTATTGAAATATTGGTAATTCCTGTTTTTTCTAATCCGCATGCAATAAATTCAAGATTCCAACTGTGATTGTTCTCCATCAAGCCCACTTTTTACAGGGCGTTCGGATTTGGCCAAAGAACCTCATACTGAATATTCTGTTTGATAAATGAAATTTTTTGTATTGGATCTTTGACGTACCATTTTCATTTTCTGAAATGAATATCTTTAATAATCCAGCCACGATTATTTATAGAATTTTTTAATGTACGATTAATAATATATTCAGTTCTTATAACCGTCATTATTATGCTTCTTTATTTCAACAATAGTCAGGCATCAAGTGAGAGTTGAATCAGCGAATGATTTGCCAGATGAACACCATATTAGGTTTCCACATTTATTATTTCTATATGGGGATTTTTCATGTTGAAGAATGGTTAACATCAAATCTAGAATGCTTTCAATGATTTGTACATTTCATAAGGAGATGAAAATGGAATAGCTACAAAATAAAAAGCGAACGTTCATTGGTTCTTTCGAAAATGTTTTCACAATTGAATTAGAACTCAAGAGTTCCATTACAAATCTCTTCAAGAATATAAATGAAATGCTAATCTCAATGTGAACTAAATGAATTGAATAAAGCATGTGTAATAAGTAACCAAAAACTGCTTGGAGCCCTGAATTCAGTTAACATGTGACTTTGACCGAAATGAATAAGAATGTTATTTTTATTTTTTAATATCGAAATATAAAAATAATTCTCACTATTTTTCAGCTAGTTCACAAACAATTCAATTCTCCGATCAACTTGTACAGCGAGCCGAATGTTGTAGATACCATCCAAAAACAAACTGGTCTGAAGCCGTAAGTATTACATACATATACTCTTGAATTCAGGTATGTGTTTTCAAATGGATAGCCCCCTCTTTGAACAGCTGGGGTGAACCAGGGTATCTACTAAGAAGGGGTACAATACCGAGTGCAATACCTTCTTCGCCTCTTCTATCTACTAGTTAGAGTGTGTACAATTTGTACCCCTGTATTTGTTTGCTTTCTAGAGTATCGCCTGAGCCTGCTCACATAAATAATTTCAAGTATTTTGTTTTGGTGACAGATAATGAAAAAAAATAGTGCAAACATTTTCATGAATCCAAGTTCTTTGGAATTCAGTTTTTTTGCCAACGCCTGAACTTACAGATTGTTACTATTGGTAGTGTAGGAACCAAGCTACTGGAACAAATGGTATGAACTAGGCCTGAATTTGGTAGATATACAAACGAATTCAATATTAAAGAATTATGTATTCATTGGAGTTGAAATCTGAATCTGCATAACTCAAAATACTCGTATCTATACTTTTGATAGGTTGCAGTAGCTATTGTCCAGAAGATGCATCATATTCAGTTCTCATCTGAAAGTTCATAACTTGTAACAGAAATGCAGGAATATTACACTGTGATGTTTTGATATTTGTCCTGTTGAAGAAATGAACGAACTTCTTTTTGAATTGTCGTCCATTTTCTCAACTTTGAAATGTGGTGATCGCAGTTCTGCCAACTTTCTTTTGGAAAGAAGGTATTCAACAAGTATGCAATGGTCTAAGAATGATACTGAGAGACAGTAATGATTTCACGTTCAAGTTTTTGATTTATCGATTTGTTGAAGACAAAATGATTATCATCCAGATTATCGGATGAGATAGTTTCCCAGTTAAACATCATTTCATCAGAAATAATCTCAATTAACAACTACGCACAACTGTTTACTTGAGATACAGTTTTATTGCATCCGAACTACTTGTTCTATAGCAGGTACTTTCAAATATCTATCATTCTATATTTCGAAATAATTTCGGTGAATTTAACAGGCTTCGTGAAACTGAATTCTACGATTCAATTTCGATGTGGTAGTGGTATTCATGATTTTTCTTGCAACTCCGAAGCATAAAGAAGAAAAAATTACTGACCATATTTTTTTTTATTTTAGCCAAGTACGTCGACAAGTTAAATTCAATCCGGCAGAGAGTGAGACTTACAAAGCCCTCCAAGAGGAGTCACTGGGGGATCACGTGCAGGAAGTAACTGTCCCACCTCAAAGTAAAATTTATGCGCCAAATAAAACTATCCCAAGCAAGGTAAACAACAATTATTAGCATCGTTGGCTGGCTTCGCTAAAGTACGTCTCGCTTATGCTTTTTTGCTAAAAATAAGGTGCATGATATAATCTTTTCGAAAATATTTTATGATTGGTGTGGCGAAAGATAGTTGATGAGCGACTATTTATAAATTCGTCTTGCGTTGGTGTTAACAACTTGTAGTTTTGTCCGCACGGAATCGTAGATAAAGCTTACTTACCAGCTGACTTTTTAATCTAGGGGTTGCCATTTCCTATTGGAAAAATACTTCCAAACTATTCATTGAAATAAAAGTTCAGGAGGATAGTGAATCCAACAAATAAATCCAGAAGAAAAGCACCCAGGAAACAATACAGTCGAAAGTAGCACCACGAGACGCATGCGAATATAAATATGACAATACATATTTTAGGTTCCATCATAAAATACGTGCTCTGCTCAAGAGGAATGTGCGATTTATCAAGAATTCAATTTTCTTAACAGTTGATGATCTGGCTTATTGCAATTAATTAGGAGAAAAGGTTCATAGGATATTCGTCAAAGAGAGTTTAAAAAAAGCGAACTCGGACTAGTAAAACAGTGAGAAACTCAAGATGCTGACACTGAAATGCATCTGATTTGCGGGTGTAATTATAATTTATTATTGCGGTCGCACAAGAATTTTGTCTGAGGGTTACAAGGATGGATGTAACAATTGAATACAGAAAGGTCAGCAAGGAACATATTGAAAATTCAATGGTATGGCAGAAAACGTTATTGTTCTATTTTTATTTTGTTTTCCTAAGTTAACAAGTTAATTATGCGAAAAGTACCAGCGCAAATTTATTTTAGTTTGAACAGTGTATGAATATTACATTCCCTTTTAAAATGGACGTTCCATTGAAAAGTTTCAAAATTGTGTTGCTGCTCCTCGATGATGAACTAAATTTGGAATGCACTATTTGTCCCGAAATATAAGTCTTGGGCTGCCTGCCCATAAATTGTAGCAAAAAATACCAGCTCCTCTTGTGAAATAAACGGCTACTGACAATGCCTTCGACCGATATATGGCAAAATACGAAGGCACTGGATATATCATTACTGCATTGGCTTAACATATTAGTGTTAATAATAAAATATCTTCAGAACTGATCGAAATTAGGCCAACAACTAGATTGGGGGAAGACTTAACGATCGCATGTACCTAATCACCAACATGAGTGTTCTCGAGCTTTTGCTACTCATGCTTGTTCCTTGAAACAATTCGTGTTTTCCAACATATAATCAATTGCATGTGTGGTATGTCAAATGTTTGGTAACATTCGTAACAAACTAAAAATATATGTTGTTTCAAGGCCGTACCCAGGGGGGGGAATCAGAGGGATCTAAACCCCCCCTCCGAAATTTTTGAAAAGATAAGATTTTTCAAACGCATTACTCAACTTGTAATTGTTCTTTTTCTTCTTCAAAGGTAAATAAGGAAGAGTTCAAACCAATTTCTAGTTAAAAATGTACGTAAATTATTTGTCAAATTTATTATAATTTTACTAACCCATTCACCTACGTGGAAATCGTGGATGAACGTGATCCGCCGTTAACGGCGTAGACCGGAGCGTTAAATTTAGTAAGTTGCCGTAAAGCATATAGTTAGGCGCTATCACGATAGGTGGCAGCACGACAAAAAGACCGTCATTCGCTTTCGCAAGTCTCTGACTACTTTCGGAAAAAATTTCGTTTTTATATGTTGGCAGTTACAGTACTGGGGGCTTACTCCGAAACTAAACGAACGAACGAGAAAATAGACGTTGAATCTTCGAAACTTGATGAAAAGATGGTTGATCTAGAACTAGTACCTAGTGAGTAATCACTGTGGAAATTGTTTTGGGAATGGAACTCGACAAGCCTCCTTGTGCCATTGAGGCATTGAGCCAATGTAAAAGGGGAACTTTTTCCTAACATATTCACCCTCCTGAAAATATTTGCTTCTTTGCCAGTGACCACTGCAACTGCTGAGAGGACCTTCTCCACTCTCAAGCGATTGAAGACGTACTCGAGAATGTCGTGTGGACAAGACAGACTTAGCGGACTGGCTCTCATGTCGGTTCATAGAAGCCATAAAATTTCAACAGACAAAGTGATCGATTAATTCGCAAGAAAAAAGAACAGAGGATTGGATTTTGTTTTGTTATGTTACTTTTATTGTCTACAGACGTAATTTTGTACTGTATTGTACTAAACAGTGTTGAGTCTATTTTGCATTGTCAATCTATTCATTTTCCTAGACACCAAATTAACATGGAAATTATTTTGTTGTTATTATTTATATATTTATTATTTGGTGTCGCCCTAACTTTTGTTAATGAAGCTTAAAATGGCGTAAAAATGGGATATTTGACAATTAGTTTCAACGTTCTTTTGGGAGGGCCTTCGGCCCCGCCTTGTGCCACAACCCCCCCCCGAAAACTTTATCTGGGTACGGCCTTGTGTTGTTTTGATGATATTTGAGGTAAATACTGAACACCATCGAGCAAAATTCTTCTGCAATTTCGCTTTGTTATTAAATTCCCACACCTATTGGGAAGTTCATCATCCAGATACGCCTCTATCGGAAAATATTCGAACTATTTCATCACGTAAAACAAAAAAAAACTTCTGAATATTAAATTATGGTACAATTCTCTAACACATTCACACACTGATTAGTCTACACATTTGTTTCACACAGAACTTTGCCAAAATTCGAAAATCACAAGGTACAATACAAAATACAACATAAACAATAGTAAACATATGTTTTTGACAGATTACGATCAGCTGATTACGGTTTGTTGCCGACATTTTCGAACAGACATCAGTGCCCTCATCGGTAGAAATTCTTCCCAATTCGGCCTTGTTATTTGCGGACCCGTCTTCTGTGTCATCCAATATGACAGAGAAATTCTCGAGAGAAAAATATCTGCCCCATTGGATGAACGACATCAGGACTTACCGGTTTCACTAAAAATGTCGTATTCGTATTTTCATTTGAAATTTCTTGAACGATTATAAAATCTAATAATTTTTCTCATAAATCAAGTTTTGAATTTTTCAGAAACCAGCTTTGGTAGTCAATCAAAACCCACAATATACCAATTCAATCACTGGCGGAGATCCAGATATCATTCAACAAAGTGGATCGTTCAAGAGGTTGATGTGGAGTGTTCTTCCTGGAAGCAACTTCTGAATTATATTCCGAAAAAAAATGATGTTCAGAAAATTTTCTAAGATAATAATTTTATTGATTACCTTTCAAATTGATCAACCGTAACCGTAATAATGATATGCAAACACGTAAAGCCATCTGTCGATATATTTACAAGGATGAATTTGATAGGTAAGTATCGTTTTTTTAATATAGCTACGAATCACGATTCTCTTCGCTGGTGAAAAATCGCATTATTTGTGTATGCAAGTGATACTGATTTTGTCGTTGTTGGGAAATTTTTATGTTGTTATTATTTTGATTTCGACAATTCAAAACGAGTGTAATCTAGTCAAATATTGGAAATAAAATAAGAAATATTTATATAGGTTTAGAAAAACGTTTCGAATTGTTATGCTTATTATAACGAATTTTATTGTAATGTTGAAAGTGGAATGTTGAATTATATATCGTACCAATATGTTTATATCACAATGAAAAATATATTTATTTTATGGGTATTCTGCATTTATTGCTCTTCCAATTATCATTCTTCTTATTTCAGAAGTTCCGGCACCGATTTCGTACAGTTTCGCGTCTCTTAAGTATCTTCCTGTTGGATAATCATTGATGTAACCATTTCCTCCTGAAATTGATGAAAATTCCATGAAGTCAATAGATTTCTACTATAAGAGCTTTCTAAGCAGCAATTGGTGCTACTTATCGTAATTCATTTGAATTTTGATGATTTGAAAAAAAAATCTATTGGCAAATATTTGAAAAATTGAAAATCTAATACATTGATTACTATGAACTTGCCTAATATTTGGATTGCCTCGAGTGCCATCTGAGTCGCTTTTTCTGCGCAATATAAAATAACACCGGCACAATCTTTTGCGTTGACTTTTTTGTTATCACACGCCCTCGCTACGTTGTATACATAGCTTCTGCATGCACTCAAAGTTGTATACATGTCTGCGAGTTTTCCCTGAAAATATAAATTCAATTATAATCAACCAATTTAAAGCTATCATCATTTCATAACAATGATGTTATCAATTTGTAATTCAAAGTGCATATATCTACACTGTTGGGTTGATACCCTAATTTTTTGTTATTTTGAATGAGAACTCCTTGAGCAACGTGGACTGTATAGATATATACTTGAAGAAAATTTTTACATGCGAAGACACAGTAACAGAGTAAATTGACATGTATTTGCTCCTACTTGCTTATGAATTGAAGGAGATACAGTACGTTCAAAAATGTTCAACAAATATCCTTCTCTGAACATAAACTAAAACTCACTTATTCGGAAATATAATTATTTCTGAGGAGTGTATGGAATTTTGAGAAACTTTTTCGAAATTCTCCTCGAAATCAGTTGAAAAATAAAGAGTAACTTCTAAAAATCAATAGTAATAGCAAACAGTTTCTATTGATATGAATATGAAAAACATGGCAGAAATGGATAAAGGGGCTCAAAAAAGCAAAAAAAAATCTGAACTTCATCATAAAATAAATTAAAAAAACTTTTTAATGAGAAAAACATCCTACAAAAAATGAACTTTCATTTTACGGTATCTCAGTACACCATAGATAAGATCGTGAGCGTGATCTGCACGTAAATCTTCACAGGTCCATCATTATTGGTTGGAGGATTTTTGTCCCCGAATGTTTTCATAAAGCAGACATCTTATATCTCTTCCCGTACGAATTGTTCTGTCATTCAGAATCTGAGCGCTAACTTTGTAGACATTCAAAGTGCATGTTGATCACTTCATCTTCTGTGAACAGACTAGAGTCCTGCAGAAATCACGCTCGACACTCGAAATGAAACTTCTTCGAGTGAAAACCGTATATTTAGCTGATTGCAAAGGAATTTTGATGAACTCAAGTGATTAGAAAATTGAAAACAAAAAAATAAACACCAGGAAAATGAAATTCATGTCACACCTAGAGAACCGGTGATACAATAGACTCATCTTTTGTTACAATAACTTCAAGAAAAAGTGAACATATGATTCGGAAATTACAATTCCAGTGACAATTGTAATAACGATATCTATTGCAATTGCGATTTATCATCAATGGAAACAACAAAAGTCAAATTTTCAACAGGTCGATTTTAACAATGATTATTTCGAATTCATCGAAAAGTTACAATTTGAAATTCAAATAATCTTTGGAAGAGTCTCGAAAATATTCATAATGAAGCAGCGATTACACAATTATTTCTATACCAAACTGTTTCGTTACAAACAATTCAGCCAGCAGTTAAAAGAATAGTAGCACTTATGCCGCAAGCATGAACTGACCGAACTCCTGAACCGCCTGAAGACTGTGTGAAGAAGTTTCAACTTTTGGCGTGAAAGGCAACAAAACACACGCATTGTTTTTATTATTATTTTTGAACGAGTCATTTTCACTTACTTGTATCAACTGAAATTCACCTATCCTAGTATTGAACTGCTTCCTAACGTGAGCGTATGAAAATGCGATATCGCAGCAAGCCTGCATTATTCCAACTGGACCAGCTGCCAAAACGAGTCTTTCCAGATCCAAACCGCTCATGAGTACATAAACTCCTTTGTTTTCGGTCCCCAGTAAATTATCCTTCGGAATTTTACAGTCTTCAAATATAAGTTCTGCTGTATTAGATCCTCTCATTCCAAGTTTGTCGAGTTTCTGGCCAGTCCTGAACCCTTCAAACTCTTTTTCTACTATGAATGCTGAGATACCATGCTGGGGTTTCGCTTGCGGATCTGTTTTGGCATACACCTGAATGTGAATAGAAATTTCGGAAAAATCAAGTAAGAATAATAGTAATTGTTTCAATCAGCAAAGCACAAGATCAGATTTGGGCGAATTCAACCTTGAGAACCTGAAGGCTACAAACGTAGTCTTCCACTCGAATTGTGTGTAAATGGAATGGAAAATAGAATAGAATACACGGGATCAAATCATCTTACATTGAAATCAATGTTTTTCTTAATTGAATAACTTGTTGGGAAAATTCACCAAGCAACTGAGTTTTCAGATTAAATCGTAAATTTAGATTTTTTCTGACATTGCTCCTCTTAACAATGATTTTGAGATCATTTAGAATTAGACAAAGAGCAGATTATTGTGGAGGAACATGAGCAAACAAATATTCAAAAATCTACAAATATAATATATTGTAAGATTCTTCTCATTCCCATTCCATTTGAAAGTGAATTCGAAAAACTGGAAGGGATCTCAACACTCCTAAATAAAATGTTAAAAGCGATAACTTACCACCAATACATCAGCATCCGAACCGTTAGTAATCCAAAACTTGGTTCCATTTAAAATATAGTAGTCTTTGTGCTTTTCTGCTTTGAGTTTCATTGATACCACATCTGATCCAGATCCAGGCTCGGACATTGCGAGGGCTCCTATATGCTCGCCAGAACAGAGCTGGAAATGAAAAGTGTTTACTAGTCAATTAGTCACTCCCATCATACTTTTCATTTCATTTCATTTTTATTTGTCTGAAGAAAATTTACATTTTACTGCTTATATGACGTAAAAATAGTACAGTGCTAGAATAGATCCAGTTATAAATTACGATAAAGAAGCACGCTAAAGGCCCATTTCATAAAGCATGGTGATCTTCACAGTCACTTTACAACTGCGTTACAACATATGGTGAAGCACATGTTGATCTCTCAACCCACGGTTAAGAACTGAAAATTGGGTCACTAGAAACTTCCATCTGAACTTTTTGAAGTGTTCAGAAATCCACGATCGAGTTGTATCAGATTTGTTTTTTCAGAAAAACTACATTTTTGAATTTTCAACGTGGCGAAATGGACTCTCCGACTGATTTTTGTTGAAAAAAGAAAGACTATTTGATTAGGTCTGCTTTTCTAAATTATTTCGAGCATAATATTTGAATCGCTTTGTATGTAACCAAACAAATCTATATTTTTTCCAAAGTACTTTTCAGAGGAAATCGGAATACCGGGTGTCCCAGATTCAATTTTACATGCAATATCTTGATTGTTGCAAGATATAAAGAAAAATTTTCAATACAAAAGTAACAGTTCCTTTTCCACAAGAGCTTCGATTCAATGCTAATTTTACTCATACAGGGCGTTTCATATAGGTGTGAGACATAAAAATTTTGTTTTTTTACGAATTCTTTTGTCCTCAATGTTTTCAATGTCAACTCATTTGTATTCCCAGAAAATGGTTGAGCATATCATGGCAAAATGATTAATTTTTTAATATTTGGGAAATGTAGAACCTTTTTTTCGGAAAGCACAGTTTCTTTAAATCTATATCTCAAGAATTCCTGACAGAACCTCACCATCACATATGCCTTTTTTGTGGGTCGAAATCAAACTGCGATCGGGATCACGTCCTTTTTTGGTCGGATGTGGACTCCGACTGTTATTACTGTTTATTCTGAATAATTTCTCAACAGAAGATTGAAAAGCGTGCTGAAAGGGATAGGTCCCATTCATGCTGTTTATACATTTTGCCTAGTACTGTTTGAACGTCATTATCTTGTGGTGGATCAATATTAATTCTTATTTTTTCAGATTGTGGTAGGTTACAAACCCAGAAAACTACGGAACATACATTTTGCTAATTCTAGACTCTCACATGCATCGAGTAGCCTTGTTTGCCATGCACTTGCTTAATCCGTATTTCATGTGGGCAAAATTCTTGAAACATGTTTTAAGGTTCATATAAAGTGACAAATTTCTCGTTTCTAATCTGTAAGATGGCGCTAGCGGGCTTTGTCTTCTGCAAACTATGCAACCAAAGCTACATCAATTCGACAGTTCGCGACAGAAAAATTGAAGTTTTCTGCTGCAATATTTCCAAGCATTACAGTTTTCTATTGCAATATCTACTGACTTTCCAATGTTCCACTGCCGGATATATGTGGTGTTGCCATATCTCAACATTTGTCGAAGTACTGCAAAGTACTGTGTGAGTTTGTAAATTTTATATTTATATAGAGAATAGAGAGAGACAATGCCTCGTTTAATTGTGAAAAAGTCGCGAAGGGGATGGAATCTTGAAAGGTAATTATAAACTACTTATAGGTACTATTGTAAACTTCCAAGTCTTCTCCGTTGTGACGGCACATGTCAATTTTGGGGAAACAACTTTTTGTGATACTATCCCTAGAAGTTGATTTGGTATGGTTGATCTCGACATACCTTCTGTCTCGACAGAGCGTATTTGTTCATAATCGATTATTCTGATAAATATGAAAAAAAGTCTTATGTAAAAGTTATGTCGCCCTCCCGTTGTTCGGGCTATAAACTTTTTGTCTCGCGATTTAAAATACCACTTCAGTCCCTAGGTATATAATATACTATTATTGCATTCTCAGATTCTCCCAGATGATCTATCACATGGGGTCTAGCGAATATAATTACATAGAAAAGGTGTAAAAAATATCGATTTTTCAACGTTATGAATTTTTTTAGTCGATACTATTCATTGTTCAAAATGGTTTACATGTTCCTATCTCGACTTTTTATCCACTATCAATTAATATTCAATTGTCTGACAACTGAAAAATCCGTTGAAACTTATATCACGTGACCTCAGATTTGGCGGGCATTCAAAAAAAAATTAGGATTTCGAGAAGCCGATACTTATTCATGAGATTTTTTATCATTCTTTCGATGTGTTCAATCGAACCTCGAAGTTTGGAGAGTAATTAGTAAGCAAAACAACTCTTTATGAAAATTATTTGATAATTTCTCCGTGTTTCAGCAGTGCATCGCATGAAGATTCGGCAAAATTGAAACAATTTTATGTTGATCATTATGCAGTGGAGTTGGTGGATAGTAGACACGAGAGGAATATGCCGATTAGGGACTATGATACGAATAAAAGACACAAAACCTGAATGTGATATGTACAGGGTCTTCACATATATTTTGAACTCCCCCTTAACTTGTTTATTTATCATTCGATTTGTTTTTTCGAAAAATGATCTGATGTAATTTTTCTTGTAGATTTTATATTTGTTAACAGAAAAACAGTTGAAAATCAAGTTATGAGCACCAAATTTATTTTTTCAAATGGAACACCCTATATATTTTGTCACTATTGGATAGAGTATATTTTTCTGATACCAAATATGTATACATATATCATGTTATCTCCAACAGATTTCGAGATATTTGATGTTGAAATTCAGATTTGAATATAATATGAATATAATTGACATATTGAAGCATTCATCAATTCGAGAACAGATATATTTCAATTATTTTCATAGCTACCTTGACCATCTACCTATGTCCTAAATAACTGAAAGAATCCGTATAAAAACTGAATTTCAACGTCAAATATCTCGAAAACTATTGGAGATAACATAATACATGTGTGTATATCTGAAATCAGAAAAATACACTATACCCAATAGTGACTAAATATATAGGGTGTTCTATTTGAAAAAATATATTTGGTGCCTATAACTTTAATTATAGATCTTTCATATAACTTCGATATGCCAAAATTTTTTGGTACATTCTGTATACCTCAAAACAATTCCGAAATGTAGCCTTCATCAACATAAAAATACAAAGACGACAAAAGTTTTATCGTTTCGCTATAAATCTCCATCCCGCTAGTCGTGAGCCACCCTGTATAATAATCATATCTGATGATGTTTTATTATACATAGATTTTGTGATCAGCTTACATTTTCACTGAAACAAAAAATATTTCCTATTTTCATATATTATTATTATTATAGTTTTTTTCATCCATTCATTCTTCATTTTTTCCATTTAGTATAATCTAATTATGAATTTCAATTCAATGAGGTTGTGAAAATATGTAAGTTTTCGGAAATTACATAATGAAAAATAAATATAAAATCTGTCAAGTTCTAAAGGAACATGTTGAACATAATCAAAAACTGTTATGGAAAAGCAATTTCTGTTTTTTTAATTACTAATAATTATTATTACCAAAAGATGGAAAGGAATTTTGGAATTTTCACTTTCTTGATATACCTAACTGAAAAATATAAATAATTTCCTCGAATGCACAACTTTCTCTCATATAACGGAATCCGTATCTCTTGCCGTTGCCGAGATCCTCATTCTGTTTATTCTCATCCTGGCCACACTGTATAACAACTGATCTGGACAAAAATCGCAACATCCGAACAACCTATCTTTTCTTTCCAGGAATAGAAATAACATACATCGGTTATCTCTGTTTAGAATTATTGGCAACGTTGTACAGTAAATAACAGATTATGCGATACCTTCTGGATTGACACCGAACTTCACATTGTCTTTTCATTCCTATTCAGCAGAGGCAGCACCTGCCGGGCCAATTTCGATGGTACAGAGCGTTCGATGAGATTTCATGACGAAGTATTTTGAAATCGTTCTTAAAAATAGAAATAATGCATATTCAGATTCGAAAACTGGTATGAATTGTTCCTCGATGTTCATTCTTACAAATTTTATTTTGAGAAGCAATCATTCTCGATTCAAGTTGATTTTATAATGAGTTTTTCTGATTTTTTAGAAATTGTAGACAAACTGTAAGTTCAAAAATTCCGAAAAAAATTATGATTGTCTCTTTTCCCAACACTGAAATACCTTGATAGTCTGAATAAAAACTGTCGGATAGTTATTGAGAAAACTTGAAAAATACCCAAAAAATGACCTTTTAATTTTTTTCCCCAAAAACTGTTCGACAGATTTTCTCCAAAATCTCAAGAATCATTATATTTGAACGCTCACATAACTCTGATTTTTTTCGGAATATTTGAACTTGCCGTTAATTTTCTTATGGGTTTATATGAACCTTTTAATAGCTCGTCGGCTCTAGCCGATGAATTAGTTGGTGCAATCTTGACAACTGATTTCGTAAATTCTCGACTTTTTTGTATTCTCTTATCTATCTTTTGGATTACTAATAAACTATGATAATTTATAAAAAGTTTTGTATGCAACTTTCATATTTACTTATCGAATATCTGTCTTCTAGTGTATTGAGGATTGATTATAAAATTTTTATTACTCTCATCTTTTGAAAAGTCGAAGATTTACGAAGTGTTTCCCTGAATTTACATTTTCTAATTATCTTCCCAACTATCTCTGGGTGGAAACCGTTCACTTCAGCTACGTACCTAATCACTCTCTTTTCATTGTCGTACTTTTCTTTATTTAAAGAAAAAATTCTTAACCTATGAACAAGAAAGTGAAGTGCTGCCATTTTATATTGTGAACATTGATTAGAGTCGTCAGTTATGTACCTGCACGTGTTCGTGTTATTCCTGTGAATGTCAAATTCTATTTCAGTCTGTTCGTTCCTTATGACCAATACATAGCAACGCCGAGCGCGGTTAGTACTTGGATGGGTGACAATACAGGGAAATACCGTGTCGAAAGCCCGTACAGCTGCAGCAAAATAGCATATCATAGTTCGCAGGCAATATATCAATGAACACAAGATATATTGAGGATATGCCGTCCTTCAGAGGGGAAGTAAAGCCGTCGGTCCCGAGTCCATGGATGTTGGGCTCGTTAAAGAACCCTACCTCTGGTTGGAATACCAGAGGGTTCGGCGAAATCTCCGGTTGGGGGAAGTGTGCTCACCGGCGTTGGTGATTGGCTGTGGAGGCGGAAGTAGGCCGACGTTAAATAAAGAAAAGAAAAAAAGACCAATACATCTAAAATGGGCAACTGTTGTTTTTTTTTCGGACTTCGTACAAGATTTTCATACTTTTACACCTGTAGTTTAGTGCTGAAAGACCATTTTCAATATCGGATATCCTTGTATCCACCACAGCGAATATGTCATCAACATTTTTTATCCAGATCCAAGGGAAGTAACTGAGTTATCTCCCAGCCTCCAGGTTCGCTATAAATGGGGACAATGGCTTGGAAATAAATAACTCACATCGAATGTTACTAATACTTCGCTCTCTTCTTATTTATTGTCTTTTATTTTTTTTATGAATTCCTGTAAATTTTCTACACTCTCATCGCTTGGACCTGTCGGGATGTTTTCAAATTCTTTCGTCAAGCATTCAGCAATATTATGTGAGGTGAATTCAACGCTGAAACTATTGGTCGTATCGATTTTCCAGGTTTATGTATTTTTGGCAAACAATAAAACATTGGAAGTGGCGGATTTTGTGGAGGTTAGAAAGAAATTTTTCAATGTGGTTTTTACGTTTGCAGTCATCTTGGGTAACGGGTTTCGTCGTCACTTCTGATAAGGACCACTTTCATTCAAGTTATCGACTCTCTCAAAGTAATCTTTTCTATCTAAAATCAGCACTTTGTAACCTCTGTCGGCTTTTGGGTGAAAACAATTTATCTTTTTCAATCTCTCAAACTTCAGCTATATAAACAGATAACCCTATTCTTTAGATTTAGTATAAATTTTTTTTCTGAAGATGCTAACCCTGTTTGCGGAACCCGCGTCGAGTGCAAAAATATCAGCTTGGTGTTAGAGCAATTGTTCTCTAGAAAAAGTTTCAACTTTTATACCAAAGATTCCAATATCATCGTTTATTAGTTTATATGTTAGCGAAATGTGGGAGTTTGGTTATTGGGTAATTGAGCTCTTTTGGGGAAGGTTAAAGGAATTTATTGTTCTTGATTTTTTCCACGAGTCAATCTATGTGTATTAACCAGCAATGTGGGATATATATTGAAATGGAATACCTTGGGTAAATACTTCCTCTTTTGAGTTTCATTTCCGTTTCGGTGGATTTGATTCACGCAAAGATTCGAATGAGCACCATAGCTCAGAGCGATTGAAGCAGAGGCTCGAGACAACTCTTCCATAATGATGACATGATCCAGGTATGCCCCATCTGTTCCACCGTACTCATGATTCACAGTGATTCCTGAAATGATAAGTACAACGAGATGAGAAAACTCAAGAATATTCGATCAAAATGTATTACTTGTTATTTTCTGTTCACACTTTACAATTCAGTATTTTTCATTTTTTCTACATTCGACTCCAACGAAAAGTTGAACATAGTTTCCAAAATAGAAGATGCAAAAATAGGTTGAGTCAGACCAATTAAATTGATTGGTCATTAATTCAGACCTTTGAAATAAGCAGTTGTATTCTTTGGGAATGTAATAATACAATTTCTCATGAAAGGATCGATAATATCGATTTCTCACATATGGTATTTTGTTATATTTTATAATTGGATCGTTTATTTCATTTGATTGTCTGTCATACTTAAGAATTTTATTAGTTGATGATGGCGGGTGATTATTTTTAATGTTCCAATAGTTTGTTGGCATTCTCTTATTTTATTTATATCCTACCATTCTAACACGAAACTCATTGTTATAGAGCCCTGATGATGAATTTATTAAAATTCGAAACGTTGGCAAAGAAACAATAGTTTTTCTTTAATCAAATTGATCCCAATCCCACCAATACCACCATTGAAGAATTTAACTCTGGATCACCAAACCTACCAAAACTATTTAGATAATACTTTCCATGGTCGTCGGATTGGCCACCAAGGTCCTACGGAATGACCAGCCCGCTTGCCAGATTTGACACCATTAAACTTTCATTATAGGGCTTTTTTATTATTATTTTTATTATTATTATTATTATTATTATCAATCCAAAATATAGTATTCATGCATCAATTTCATTATCCCAAGTTTCAATTATTTGAGTCGACCCGTTCAAAAAATAAAAGTGGGAGGGGGGCATTAAAGAAGAGCACTATATAGATGTAGAATACGAGGTTCTACCTGCATGAATTCCTCCTGAGAAAAATGCCTGCAATATTTCATTCTAAAAAGAAACTCTGTTGGATAGGAACAGCATTATGTCACCATCATTCTACTACTATATTTCGCTATTTAAATCATCCACTTTCAAAAAGTGTTCTGCGAGGTTTGTGGTAATTCCGAATAAACCTCAGTATACTGAAGGACTCGAAAATATTTTCAAAAAAGTAAATATAATGAATTACATACAACTGTTAAGTAATCAAAAAATTATTTGGAGAAAACTGAAAAGGCAAAGATACAAAATCAGTAGACTGCACCAAAAAATACATTGGTGGAAGTCGGTGAATTATGAAAACTCGGGTCAAAGAGCATTATGCCCACATTCGATATGGATAGACTCACAGAATCAATGACAGCAATTTAAGACTGATCAGAAATGCACACGACAATAGCGTTCTCTCATACGTATTGATAGCAGCATAATAAAGTATTTGTCACAATCGTACATATTATTTCTGAACTCGAAATTCACGTTTTGAGAGCATAGAAAATAAACAAAATATGCCGCTTACCCAAAGTTCCAAGTTCTCCTAACTTCCTCCAAAACTTTCTCAAGTCTGGAAAAGTGTTGTTTTTGTCAATTTCATTTGCAACGGGAGCCAATTCCTTCTGAGCGAAATTAAAAACGGTATCCCTGAGCTGAAATAAATATATCGAAAACTGTGAATGGTCAGTAATGAATCTATTTCATAGTGAAAATTGTGATTTTGAGTGAGAATAACGAAAGATTTTCTTAGGAACCCTTCTGGTTATGCATTGTTCAATATACATTCTTATAACACTTGGAATAGAAATTTGATAGTACTGCAGAATGGGCCACTTTTATCTCGTGAATGGACTGAAAGTACGTACAAAAAATATTACTGAACCAATTTGGGTTTTTGACATTGATAAATTTTTTGCTATTTGATCCGAATTATTATCTATGTTAATTAACATTTCAAACTTGATTAATTTTTTTCTCAAACTATTCTAGAATTGTATGGGATATGTTTTGTATTATTGTCATTATAATTTTTCATTGAAATTTTTGGACCTTTATGATTAAGTTAAGCAGCCCACCCGCCTCCCTTTGCTCAATTTAGGAATATGTCTTTTTTATCGGTTTTTAATGATAATTTTACTACTGAATTCGAATAGAATTGAGTTTTCCATTAAAATTTTCCTTATTACATCTCATGAAAAATTCCCCTCAATGTGGTATTTACAACATAATTCTACATTTATTCAACCTCTCCAAAATGAAGTTAATATGATTTTTTCACGCTTAGGCTAGGAACACAAAGCATTTTTACGATTACGATTTTCACTTACTTTTTTCCCTGGGGAATAAACCCCTGTCTGTATTAGCTCCTTTGATGGAGGGTGAAGAAGGCCTTGATTGTGTTTTCTATTTTTGAAATTTTTTTCGAAATTGTCTTTTTGAATTTTTCTCCACCCTTCTCCAATTAGATTTTGTGATTTTGCCAAGGTATTTCAGACATGCTGAATCTACATAGAAACAATTCTCATATACTATAACTCCTGATAGTGGGAATTTCAAAAGAAAAAGACACGAATTGTTTTTCGAATTGAGTGAGGAAAAGTAGCTTTTATGTAATTTATCGGCTGGCGCGTCATCTAAACAAGGAAGTAGTTGTTTCCCAAATAGCACACGACGTCCTGAAGACGAACCATTTATGTCCCAGTTACGTCGATACGTCCCGGGACGGATAGGAGACATTCGAAGAACGTACATTACCGGATGTACCATGTATGTACTGGTTAGACGTCCCATGTAGGTACATACTTGGTCCCGTTCCAATCGGAATGTAATAAAAACGTACATGCTTGGAAGTACTATGTACGTACTTTATTAAGTGTCCCTGATACGTTTACATCAACTCCTCTTCAGGTACGTACTATTCGGAATGAATTAGGGACATACCAATGACGTGTTTTTTTGTGAATCCCATGTACGTACTGCTCAGACGTATCATTTACGTACATGTTTGGAAGAACTATGTTCGTACTATTTGGACCTTCCAGTTGCGTACATATTGAGTCCCTTTCAGATACGTATGTTTCGAAACGTTTGCGGGACATAATAGTAATGACGTACATTTTTGGAAATCGTATGTACATACTATCTGGACGTCTCGTTGACGTACTTTTTTGTACATACTGTTTGGACCTCCCAAGTACGTACGGATTGGGTTCCTTTCATTTTCTACATTTCTGTTGGTATTTACATATTGTTTGGACCTCCCAAGTACGTACGTATTGGGTCCCTTTCGGTTCAAGGGGTATTGGGATTTTGAGAGTGATCACTTAGTGTATTCATACATATATCAATATTGGTAATGGAATATTCATAATGAATTATTCCTAAAAAAATTGGAAAAATTTAAACATCGGCATGTGGTGAATTCAAATACCAGAAAATTACATACAGAATTTTTTGCACAGCAAGTTTGATATTCCAAAACCGCCATCACATGAGACAGTGATCCTTTAGTGTTTTTTTTCATTGTTACTGAACTTTCTGAAATTTCAATATTATCTCGAACAAAACTAACTTGAAGTCATCACATCTATAGCACCCAACTTCTTCTTAAAAACAAGTCTCTCCGTGCCGTAGAGCGTAACAGTGGTCGACAATAATATCTCCATAGAAAAGGTCGAGAGTTCAAGCCCCGCAGCAGCCAGGTCTTTTTCCAGGTAAGTATTCGGTTAGATGGTTAGTACACGTGAATGAGTAAAATTTCCAACTTGACTATTTGGTAAAAAAGAAATGAATAATCCCGAATATGAAAACTTAGATTCATTAAGTGATATCATATAATATATCATTACGTTGTTTTCGAATATTGAGCTAATATCGCCGAATGTTTACATTTTTTTGTGGCCACTATTGATATCATCTACAATATAAGGTTGATATTCCCGTAATATTGAACCAATATTGGTCAAATATGTTTGTTCTACTTGAGATAGCGCATACAGAATGGGAAATGTACGTTTTCGGAATGTCCCAAACAGTTCCCCTTTCTGTACATTTCAGGTCCTGTGTGGACTAGAAAAGTACGTACCTGGGATTACCGACTATGCGGAAACGGTAAGTCGCAGGGAGGTCTTATGTACGTCTGTCGGAGACAAAAGTACGTCGTAAATACGTACAATGCATCCTCACCGTACATATGCAGTACGTCCACTGGACGTACTTGTGCTATTTGGGTTCAGAGAGTGACTGAATAAATTATCTGTGAATTATATTGCATATGAACAGACCGAGTTTGATAATATTTTAATGTTACTTCCTGTATAGCAACTTTGTTTTCATTTTTACATTTATGTGAAGAAAAAGCCGAAAAATACTCCCCAAAAATTGAAAATAATTTTTGTGACTGGAGACCACTCACAATGAAAGTAAAAATTTCACATAATTCATAGTTCACTCGACTTCACTTATTGTTGCTACACTATAAATAAATTGCTTAGCAGTCGTGTTAACCTTCACAAGCTTCTAAACAATATTCAATTATCAATAGTGATGTAGTTTACTTCAGAAATAACAAAATATTTCGTTACAATACCTGAATCTGTTCTTCATTTAACCCAAATATATGTTCGTCAATTGGATAATACTGTGACACTTGCCTTGGTTTGAATGGATTTATTCTAGTGAAATTCCTGAGTAAATTGGTACTCAATTTCAAAGTCATCTTGCGTCAACACAGCTGCAAACAGAACTAAGTTTATTCATTTTCATTATCGAAGCTGATAAGCATTCATTGCTTTCTTCGTTGCCGTGATAAAGTTTATACTCAAAGTGGATTGAATATAAACCCGGGGCAGGACATTTAACACTCATTATAAGAAAATTGACCTACTACCAGGACCGGATCGAAGAGATTTTATTATTGTTGATTGTTTCATCATTGATTTTGTAGTCGTACAAAATATCATAAAAATATTTTTTAACGATCTTTTCGTGATTCATATAATTTTATGCAGCCATAACATACACAGATTCACGTCAATAAAATTGACGACGACTTGGTAATAATAATAGATTGGGGTAAAATGAACTTGGTGGAATTTTGCTACGAAAACCAAGGCATGTCTCTTCTCAAGAGAAGCCGATCTATCATCATCAAATATTCAGATGTCAGGAGTAACTGTTCCTACCAAATCAAGTATCTCGATGCTAGGATATACGATCAGTGATAATCTCTCATGGGAAAACCATGTGAGATCGATCGCTAAAAGTGCTTCCCAGAAACTTGGACTTCTATTTCGTGCGAAGAAATACTTCACTCCTCGTCAGCTTCTAATCAAGGCTCAGATACGACCTATCATGGAATGCAGTTCTCATGTGTGAAGTTCGGCACCAAAATATTCATTGGGGCTTCTCGATTCTATTCAGAGGAAGGCAATTCGTCTTGTTGGTTATTCTTCGCTCACAGACTCGCTCACTTCATTGGAACGTCGTAGAAGGGTCGGAGACTTGTCTCTCTTCTAGAGATACTTTCACGGTCGATGCTCTTCCGAATTGTTATCAGTCGTGCCCCTCTTGGCAATATCTACACGGATGACTCGACGAGTACAGAATTCCCACCCCTTTGTTGTGAATTTGGAAACCTGTCGAACCTCTCCTGCTCAGGGATCTTTTTCCAATAGAACAGCTGAACTTTGGAACTCCTTGCCTAGAGAGGTTTTTCCTGAGGCTTACAAACTTAAAAAATTCAAAGTGAATGTTAATTCGTATTTCCTGTCCCTTGATTCACGCGGTGTTCTTTGAACATTACAGGGCTTACCTTTCGTGTGAATCTGCATAAAAAAAATATATTTCAGATTTTCTTATTAATCAAATTATTTTAAAAAAATAAAACTCACAGCCGATTGCACCAACTTTTTGTCACGAGACCACCAACAAAGGGACTCTTTAATTTCATTGATCTCTTAACGTTCTATGAGTTGCACCATACATTTTCAAACAGGCTTTTACCAAAGTATAATATTCACTTATACACAAAAGAGGTCACAGCCTAATTTTAAGCCGGCACATTCATATAAGATATTATGATATTATCATGGGAACCATGAATAAATGAACTACACATTTTACATATCATCCATTTTCAATCAGCTCCAAAAGCTGCATTACTCTAGGTTTTGTTAGGCGGAACCTTCTAAAACAATCTAGGTCACTCAGTTCCTCATAATATTTGGGTCGCTGGTTCAACCTGCATGGAAACCCAAAATTCTGGAAGTCTACAACTTCTTTATCATTTTTCAATATATTTTCAATTGAATCATTTTCCAAAATAATCCATTATAAAAGAATAAACCTAACCTCACAAAGGTAATGGATTACTAAAGTATGGTTGAACGAGAAAATATGGCGAGTTAGATGAGGGGTTTAATAATGGGTGTTCAATAATCTCATAAAGTATGGTGCAATCGCTGAAGTGCGTTAAACGACTTTTAATGGCCCAATCGCTTATTGCAATTAGCTGCCACACTTCTAACAGCCGACTGGACCGACTTTTTGTTATGAGACCATTAGCAAAGGGACTCTTCAATTAGGTAAGGGATTACAAATGGGTGTTCAATAATCTATCGAACTATGGTACAATCGCTGCAGTGCGTTAACTGACCTTTAATGGCTCATGAGCTCCCATAAAAAAAAGTCGGTGCAATCGGCCGTAAGAAAACATTTACCACGAAGAGTGTTGAATCAATCGAATTTTTAACTAAACCTCCAAATACATTCAAGAACAAGAAGTAGTTGACTTCAAATGACCTTGAGACTAAGATAATACATCACGACATAATTTGGCGTAAATAATAATATAATAATAATAATAAAGCGTCTTTATTCATTGAAAAGAATATAACATTTGATGAAATGGCGAAGCATCAGAGTTACCTGTTTTTCAGCTTAACCGGTGAATCTCTATGACAAGTCTACTACGTTCTTTCTCAAATAGATAACCAGCAGAGTGAAAATTATATAGTTTATTCATATGGGGTACTAGAGAGAGCGTGTCTTACGGACTTTTTCCATTTCAAGGGACTGAATGGTATAAGTATAGACGGAAAACATTATGTAATGTAACACATTTGCGCTGATGACTTATAATCATATTTGGTCTAAGAAAATGAGGGAATATTCTACCCGAAATAAACTCCATGTGAATGCTGAGAAAAGTGAAGTTCAGTAGAAGCAATCATCATATCTCTATTCTCAACTATTTCCTCACGAATGGACCATTTGGAGTCTTCGAACAGAATGAATATTGGAGTGGAATATAAGGCTTCCTCATCATATCTGGAAATGGCTAGGAGAACAGTTCTCAAATCCGAACAGTCAATAAGTGCTGTTATGAACTCAAGGAACTCTAGGTTGAAACTATATGACTCCATAAAATCCTGTCGTCTGGACCAGGTATTCAGATCTACGATATGCTGAAATGAATGCATACAACTTACCATTTTCGAATGTTCACACCTGCCGATAAAAACACCTGACGCTAAGATACAGCTAAAACCAAACTAAGTTACAGCATCCTGAAATTATCTCTTGCTTGATTCATGTGAATTCCAAACAATACTGATCTGCTTTCCAGCCAGATTTCACCAATACGATTCTGCAAACTGCGACCCCACACTTATCGGAATAAAACTTGCCTGCACTGTGATGTACTCATATACTAACTTCTGTTTGAATTCTTTTAACTCCATTTTCATTACCAAGTATCACAGCCCAGGAAACTAATAGAAGATATTCGACTGAATCGGCTCAACTGAGAATGTGTAGTGAAGAACGTATTTGATTTGTAATGAATGGTATTCTCGACAAGATAAATACAAGAAATATGTATAATCTGCAATTTAGAAGGCAGTGAAACTCTGTAAGCTTATTTGGAGGTTGTGAGGAAGAGCACCATTGTTGAATACCGCCCCCACTAGACATGTATTTATATAAAGTGGATTTTTGATGAAAATCAAAATCCTATAATACATATCATATCATCTGGGTGTTTTGCTGTTAAACTGGTTGCCAAGGAATTATATTTGCAATCCGCAAAATGGATTTACTATTCTTTAACCGACTCCCGTTTGTGCTATGGTATTGCATTCTGGGGAAGCTACAGTAGCTATTTCTTTAATAGTGTTCTGGTTTTACAGAAACGTGCTATCCGATATATGTCTCAAGCCAATTATCGCGACTCCTGCAAACCTCCTTTTAAAAAATTCGGTATTCTAACAGTAATGGCATTATATATTTTAGAAACGTCACATTAGTAAGGAAACATATCGGCAGATTTGCTTCACCCCAGGTTCATTACTCCACTACACCTTTCCCAATTGTAATTCAGATAATATAAGATGTTATTCAGAAAATATCAATTGTAATTCAGATTAGTCAATTGTAATTCGGAAGATATCAATTGTAATTCAGAATAGTCAACTGTAATTCAGGAAATATCAATTGTAATTCAGATTGATCAAATGTAATTCAGAAGATATCAATTGTGATTCAGATCTCGTCAATTGTAATTCAGAAGATATCATTTGTAGTTCAGAAAATGAACGATATGCAGACGTATACGTTTGATCAAGAACACAAAAGGCATTCAGTACTGGTACGACAATTCTGAGGACACTGCGAAAACACCAATAGGGAAGAAAATTGATATTTACTGATCTACGGAATATATAGGTACAGGATACAGGGCGTGTCTCATCGAACTGCCATTCTGACTTCGAAGTGAAGTAGTGAAATTATCGAAATATATTTCATTTGAAAGTTTTATATGTATGTATATACAATATTGTTTTCCAATATACAGGGTACTGATTGAAAACGTAGGGTATAAAAATGTTTTTCGAATTGAACATCCTAATTATTGGGAAAAGGAACACGAAGTTTATGTACTATATGTACATACTTTCGTATGAAACAACATAAAATACTGTTTATACATATACATAAAATATACGATTGTATAGGTACATACGGAGCGATTCAGAAGTTATGCTCAACATAATGTGAAAAAGTAGTACATAGAAAAACTGATACACTGCGGCTGCCCCAAGCAAGAACACAGTAATTGTATTCCAGTGAACATGTGGGCGCCGAACTCCTTTCATTTCTGTTTCGAAAAATCGATTTTTTCATATGTTCTCCCCAGGAGCCACGCGTAAATTTCCCTCCATTATACTTAGAACCGATGTCCTATTCAACCCTTTTCGAGGCTTGTATGCGAAAATGGGGCACCAAAGTCTGTCGCTATCTAACGGTCTGATTGTCTCCATTGAAAATATAATCTGAATTACATTTGATATTTTCTGAATTACAGTTGACTATTCTGAATTACAATTGACTATTCTGAATTACAATTGATATCTTCTGAATTACAGTTGACTATTCTGAATTACAACTGATATCTTCTGAATTTCATTTGACTAATCTGAATTACAATTGATATTTTCTGAATTACAATTGTAAAAGGTGTAGACAATACAATAATATTAAACTTCCGAGACCGTCTTCTGCTTTATTTAAAGATTCATTCATTTATAATGGATGCAAAATATACAATCATTTACCTGATATAATTGAAGACATTGTACCTCTCAAGCAATTCAGAAAAGCTGTAAAAAATATTTTGGTTGTTAGACCGTATTACCACCTTGAAGAATATTTCAGCTACACACTATCATAGTTGTACCTAATCTTGTTCCGCAATTCTTAGTGGTAATCATTTTTAAATATTTGTAAGGTATGTGATTCATAGTTTAACACATTGCTATCCAATTTGACGTAGAAATATTTATATATATTATTTTTTCTCTTAAAAAAATTGACTCGTGCCTATAACTTTATTGTGGTTCCTTTATGTATGTACCAGATGCATGTGTGTGTGGGTGTGTGTGTTTGTATGTATACACACTCACCTAGTATCGATTTTAATATTTTATTATATTCATTGTTTTATATTATTTTCAAAGCTTTGTAACCATGACTCATCATGTACACAATAGGGCATATCCTCTCTCTCTCTCATCATATTCATTATCATCTTTTTCGAATGTCTTTCGAATGGAGGTTCGTGTTCGTGGAATTCTGAAATGGTTATTCAGAACAAATTCAGAAATAATTTCGAAATGAAATTTTTTGCTGAACGAATAAGCGATGTATTTGCTGGCTTGCAGCTTTTTCTCTTTCCCAAACATATTTGTATCAGGATTAACTTTAGAATTACTAAATTATGTCATTCTACTGATAGGTGTTATTTTATCTTGATATCCAATATATCAACTTGTTTGTTTTATTTAAACCGATTGCTGCTCATCCTCTACGAACAAACGACCTTGGAGATTGAAATTTGTGAGCTGAGGATCACTTCTTCGTGTGCGATTTTAAGTACTTTGAAGGCTATGCAAGAATAATAGATATTCTAGAACCTCTAATGGAGATTCTTCTATTTCTTCAAAGTGAAGCTCTGATATAATCGAAGATCTTTTAAAGTAAGTAAGTAAATTTATTCAATTCAGGAATAAGACAGATACATAATCGTCGATGACTGATGAAAAAAATATAAAATACGTAGATTATATACAGAAAATTTAGAAGTAACATAATCCTAGGAGAACTAATAATAGTTTCGGCTACCTAAGCAAGCTTGTATTGTAGCCAGCAAACTAAATAGTATCTCCAATCCTATATAAAAATAATAATTTTCCACAGTGAATAAAGGGAGCGATAGGGGAAAGAAGAGAGAGGAAGAGAGAGAGAGATCAGTTTGTGGTGCCCTCCAGAAGGTGGCACTTCTAATAATGGTTTTTCTTCATTCCAATATCCGTAAAAGCATATCATAATTTATGTTGACAAATTTTTTCAACTGCTTTTTGAATTTGTATTTGTTTGTCATGCTTTTCAATGATTCAGGTAGAGTGTTATACTAAGAACAAAACTAAAAGAGTTTGTAGATGACTCATCAGAGCCTTCAAATGATGACAAAATGGCTTTCGCGGCCGAGGTTTTCAGTATTACTACTTATTCCGATCGGAATAATAGTCAAGATGAGTGAGCCTCTGAAGAAACTAGCCACTCGCGCTAGCGAAATGTCAGGAAGAAATTCCAAAGAACGACAGCCTTCAAACCCGAAAAAAAGTAGTAATACTTAATACTTCAAAAGATGATCAACAATACCTGGATATAATGAAGAAAACTATAAAATGAGTGCCAAACAGTTTCGGATCTGGATTACCAAGGACAGATGAGAACATTATATTAACTGACACAAAATCGCAAGGAATGAAGAGAATGATGTAAGGAACAAAAAATGGATACATACCCATAATTTGATTCCGAATATTGTGATAAAATAGAATAATATTTGGAAAAGGAATATGCTGAAACTGTATCTGAAGAAAATAGACAAGATAATACTGAAAGAGATTGGTGTCTACCCCATTTCGCTGTTAAAACATTTACAAGCCAGGATTTTCTTTGTATTTGATGCCGCTGTGGAAACATCAAATGTTTAAATTATTTCTTATTAAGAGAGCCAGACTTTAACAGATTCCTTATATAGGTTATATGGAGATTTCGAAAGGGTTAACTCGCATTCTAAGGACACATACGAAAAATGTTTCATCGTATCAGGAAAAAAGAGAGGGTCAGCCAAATATTTCTCTTCAGAACTACAGATAGAAGTGAATAACCAGAACTAGACGTGCATCAGATGAGTGTAATGGTTTTTGGAGCAGTAAGTTCGCCCAAAATAGATCAATCTGTCAAGAATCATAGTGCAGCAGATTTTCAAGATGAATATTCCGACATTTTACAGATAACGAATCGTCAGCATTACTTTGATGACTATCTGGATTCCCGCAAAAGGACTGAAAGTGCAGTAAAAACGTTTAAGTGATTGAAGTTCATTGCAGGGGAGAATTCGAAATGGTGAACTGGAACGGCAATTTAGAGAAAGTACTCGAGAATCATGTTTCAAAAAATAATCTAGACTGAGACTAGTCAACACATTAAAAGAATTCTCAGAGCAGGTTGGGACACCCAAGAATATACCCTAATATTCAATACTAAATCAAAGAAAATTCCAGGAAATTTGATGACTGGTGAAAAAACGCCATCAAAACGCCGTACTATTGTTTTTTTTTTCTACATTAGTTATCCATGGTAAAATGTTGATGCAAGAATGTTGGATTAATAAAATCGTGAATCAAGGAATATCTGAAAAATGGATCTGTCGGTGTTGGATTATGAAATATATACATTCAAAAATGCCTAGATCAAATGTTCTGGTTCACCTTACACAAGTTGATCTAAATATTTTTCTCTAAGTACGTTTCAAAATGTATTCTGGTGTTGCGTATTATGTATCGAATTATGTAGGCAAGATTGCAACTTCGTAAGTCAGTTCTAAAAGTAAACTTAGTCCACTCGACAAATCAATCCCGAGAATGGAGTTACATTTAGAGAACAGTGCTGGCTGCTATACTTGGAAAATCCATAAATGAAGGCTCAAATCACAATCTTCGATACATCATATGGTGGACATATTCAGAAATAGTTTTGAGGTGACTAAAAACAACGCAACACGGCACCGGGCAAATGTTACGAAAACAATAACAATTTTCTTGAAGAAATGTTTTTTTAATGATACAAGACTATTTCATCGTTAGCGAAAGTTCATCTGGATATATTTCAAGAATAACTAACAACAATGTTTTTCGAAAGAGGGTATCACAATATGTCAACTCAGATAACGCACATTGATATAACTGAAATTTCTTTAGATAACATATCTGTGCTCGTTGGGAAAGGTATGTTATTTTTCACCATATTCCCACAGACAATTACAATATTTAAATATGGTAGATAGTATTTTCGTGAATTAATCCTTCACACGGAATCATTCCCGAATGAACAATCTTCCTTGTTCGGGCGTCAGTAAAAGCATCCATTTCAACATAATACCTCAACAGCCAGGATTTTTTCGAGAGTGACGACAGACACAATTGATCAATGCTGTTTAAGGGATTTTTTTGACAGTCTAACTATAATTGTGAGGGGAGTAATCCATTTAGCTGTAACTCGAACGCGAACAGGCAGTCAAAGCCAAAAATGTAGTTTGGTTGCTTTATTCATGAAGGCGATTTGATTGATCAGTTCTCGAAAATGAGTCCAGCTTGGGGTCGAAACATCGAGCAACAAAACACCTCGCAGATAATTTTCGAACAAGCTTCCACAATTGCCATAGTACACAATGCACTAGTCACTAGTGGATAAAAGGGGGATATTGCCCCCCTCCTCACCGAATGACTCGACAGTCTCTCAAGAGATGAGTCTTGTAACAAAAAGATTTGTTTCTAGAACAATCAGAAAATTTGTGAAAAATATAACTTCTTTTCAATCATTGATACCCACAATACTGGTAAACAGACATCTCAAAAGCTTCAGAGTTCGCAATAATCTGGATAATATAATATAGTAGTAGTATTCCAAAGGTCTATTTCATTTGAATGAATTTATCATGAAAAAAATCAACAACTCCGCCTATAAATATCTTTATTGAAAAATCATTTATATTCGGAATTGATTGCTCTTCCTATAATGAGCCTTCTAATTTCGGAAGTTCCGGCTCCAATCTCAAAAAGCTTGGCATCTCTAAGAAGTCTTCCAGCTGGATAGTCATTTATATAACCATTACCACCTGGAATCGAAAATACACTGTCTTTGAATTATACTGAAGGAATAAAGGAGAAGTGGTGGACATGAAGTCATATGAATCAACTTGTATCAATAAATAGTGTTTTGGGTGTGGACAAGGAAAATCGGTACACGGGAGTTTCAATGCAAAATTGAGCCAGCCAGCAATCACAGTCGACCAGTTTAAAATTACATATTTGGGCGCCGCGAACTGTCAATTATGCGATTAGACTACTCTATTTTCAATTATTCGAGCCCGCAGGCGACTGCCTGCTTCCTACGCATTCTGAGATGGTACAGCGTGGTTCAATTGAATAGTTGATATACTGTCGCGACCAAATCCTCTAATTCTAACCTGGTCGATTGTTGCCTCATTCACACTTTACTGATTTTGCTTGAGTCGATTTCTTTTATCTGTATGTAATAAAACAACTATGAAAAAAACATTTTTATCGAAGTTCTAAAAGGTTATCTTTATGTTGTGCCGATAATTCACGTCTGTTAAAGGTATAAGGCGGGTTACTGATGAAATTGGCCGATACATAAAAAATCCATGATAACGTAATCAAAGCCGAAAAACTTTATTGCGTGATTTTGATCAGTTTGGTCAGAAAACCGGTATACGTGTTCCGCTATAAAATAGCTTCTTCAGGCGGGTTGGTAGTACCATAACACGCCTGGGAGAATATATTGTATAGTGAAACACTTGTATCGGTTTTGGAAACTCTCTAGCAAAAATTACACAATAGAGTGTGTTCCAATTATGTTATTATGAGGGGTTTTCTCATTTTTGAATTGTAAATCCGCAAAGTTGATAAAGGAATAACTTATAACAAAATATACTTAACGAGCTCACAATCCGTCATTTATTAAATCACAAGGGTTTGAAAAAATCCTCCAGGTGAGTGAAATATTCCCCCATTTGGTGATTTAGGGAACTATGCTTAAACAATACATAAATGATGAAATCTATTACTTAAAGGAATACAATTTTTGTATTTCGTGCAGAAATATATTTTTTATGAATAGTAGCAGAGCACTTTTGACTAGAACAGTCATCATCAGTGTTTAGCTGTGAGTGAAGATTGAAAAAATCAATATGAGTGAAAGTCAATATTGAAAGAATCTTTGCATTAATTTTTTTTCAGAAGAGATGTTACTTACTCGTCAGGTGTACAAGAATCACAACTATACTTGACTCTGAAGGACATACGTAAGTATTAAAAAATCGTGAAAACATGCACAAGTTTATTCCTGAACAGGATGCTTCAAATAATGTGATAAAATCTGCAGTCATGGAATCTATTGAGGTTAAAATGGTGTAAAAATCAAATTCGACATTGGGCGATACACTAACGAATGGGTGCTGAAGAACCTTCTGATAAACATCATTTTTTCTTCTGATAAACATCCTAAAATAAATCAATTTGTACCTTTCGTCGCCTGATTGAAGATGTCGTTGAAAACTGCAATAAGTTGAGCTATCATTATGAAATTGTAGGACTTAGGTATACAAATCCAAAGACATACAGCTTATCCAATCCATCTTGGCACAAACGTATATGCCCAGCAATCTCTGTGAAGTGCAGTAAATTGAAAAAACACCTATTTTATGTGTTCACTGTGTTGAAATTTATTCCTAGTAGGTGTTTTTTCTTTAGTCATGGTCTGCACTAACAGTGTGCAACTGGAAAAGTAGCTAAGTTTGTGCCAGGATGGAATGGATAAGCTGAACTTGCAAACAGAAAAAACTGAAGACAACTCCAAGTTAATGTGTAAAAACCTTAACAACGGAAAATGAAACTAGAGTTTGTTACATAACAGGAAACTGTCATATATGTGCCATAAAAGACTTTTTCATATGTTTTCGAAAGTATTGAAAAAAATCGATTTATGTAATTCACCTGGGAATGCGTATTTTGAACACTTATATGATAATTAACCAGCAAGAAATCCCTGTTCACTGGAATACTCACCCAAAATTTGTATAGCATCCAGAGCCATCTGTGTAGCCTTTTCAGCGCAATATAAAATGACACCTGCACAGTCTTTACTGTTTACTTTTTTGAGGTCACATGCTCTCGCCACGTTATACAAATAACTTCTACAGACACCCAAAGTTGTATACATGTCAGCCATCTTTCCCTAGAAAAATTGAGATCTCACTCCTATTGTTCCTCATGCCAATATTCAAGAGTGTTCAACTACATGAAAAAATAATGAGAGGTTGCTACAAGGATTTGTTCCGGAAATACGAGGTAATGAAAAAAAATGCTAGAAAATATCGAAGTTAATGGCGCAACGCATGCCACTATTGAATTAGAAAGTTCTTTTTATACATGATTTAGCGACCGTTAAGCAACTGAAAATCTGAATTCCATCACGTGCTCTACAATTCTTCCAATAATTTTGACGGTTCCAGTATGTACCCAGAAAAATATATAAATCAAGACGTTCAGATTTTTCACCAAATTCTAAGACCATCTGCCCCACTAGACTGTTTTGTAAAATTTTCAAGCGGAAATCTTTTTGGAAACCGTAAAGTATTGTTAGAAATAGTTTATATTCACCAGAAGATTTCATTGTAGGAAGGCATCAACCGAAAATTCACTGCTAACCACAAAGTAACCTTCTCAATCGGGTGGTAGCCCAGTTGCCTAAAGCACCGGCTTATATTTGAATAAGATTTTTCACTGTTAGTGCAATCCCCGGTAACGGCACAAGTTTCTGGCTGACTTGAACGATAGGCAATTGTTGGTTGATAGTAATCCTGATAGGTAAGATCTATTGATTGGATATACATGAACCGAACTGGGAGCACTGTAGGTTTTTCGGGTTTCCCTTACTATCAAAAAAGCAAATACCTAGTGAGATGCTCCATAGCGCGTGGGCACCCAAGACAATCTGCAGACCCTTTCCTGTACAAAACTCTGCCTTCTGGCCGAGCTCGGGAGTGTTGAACAAAGGGAAATATAATGTAAAAATATCTCATTTTTCACAAGAGCTTATTTTACCTGTATCAACTGGAATTCTCCGATCCGGGTATTGAATTGCTTCCGCATGTGAGCGTAAGGGAAGGCGATATCACAACACGCTTGCATTATTCCCACTGAACCCGCTGCCAAAACCACTCTTTCCAAATCGAGTCCGCTCATGAGAACTTTCACTCCCTTGTTTTCGGAACCGAGCAAATTCCCTTTAGGGACCTTGCAATCCTCGAATAACAATTCTGAGTTACTGGATCCTCTCGAACCAAGTTTGTCCAATTTTTGGCCCACCTTGAAGCCCTCGAATGTGTTCTCCACGATGAATGCCGAAATACCATGTTGAGGTTTCGAATGGATATCAGTTTTAGCGTAGACCTGAAATTTTCAACCAATATTGAATCATTTCAGTTTCTGAAAATTCACTTTCAACTTCAGTTCGCTTATAAATGTCAGATCAAGAAGGGCACACTGCAAATTTTCCTTAAACCTAGAATGGTTCAGCTGAACTGAGAAAATTACAATTCAAATTTCATTCGACTAAAATCACTAACTTTCGAAATACGTTATGTTTCAGAGAAAATTAGGAAAAGAGGAAAAGAGCATACACAAAATGAAAAATAATCCAGTTTATACTCTTGAACCGATGGATCTTTTCTCGTCCGTCATCACCAACTAATGAGATAAAACACATCAATAAACGATGAAATTGAAACCTCTGGTTGAAAAGTAGAAACTATTTGTAAAGATCAATAAACCCTAACACCAAACTTATATTATTTGCACTCGCGTTTCGCCAACAAGGTTACTTAGCGATACTCAATTCTCTTCTCCTGAAGATGTTAACCTTGTTAGCGGAACGCACATAATTGATATCTACAAAAAGTTTCAAGTGGAAACAAAATAATTAACGTCTGCGTTTGGAAGATCTCTTAATTGGCTAATAGCTCGCACTGGGTATCGTAAAGAACATACATCACTCATAGTCGATTACTCAAATATCCAATACAATCAAATGCATTCTCTATTGCTTGTTAGTTCACTGTGGTGGTGATGGATTTATTAAAGGGTTTCTGCTGTTTAATATCCTTTATACAAGACAGTTATTTTTTTCAAGTAACAATCTGTTGAAATTTCATAGAGTACGTCTTATAAACTCATTATCCAAGAAAATAATCATTGCAGGGGAGTTCATACTGGCTTGACCAAATTGTTCCTCTGTTTCCTTTGTTCCTGAGTAGTTGTGAATTTTATGGAAATGAAGGGCAATAAACCGAAGAGCTAAGTTCTTTGGAGATAATATACATCGAATATTTCAAACTTACCACAATCACGTCGGCATCACTACCATTCGTGATCCAGAATTTATGCCCATTCAGAATATAGTGATCGCCTTTTTTCTCTGCTCTCAGTTTCATCGAAATAACATCTGATCCAGATCCAGACTCCGACATCGCTAGGGCTCCTATTTTTTCCCCAGAACATAACTGAAATTCGTATCGTTAGAATTATTTAACGTATAAATGGACATTTCTCGAGGGTTTGCAAAGGGAGAAACGCCTTAATTTTCGTAACTAATAACTGTTGGTAGCAGTAGTACTGCGATGTTACTTAAAAAGAATTACTATTCTACAAAGAACATTGTCCACAACAATAACCAACAGTTGAAATCAATCCCTCAAGCCTGAACTATTCACCTTCGGTAAGTACTGTTCCTTTTGCCGCTCATTACCATTTCTATGGATCTGATTGATACAAAGATTTGAGTGCACCCCATAGCTCATACCCACTGCTGAAGAAACTCTCGATAACTCTTCGGTAATGATTACATGATCCAAATAGGAACCTTCCGTTCCCCCATACTTTTGTTTCACTGTAATTCCTGAAAATGAAAGGCAGCAAAGTAATTATGAGGTTCCTTGGAAATATCTGGGATAACTTCATAACCCAACACGTCATCGATAAATGCAATTCAAGGTCAGCTGATGTAGATATAATGAGTATTGCATATAATATTACGATATAATATAAAATTGTTTACCTAGTAGGAAGAGCCGCACATTTCCGGATGACTGTGAAGATTGCGTTAGCAGAGACAAGCAGCACAGAATTGAAGAATGTGCTTTTCCCATGAGGTATTAGTATTTTTCTGTAAATTGTTCAGAAACAACAATACTGAAACTGATAGCTCATTCAGTTTTGTGATAAACTCTGCGGAATCATTTACCAACAGATAAATTACTGGGAAAAATGCTTCCTCACGGTACAGTAATTGAACCGACTTGGAGATATTCTAAGTGAAAGTTTGTTGGGAAGCATTGTAGATACTTTCACACAACTAAAAGAGAAATACGCCGAGAGGCAGAGAACAATTAATTTCTTCGTAAATTGTTTTTCCCTCTCAACATTGCACTCTCCCATGATGATAGCTTTGGCCCTTGATCAGTTTTCTTCAGTTTAGAAAATTGATGATCAAAAATCCGAGAGATATATCTTTTTTATTATTAGCTGTTAAACTATAGTTTTGTCGTTGATTATTTTACAGATCGGATCAACAATTACAGAATATGTGAATAATACCTCAAAAAGACTATCGGAACTCACAAGACAAATTTTAAAAACTCACCATGTGCACCTAACTCTCCTAGTTTCCTCCAAAATCTTCTTATATCTTCGAAATTATCGTTTTTATCAATTTCATTTGCTATTGGTGCCAATTCTCGCTGAGCAAAGTTGAAAACCGTATTTCTTAGCTATATTGACGAAATGAAAAACTAGTTATAAATGCTGTATGAAAACTTTTTTTTTTCATTGGAATAATGTCTTCAACTGAGAATTGATATTCGTATTCAACAGGGAACATATTGTGTGAGTAATTTTACAGAGAGGCGATGCCAGTAGGGAGTGGATCAACTTTCACAAGTTGATGAACTGGAATTCTTGCAATATTTTCAAGTGGAAATAATCTCAAAGGAACCTAAGAAGTATAGGCTATTCGTATATATACTTTTGAAAACCGAGTGCCAAGTGCCAAGTAATAAATTGATGGATGTAGCTGCTAATATGTGTGAAAAATGAGAAATAAAACTTCCTATGTTTTTATACCACTTATTTGTAAATGACCTTTTTACAGATTCGCCCCATACTGACATCATCAGATGAATACTATTAGAGCAAATTATACTACTAGTCAATAATGATAGCTATTATTCTCAAGGAATTTTTACGAAATGAGCCGCGTCAGCGGCAAGGGAGTAATATTCCGAGAGAATAATAGTCATTATTGCGAGTAGTATACTCTACTTCATTTACGACTAATTTATTTATCATGAATGATTCATCAGTTTCATTCAACGCAAAACAAATATATAAACACTACCTACGCGTTTGACACCGACACTGTGGAGTTCAGTCATATCGTTTCCATGGTAATATTCGATTCGAGAAATTTTTTGATAGGACCACAAGAAGGGATAAAGACTATTACTATTAATCCCCCGCCATTATTCACTAATGGAATAATGTATGGCATTATACTGCAGATAATACTATGTATTAGTCGTAAATAAACTACTATTGAGCTTATAGTATGCTTTTGAAAATGTCCGTATAGGACGAAACTGCAGTAACGTTAGTTACAAATTCAAGTGGTACCGATGCAAACATAAGAAGGGTTATTTATAGTTTCTCAATATGTTTATTAGTTTAGAACCAATAGACGATAATATATCAGTTCATTCACATCTAACTTCATTAGTTATCATGAAATTTTCGTCAGTTGATATCACATGATTCTCGTAATGGAAATGGTGTCCAGTGAACACCACCAAAATTATGTAATGTCAGTGTTGCCTAATTCGATAGTGTCCCAGTCAGCGGCGATAAGGGAAATGGAAAAAAAACTGGCCCCAGATAAACCGTCAGCGACTAGTGTGCTCAGTAGGAGGTTCTGACCTATGAAATAATCTAATAAGTTACTCAGCTGCCGGGTGGCCTCAAAAAGCTAGAATAAAAAAAGCATATGATAAAAAGTTAGAAAGCTCTTCAATAGAGCCAGGAGTATAGTGCAACGAGAAGACTACAGAACATAACAAAGAACACAGGATATCTAAAAGGAGATCTTATAGACACCTTTGTGAAGGGATCACTGCGTTAGCCACAGCACAGTGCCTCCAGGAAGTAATATCAATTACCTTGGCTGCATACCGAGGAAGGCTGAAGTTGCGTTTATTCCAAAGATTGGCAGAAGTCTAACGGATGAACTAAACTCTTCTCGCGCCATCGGCTTCACCACTTTTCTCTTGAAAACAATGGAAAAAACATTAATTCATTTGTCTGATAGATATACCGCTTCACAGAAAGCAGGTGAATCCACAATCAGTGCTAAACAATGCCTCTTAGAGGGAATTGAAAAGATATTTGTATCGAACAAAGATGGCCCTGTATTACTTAAATGATATTTCATGAACGCGCTTTCGACAACACCACGCACGCATCCATTGTCAGAGCACTGGAGGTGCGGAACATTCAACCCACTCTGACTACATGGACGAAAGACTATGCCGATGACTTGATCATTACCCTATGATAGGAGAATCTCAGAACTGATGAAAATATCCCTGAGCCTAGTTCAAAACTGGAGTGCTAAGAAGGGACACGAAGTCAATCCCAACGAACTTGAAGCCCCATCCTTAAATGAAAGCTAGCTGATATTTTCCAAAAAAGTTAAATACCTGGGTGTTACCAATAAACGATAGCGGCAAGCTGGACGCACCGTACAGTATTCGGAACGACATGGGGTTTGATCATCAAATCTATGGTTACATATGCGTCATTGGTATGGTGCAAAAAATGAAACAACCATCTGCAAAAGTCCATCTGCAGATAATCAGTCTGGGAATCACAGGGTCTATTGAAACGTGATCCACAGCAACTCTGGGGGTAATGCTGAATCTTCCGCCATTGCACATATGTGTGATGAAGGAGGTAGCAGTAAGTGCCTTTTGAATTCTCCAAAGAGGCAACATCACACCTCGAAATATTAACGGTCACATGAAGATTATGGGCCTAATTCCATCAGAATCCATTTCCAAACCCACCGATATCATGCCAATCAGGCACGACTTTGGAATGCAGTATGAAGTGATCATAAATGACCTCCTAGAATGCTCTCTAAGCGAGCCATAGTTGTGCAGGAACGCATTGGTATGGTACACTGATGGTTCGAAGATGAACAAAGGGGTGGAAGAAACAGGGTCAAAATTCAGGCTTTCGAATCCACTTGGAATCACCTGTACCATCTTCCAGGCAGAAATGCATGTTATAGTACCTGTACTTCAGAATGCCTCTGCCTCACTAGGGACACTCGCGGTGCGAATAAATACATCTCATCAGACAGCCAAGCAGCATCGAAGGCCCTCAAGTCGCACTAGCGAGTCCAAACTGATTTGGGACTGCAAATGTTCCTTAAGACTATTGGCACAAGGGAATCAAGTTACTTTAAAGCGTTTACCAGGTCACGACTATATCAAAGGAAATGAGGGAGCTGATGTCCTTGCAAAAGTAAGAGGCAAACATCCCTTTCCCTGGACCGGAACCTCTCTGTCGGCTTTCAAAATGGCACATAAAGGAGAAACTCCGCCAATGGGAACTTGATCAATTAAGACGTCACTGAAACAGAGTCCCAGTACAAAGACAGCTGAACAACTTTTAGCTTTAAATAAAAAATATCTCAAATTAGTAACGCCCTGTTTCGACGATGCAACGTGTCGCTGCGAAAAATGTCAGTTTGCATTGCCAATATAGAACTGAATGTTACCAAGATGAGCGCCTATATTATCACAACTGATATGCGATATGTGATACTTGATTCCTTATGTTTCTAAAAATAATTGAAATGTTCAAAATTAACATTCTTCACAATAATGCCACCACATATTTGTGGTTTGCGGCAACAAATTCACCATAGAAATAACGAAGTCGCTACAAGTCGTCGAAAACATTGCATGAATACATAAAATTTCCTGGAGTTGCAACGACAAATTGCATCGTCAAAACAAGCTATTACTGGGCTTCCACGAGGCACTCTCCAATGAGGTACCACCTCAAGAAAATGGGCGAAGATGACAGTAACAAGTGCCGATACTGCGTGCCGCCAAGGCTGCAGAACATCTGCTTTGCGAGTGCCAAGCTGTTTTCTGCAAAAGGTCCAAATTTCTATGAGGGATAACATTGTTACCCTTCGATATATGGGAACAAGACCCCAAGAATCATCAAAAGCCTTAGCACTCTGGACTTCGAATAGATAAGGTTCGTGTACAATAGATCTTACGGGTCTCACGAAATTAAGACTTTTGATACAATTCCAATGACATATGGTTATGTATAGGTTATGTTTTGGTACATTAGAAACTTCTGTGTACATTCATCATACCAACCTATGTAATGGACTGAAATAGGTAAATCATATGAAATGATAATTACCTTGCAACTGTCACTCCTTTGACCTGCGCTAAAATCTAGATTTGATGCTGTCATTATGTGTCCACTGACGAGACATTTTCTTTCGACCTGTGGTGGCGCGTTTTGTGAATTTGAATTTACTTACCTAAGTTTTCACATAATATTTAATAGGTTTGAAGAATGATAAAAAAAAATTCGCTGATGTGACGATAATGAAGATTTGAGAAAAAAATATATGACACAAATTTAAATTTTATGCATATTCCCTGCGGAATTATCAAGAACTATTGAGAAGAAATGAGTCAAAATTCCATTAAATATTCACTATTATAAATGAGATTCAGTTCAAAAACTAAGCAACTTACCTGTCTCTGTTCTTCGTTTAATCCGAAAATGTCTTCATCAATAGGATAATATTGGGAAATTCGTCTAACTTGATCACGCTTTGATGTAACTACTCTCCGAAAACAACCGGATAGTGTTGTTGTCATGTTTACAGTAACAAATAATAAATTTTCATAACTTTCAAATTGTAACAAGTCTTGGTTAACAATACTGGCTTGAGTTTGTTCAAACCAGTGAAAAAAATATTCTGTGGAATTTTGCAAAAAAGTCCACTTTCGGGTGCTAAAATTGGGGAATAGATGAACGGTTCAACATGATTCGACCCAAATGTGAATGAAAATCAATTGAGTAAGGTTGTTTTTATCTCATTTGTGATATGAATATGTGTGATAACTCGCATCTGTGCTCATCGTAACGAATGAACAGCACACGCTATAGGACGCTTCAGTAAACTAAGAGAATTAATTTGTTCTCTGCGTAATCGAACATTGCCAGAGATGGATTCGAAAATGTATTCGAAAAAAATTTTAATCGGTATAAGGGTCGGATTCAAATATTTTCACGAGGAAATTTTTTCAATGTCTGCACACATAACTCGAAATTTTCAATTGAAGAACCTCAACAACACAAGCACATGGCGATGATATTTCACCATGAAAAACTGTCAAATTTTCTGCAGCGGCTCTAAGCTGTTAGACGCTGCCAATGTCTCTGGGACAATCACCGTCGGAATCTGGAGAGACTTGAAGATTTCCTCTCTCACAGAAACTTTGCCTGTATTGAACAAGACCCTAGGTACGGAGGGCGTACATTTTATTGGCCCATTTCACGTCTTTGTACAAATCAAGGGCTTTCTGAGTGCGTACATTTCAGTACGCCTACAAAATGGTCCACTCTAGAAGTATGGAGTGGTACATATCCCCATCACCAGAGAGAATCAGTTTGAAAAACAAGCCGATAAAATACATTTTTATCAATGCAGTCTTCGATATAGGAATATTATATTTCACAATATTATTTCGTTACGAACTCTCGTATAAATAAGTTGTTATTATTGTTATTATTATTTTCCGAGGTTTTTAATCTGGTGAAAGTCTCAGCTGGAATTAATATCAACCCACATCTTGAAAACGTACCATTCCTGTTCATATAAGGAACGGTGTGGACAAGGACGCCGTTGCTCAAGGGCAAAGGGGGGGCGCCTATTTCTCTTTGCGACTAGAATAAGCCCTAGTGACATTTCATTACAAATATTACTTTCATTTTGATCTAAAATGAATATTGTTCAATTTGAATTCCTGAGGAACTGCTAGAACTGGAGATCTTCATAGTATTCATATACAAAGTGCTTTAATGTTCTATTTAATTTACCAGAGTTTTGATTTTTACTAAGATGATATTCTTCTATAATTAAATTCATTACGAAATATATTTCTCACCTGCCCAATGATTTTTTTTCATCCATCTATTATTGTGATATTTTTAGATATAGGAGTTTCATTTTGTCAAAATATATTTACTGAAATTTCTTAGTATACGTATTAATCAATCAACAACACTACTTCATTTCCTTTCGCAATGTTTTTCAAAAAACAACACTCGTAAGTATTGTTCAAAAGTATCTTCATTTCAATTTGATACCTTACCTTGATTTTTTTCTGAATGCCCCCTTCCTGACATTTCTTGTAACGGGGCCATTGGGTATGTATATCAGAAATGGGCGAACTGAGATAGTCCATTTTCACAGAATCTGGACATAAGCAAGGACGGGCTTTGCTAGAGTATGAGTTTTGAAATCGTGCTGAGATGATCTCTTCTCGATAGTAGTACATTGCAGTGCATCAAGCAAAGCATCTCGAAAGGCTTGTTAACCAAAAAATATGCTAGTAGACGAAAAGAGCAATAGCAACCACGAAGGGGTACAATTTAAAGAAATTTCTACTAACTACAACTGATGGACATGAATAATGGACTAGAAAGATTAGCTATGGACATACTCAAATTCCTTCATGTTACTAACAATAGCAATGAATATTTGTTGGCGATAATTGAATCCTCTAAAAAGCATATGAGACCATTCCCACTCACAGTCAGAAGAAGGAAGATCAGTAGCGAATCAGTCCTGGAAGTCACAACCATAGTTGATATGCTACTAGAAGTTCAAATCTAATGAAAAATATTTTTTTAATCAAAACTGTGAAGGAACTGATTAAGATTATGGTAAAAGTAATGCAACACTGCTCTGGCTAGTCAGATGGAACGGAGAGCACCATATTAAGACTATGACTTAGTAAAAAATATAGAATTGACAAGACATAGTGCCACTCTTCCTCCGGACATATAGGAGAGCTGGACATTAGGAGAGTAGCTGCTCATATGAAATATGTGGAAGAAGTCAGAGAGAGACCGGATATTTTCAATGAAATCTCATGATGATGCCTCTGATTAGCCAGTTACCAGGTGGTCTAAGTCCATGACCAATAGGTAAAAGTTCAATAACAGCATCACTAGTCACTAGGGATTAGGCCTATTTGTTACTCAAACTAGTCATAAGTTTTCAAAAATCGCACTCTTCCTATCATATTTTTCGAAAATGATGGAAATATTTGCTACAAGTTTTCGAAAAAAAAAAATTTTGTATGAGGGAAATATTCGTTGACATAAAAAAAATAGTGATTCGAGGTAATTCACAGTATATAATATATTTGGTATCATGTTTGAATGAATTGAATCTGAACATTTTTGTATGAGAGGGCTTTCAGTGTTCATAGACTTCTTCTATCAAACGACCTGAGAAATTTTTATGAAAAGACCTACGCCTTACGAAAGTATTGGAACCTTTGGGAAAAATATGATTCTCTTTCGTAAATTGATATCAAAAGTAATTTATTCCGACGATAATCGAAAAAGTACAAAAAAGAATAGAAATTTGATTTTTCCACAAAAATAGTCCCAAATAACCTAAGAAGATGACTAACAAAAAAAAGAGTCTGAATGTTGTAGACTCATCGATCGCGTGGTGTCACGAAATGACATGATTCAATTTCTTAACAAATCAAAAATATATTGAGTATATCAGTTCAAGACAAAAAATTGTAAACTATTATTAATATTATCACAACTTGACCAATCAAAAATGAGAAAACTTAATATAAAACAATATTTTAAGAGTAAGTATCATTCGTTTTCATCAACATGCAATATCACTAAGTAACACTATCTATAATAAATATTTTTGATCATAATCATTATTTTCACATGGTGATTCGTTATAAACTGTAAATGGAAATTAAATAATTGTTGTCTACAAAAGTGTTCCTTTCAAATATACTTGTAGAGCACTTTAATAGTATTCTCCAAGAAGTTAACATTGAATGTCATCTGTTTCATTGAATGGTTTCTAGATTTCTGCTACGCAGGATCGGCAACTCCAAAAGCAGAAATGAACACATTGATGACAGTTACCAAAAATATTCCGATAACTGTAAAATTGTTTATTTTATTGGCAACACATATTTCCTTTTCGTCTTTCACGTTGTATGTTGCATTCCAAACTAGACCTACTCCAATAACAACCTGAAAAAAAAATCCACTTAAAATGCTATTCATAATTTTTTTTTCAGTTCTCTGAATAACATTTAAGTGCTGTAAGCACTAAAAACTTAATTCACACTTTTCAGTCATTCAGTAGTTTTTTGTTACATATATATTCTCGAAAAATGGTTATTTTGAACTACATTTTTTTATTCGTTTTTTAGGAAAGCTTAGCGTCCTACTGAGTGATAGAAGAAATTTTAAAAATACCATGATCCATTATAACGAATGATGGATTTCAGATAGCTTTCCGTTTTTCTTCTTTCAGAATCAAACGAAAGAAAAACCCATGTGCGAACATATCGTACGAACTGAGTGTGTGAGAGAGAGAAAATTCGAATTAGAATTCAACTTGTATTATCATGTTGAAAATCGAACCGTGAGCGAGAGAGGTACAACAATTTACCAAGCTAGTATGAAAAGACCGTATTCGTCGAACCAACGGCGATGAAACTGCTATAAGTGGAACGACTGATGATATTCAGATGAGAAACGAGCGAATTAAACAGCAGAGTTTACTGTTTTCTAAATCTCAAGTTTTGGAACTATCTCATTAAAACCATACGCAGTATAATTATATCTAATCGTATACCTACACAAACCCAATTGAGTTTGTTGTCCATCAATTGGTATGTTGAATGCTTTCGCCAGTAATGGGCGTCAAAAGAAACTCGTTCGCAATTTGCTTTTTACTGCGACTTAATGGCTTTCGATGACGAAACAAAATTCCAATTGGGTCAGAAACCATATAACTGTGAAAAGTTCAGTCATCACACATAATTTCTCCTCGTTTTCATTCGTTTATCCGGTCTGATCCAAAATGCGCACCATGGGTAATTTAGTAAAATCAGTTATACTTTTCACACTCATTGAGATGCAAGAATCGATAAACAAAGGATCATCGAATATTTTCACCTTTATTGTAATGGTGAGCCCTGTATGTTATATTTTTTATCAGAACATGTAGCTTCGATATTGGATTCAATCCAATAGGAAAAATTAAGAAGGGTTAGATTAGGAGACCCAGGAGGCCACTGAACAAGGACATGAGGTCTAATGCATTTGTGGTTGAAAAATCCCACCAGAAGATATATAATCTCTATACTCATATACAGATATTCCAGCCTGCTGAAAATGCACATATTGCCTAGATATAAGATTCCATTATTGTTGACATTGGCTGATTGGATCACTTAATATTCGTCCGTTTTTTACGGTGCAAGATACGTAAAGTTCATGACTTAGTATGTGAATAACTTATTGAATGAACTTGATACAGGAAAAATACTTGTGTAGTAGGTGGTATGTACATGGGTACCTGGCTGTATTTATGATAATAGTGGCAATCAAAATTGTTAAACAATACTGATTGCAGTGAAATCATCAAGTGCACATTATATATTTTCTAATTTGTAGAAAAAAATATTTTTAAACGAGTAATGAATCGTGATATAGAAAAAGGTTACATATATATGTTGCTCGTAATAATAATCGACCATTTGAACAAATTACTCTGTTGGTATTGTGGCGGAATCATGAGCAATGCATAGGTACTCGGCTTTCCTGTAACACATATATCGAAACATATTCATTTTAGAACTCCTCCTATATTTTAGCCAAATACGTTATAATAGTAATCAAATCCAGATTGATTCCGAAATAGAAAGTCGGACATAAAAAGTGTTGTCATCTACGAAGATTCACTACAGGTAGTAGCTTATTTTCAACTAAGCAACCATGTAAAATGAAAAAGTATTTGTCAACCACCACATAGATAAATAAGTCAGACAGGATACTCGATAAGAGCGTCAACAATGATGAAGGCTGTTTGATGATAGACCATTATCCCGATGGCCGCAACAAAACAGATAATGAAAATTACGAGAAAGCGGGAAAATGTTTTCAAAAAAATTCTCTTCATCGCTACTTTGATAACATTTTAATTGGAGGAACGAAAATAAATGTACTGAGAGATGTTATAGGGAATATCTCACGAAGTCTCATCAATATTAGTTGTATAGGTTAAGTTGTAAAACAGCGTAAGCTGAACTTCGCCTTTCATCGATTTCTACTGATAATATGTTACTTATACTCATATTATGTATGCCATATCAATCGATGAATAAAGACCATTTATTATTATTATTATATCAACCTGGCACTCTGCTTCAGGGCTTACAAATACTTCACATCTGAGCAATTTCCTAAGATTATGAAAAGCTTTCGACTAACATACGAAATTCGGCGGTATCGATACACCCTCAATCCAAAACCCTCTATTCACAGGAGTATCAACCAAAATCTTATACATTCTCGAAAAAAGTCGAATTCTCCATGTTGGGAGTCAGATCGCAGAAATATTCTCTCATGAAATAGCCATGTGAGATCAATAGCCACAATTATTCCTAGAAAAATTAGTTTTATATTTTGTAACGAGAAATACTTCACATCCCGTTCAAGTGGGAAAATATCGTTAACAATTTAGGAGTTCCATCGCGTTTGGTCAGACAATTACAGGATTCCCGTCCTTCAATCGTAAGCCTGGAAAATTGTCGAATCACTTTCTCTCAGGGGTCATTTTTTAAGAGAATAGCTGAGGGGGCAACTGATGTGAAAAAATTCTTGCCGAATGAGGAAGACCTTCAAAATTCGAAGTGAATACAAATTCTTTTGAAATATCTGTAATCAAAACAGAGGTTTCAAAAAAACTGAGGTTTCCCCTTTCGTGTGAGCTTGAAGTTAAAAATCTGAAATAATGTCACTTAAAATGGCTTTGACCTAAATCCAAACACAAATAAATGCTAATCCTCATCGTATATGAACCTTCATACAATTCCAAGCGAGATTCTATATTTGTTGAATTTTGGTATTTGAACTATCATCAAATACTCCACCGTCCTGATATGAACGTGGTTTCAGTAAGACATAATACGATAGTTTGAAATTAGCTTTTTAATGTTTTGTTGAAAAATTGAAACATTCATCGTACTAGGGTAGATGAGAGATTATTTGGAAATATCGGTGAAAAAAAAACACTCTGTACGGTTTTGTTTGAATAGATGTTTGCTTGGCATGGCTTACCTGTAATATCAAACTCATAGAGATCAGCACCACACTAGGATAATAGAAGGGGTGCCTAGCAAAACTTTCCAGAACGTATCGCAACTGGTTGGCATTAGCTGAAAATAACGCTAGATCCATCATGCCCTGTGCCAGCGTTTTTTTGTGTTGATAAATGTTCACGTCTGGTATTTCAGTACCGCCTAAAGTACTTCCGATTTCATTGGCGAACCCGTATCCCGGAGTTGTGAAATGGGGTCTTTCGCTAGCAGGATAAGGGCTGTAAGGTCGATGGTATCCATGTGGATCTTCGTCAAGTTCGGTTCTCCTTTCGCCATCCGGATTTGAAGGGATCAAATTTGAGGATTCATTTTCATGGCCAGACTTGGTTACTTCAATTCCCGGAATCTCTGATTCACTTGTTCTCATCGTGTTTTCATTACTACGGTCACTTGATGCATTCTCAACTCTGGGATGAAGGGGCGATATAATTCCCCTATCACCTGCTTCAGAACTTGTCATCAGAGCAGTCTCACTGTTTGTTGACGAAGGATTGTTTTCCATTGTCTTTAATTTCTGTCTGTACTCGTTCTGTTTATCGAGAGGAGTATTAAAAAAAGGTCATCACAGAAAAACCCCAATATGCACCACCTCCTTTTTACACCGCACTAATCAACTGAAGTACATTTCACTCTTGATCGGACGATCTGACCGAGTCAACTCTTCTGATAGGTGATAACGGCAAGATTTGAATGTCCTGCGCATTCTCTTTTCCTCGAAAACTGGTTTCCGTTAGTGGTCTGCGACTAGACAGAATAATTAGTGAACTTCGCTGAATACGTTGCGGAGAATCCTGAAGCAAGAAAGGAAATATATCTGATATAATTTTTCATCGTGTTTCCCAACTTGAACGCCTTCCCAATTACTCATTGGAACATCTTGAACAACAGCCGTATTTCCAAGAATAACCATAGGAGTCGACCGCTTTCATGAATCTGGTTTGTTTGTTTTTTTATGACTAATTCGAAATGAGAAATGAACTAGCTTCATTGTTTGCCAAAAAATCTTGCTAATTATAAATTAGGACTTCCCAGATAATGGCCGGTTCTGACCTAGAAGAAGAAAGGTTTATTCTTGTTTATTTTAAATCTACATGGTGACCAGAGAAATCGAAACATTTATATGAAGTTTTCAAGATTAGTAGTAGAGAATTGCCAAAGTGTCACTTGTGATATTGAAAATGAATCTGTATTGAATTCGCCAATTTACGGGTTACAGAGAACAATACACAAAACCCTCTACTCGATAAATCAGTTCAGTAGGTTGTGAATAAATACAAAAGTAAGAGACAACTAACAGGAAGTATATAAATAGAATACTCAATAGTAAATGCAGTTTGTTCATAGGTCACTTACAGATGATCGATGTAATATTTTTGAATTTCGAATTTGATACTCTTCAATTAATTAAGGGTATTTTGAGAAAAAAGTTTTTTCACTCTCGCAATTCTGATAAAATATTAGGTGTTTCCGGGTTTATGAGCCGTGGTCTGCAGGTTTTTGAGCCTGACGCTTCGTCTGCATCTGCGGTAGACATTTTCATAGGCGATAATTCTATGCTCAGTTTAACCACATTCAATCAAAGTCTCGTAGCAGGAAAGGGCACTTCGACCAATGCCGGATAATATCCATTTGAGGGGTAGGCCGTCCAATCCAACCTCAGTAAGCCTATGTATTGAAATTTTATGACTGGTTTTATTAAACACCTTGCAGACGTCAGAGTGAACGTCATCCTCCTGAACCTGATCTCGTCTTGATTCCAATGAAAATTATGTGAAAGTCATCCGATTCGTTTCTGAAAGGAAAAAGTCCAGATTGTTGAATGTACAAAATTTACTGATAGATCTATAATTTCTGATGTTGAATCTATCACCTTTTTTGTGAATTGGATTGCTGTAGATCAATAGGTAAAAGATATTGCTACGATATTTCCTTGGGTTCGTTTATTTAAACTCCAAACAACACTTAACCACTTTTATCACAACTCTCTACCACAATACAATAACACTTAACACTTAAACTGCTCAGCTAGACTATCCAATGCTCTTTACCAAAACTCTCTTTACAAGAAACCCTAAAGAACTCTGACTCTCCACTAAGTTCCACTAAGCTAGAAACTCTGATAAACTCTCTACACTTCGACTTCTGCACTTAGCAATATCAAAGCTCTCTCTACTAGAAACTCTGCGAAACTCTCCACTGTCGCGATGAAGTGTCTCCCTTTTTATACCTACGTACGCCTATGGGGAATCTTCCAGAGAGGTCTCGATGATGTGTATCGAATTCTCCACGCGAACCGAGATTTATTGGAAAATGACGTTCTCTCTTCGACCCCTCATATTATTTTGCGTTTACGAGCGACAGGGCCAGCGCTAGGAGATTTCGTAACAATATAAACGATGAGATTGAAACCTTTTGTGTAAAAGTTGAAACTTTTTCCAGGGATCAATTACCTTAACACCAAACTGATATTTTTGCACTCGACTCGCGTTTCGCTAACAAAGACTGGTGTCAGCTGTTTATATGCTTGAAGTTTTTTGGTCCGATCTGGACTTCGTCTGTTATTACTGTATGATAAATTTCTCAACAGAAGATTCAAAAGCGGGCTGAAAGGTCCCTTGTCGCCATTCATGCTGTTTTAACATTTTACTGTTTCAAGACTCTCACATGCATCGAGTAGTCTTGTGTCATGCACTTGTTTAATCAGTTTCGGTCATGGTCTAGAGTTCTAGAGGGTGTTGGGCGACAGTGGAATTTTCTACCCTTCCGTATTGCATGTGAGCGAAATTGTTGTTGTTCTAAAATTGTTCGTTCCGTTAACCAGCTGACGAACGTCAACCCTCAGAAGTCGACAATTGTGCGAGCAATCGATTAACGAGGCCTTACCTTTTAACGTGCGATTACGTTTTCTGGTTTTAACCCAGATATAGTTGAGAAGATAATTAAAAATATAAATTTAGGAAAACACTTCGTAAATCTTTGACTTTTCGAAAAGATGAGCAATATAAAAAGTTCAAGAACCTCAATACACTAGAGAACTTCAACATATATTCGATAAAGTAAATATAAAAGTTTCTTGTTTCTTTTCCTGGTGGTATTTCTGTCTTCTTCGTCTGTTTCTTGCTATCAGTATCCGTAGAGTTAGTTTGTGATCACTTGAGTTTCCAGTTATTATATTTTCTCTTATTCGGCGAGCTAAGCAGGCAACTATTATATTTTTTGCATTATCCCTTGGAAAATATTTCGCGTTACTCGGTACTCGATGAAGTATCGATATCATTTTCGGTTATTGAAACATCATTGCTGGTTTATATTTTCTTCTTTACTTCATTCGGGTTTTCATTACCTCTTTATTGCATTCAGTCAGAGTTGGACAAAATTGTGAGTTCGTCGACGTTCAAACCAGTCTCCTCTGCGTACACAGTAATGTGATGGGCTAGTCCTCTCAGAAAACAAAAATTTCCCTGGTAAATTCCAAGAAGGTCATATGCCAATGCAGGATTCATCTCAGAAAAAATTTGTTTCTTCCAGTACGCACACTGAGTTCATCGTGAGAAGAATTGTGAACTAATTTATTTTCAGGGAGTTCAGAATCATTTTCTTTTCGAATGGCTCGAAGGCTCAATACATTTCATGAATGAAATAAAGCTTTCGAATTCACAGGTTTGACCATTCATCGTTTTTGAATTTGAAGGCTGTTACTGATATTTTTTTAGTCAATCAATAGTTTTCACAGTCTGTATACGAGTGAAAAGCGGACGAGCTTACCCCTACACTACCAAGAAGCTTTATACGCAGTACAACATATTTCTCTCTGAAAAAAAATTAACTGCAGCCAATAAACAGATTTTAATAAAAAAAAAGTAATCAATGTATCTACTGCTGCAGAAAAAAATGTTTTCTTGAAACGTCAAAAACCTATGACTTTCCATGAATGACAATAAACATTGAAGTTTCTTCTATGTTCCTTTAATACATAGTGGGATTCTACTTTTGATACCATCGGCATTAAAGCAATTACTTCTCCGACTATGCGCTTTGAAAGTAATAATTTTCAAGCTTGATCGAATATTCTAGAGATGTATTTTTCACGTTCGAAGAAAAAATACCAAGTGTAATTTGAAGAAAAAGTGCTCATGCTCGTCACAGGAAGCAGCAATTTCTCTTCTAATAACACCATACATTAACATTACATCATAATTAAGAAAAGTAGAAAACTGATATGATTATGAAAGCGTTCATGTGAAACATTAATGCATTACTTTAATTGCACTAAGAAGTTGGGAGCTTTCAATTCTCATTACTTTATATTCTAGGCGAAAACAGCAAATTCGCATGCGCAGTAGGACGATTTGGAACGTAGAAGTGTGAAATTATATTCATGTCAAAATTTATAAATTCATGTTAAAAATTATGTCGTTATTTATCACAAACAACTGTAAACAATATGTAAATTCCAATACGTTTCGAACGAGGTGCCATTCCAAATTCAGACAGTCAGTCCCAAAATTACAAAACAGATGCATAGAACAAAACTGTCAATTTTTCAGTAGTGTCAATAGTAGGCAATATACGCATGCGCTTATCCATAATTTATAATATAATTAGTCCTGTATTAACGGGTACATTCTCTTACTGAAAATGTAACGATTGTGTAATTATGATGATCTTTCATTGAATCCGCCTCAAATCAAATAGTTTTCTATATGTATGTCACAGCTCAGTATTCAGGATGGATTGTGAATGCTAAAAATATGAGCCAGACATATTTCAATGTTGAGATAAGATCTGTTCTATAATAATATTCCCACCTATTGAGTCGACATAAAAGTCATTGATTTAGGAAGTATCCTTGCTGATACATCACTCACAAACTCACTTCCTTTTCTGGAGTACCGCAGAGGAGCTGGCGAACCATCCTTCTAAATATTACCACAGCTGCTGCTCTTCTCACCCACCAGTCGGTCCATGATCAGCAAGTTTTGATTCGACTGAGTCTAAGGTAGGATTCACCGTGACGAAAGGGTCATCTTTCTCAAAACGGTAGGATATAGAATATATCCAAAATGAGGTTTTCTAGCCTATGTGGATAAAGCCGAAGTATAATGACCCTAATAAGACCTAAACGGAGTGCTCATCATCCAACATCGCCAGAGGTCCCTCGCAAAGCTAGTAATTCTGTGAACTGGAGCCTTGACTTGATCCGTTAGCATTTGTCGGTGAAAGTACATGGATCCACTTTCTTGTAGTTGAACTGTTTCTACCAGAGTTCTGATTCATTTTTGGCATAGTTAGTACTTCCCTCCTTTTCTATGGATGAAATAAGATTATATTATTGGTTTTATTCTTTGGAGAGAAGAGAAGAGACGAATTTGCATTGATTGTAATTTCCAGAGGTGTGAGCCTCAGAAAGATCCTCTCTCGGCTCTGAATATGCTTCAATGTATGTTTGAAGCAGTAACAGTTAATTCCTTAACAAGTAACTTTGCTACATAAAGGTTGCATGCGATTTCATATGATGTGCCTGTCCCGCTTACAATCGCTACCAAACGTCCGCCGCATCGTGTTGATAAGTAAAATGACAGAGTCTTAAAGGCATGCTAAAATATAATATCTATTTGCAATCATCGTATTATTTTCTTATGCTTCGGGATCGTCTATGCTATATATTTTTGACCTTTGTGGTAAATACCCATTTCTCATCTATGAGTACTCACAATATTCACTACCTTTGTGAAGTTAAATTTTCTTGAATAAACAGGGAATTGATTTTGTTCTCTATATGATGTTGATTTTCAAATCATTGTTACAAAGTGCCCTTCACAACGAGATCAGACTATTTTATATTTTTAATACTCATGGAAAAATTTTTTGATAGAGATCAGTTACCCAAATACCAAATTGAAATAAATCGACGCGTGTTCTGCTAAACAAGTTGGCATCTTTAGAAGAACAAAATTCTACCCACTTTTCTCCTGGAGATGCTAACTTGATCAGCGAAACGCTTATCGAATGCGAGTGATATCAATTTGGTTAGGGTAACTGATCAGCATTTAAAAATGTCACTTTCACACCAAAGATCTCACCGATCAACCAAAGAAAATCAAACAAACATACTTTCCCTTACATCTGGAATTTGAACTCTGAATGAATGCATTGGTATTGCTTCGATTTTTCAATATATCTCTAGAAATGATACAAACAAGCATTCACTTGAGTGTGGTTGCAAATGTTCCTTATTGAGTGGTATTGTTTCGGACTTTTGAACCAGTGTTCCTCCCTGTGTTTGACCTCGGCTTCAGACCAATTAATGCCGTGATGGTTTGTCCAGACATGTTCCGCTATTCCCGATTTCATAGTGTCTCCTCGTTGTGTGTTTTTCTTTTGGTCTTCTGGTTTATCCTATGTAGGATTTGCCACACTCGCATGGTATCCGGTGAACACAGTTGTTGATGTCTACTGCCAATAGGATCACTGCCACCGGCTAGAGCCAACATCTACACGGAACGGTTCGAAGCATTCGCCATTGAACACGCAAAGAAGAAACCCACCGTGTGGTTGAGATACGTCGACGACACGTCCATAGTATGGAACCACGGAGATGCAGAATTGTACGCTTTCTAGAATACTTGAAGAACGTGAGGGCAACCATCACTTCAAAATGGCAGAATAATCTTAAATCAAACTTCAGCTTCTCGACGTGGAGGTGAAGAGGACCAGAAATATATTGGACACATCGATCTACAGGAAACCAACGCATACTGGACAATACCTGAATGATCAATCCAACCACCATCAATGTATGAAGCGGGGAATCTCAAGTCTCTGATTGATCGGACAGTCAATCTATGCAATACCGAAAAAAGGCTCAACTAAGAACTGAAAACATAAGGAAGGATCTTCAGAAGAACGGCTACTCGAAGAAGTTAGTGGATCAAATATTGACCCGGACGAACCGAAGGAATGCCAAGGAGACATCCTCTACGTGAAAGGACTTTCAGAGGGGATCAAGAGGGTAGGAGGGAAGAGGAACAGACAACGTCAAAGTCTGTTCTTCATCAGGGAACACAATACGCAGCCAGCTCACAAAAACTCGACCAATGAATAAAAACCGACACCAACATCTGCGTTTACCGGATCAACGTGAAAGGACTTTCAGAGGAGATCAAGAGGGTAAGAGGGACAAACAACGTCAAAGTCTGTTCTTCATCAGGGAACACAAGACGCAGCCAGCTCACAAAAACTCGACCAATGAATAAAAACCGACACCAACAACTGCGTTTACCGGATCAATGAACGAGAATCTCGCGCCAATACATCCATTTTCCGCTGAAACCGATCAACGCGTCTTGTTAGTAGCTTCGGTGCGCCTCATTGTTAGCACCCCCTTTCCTCTACCATAGGGATTTTGGGTCTTTAGAACCGACCATACCACGAAATGTTGTCAGTCATCACCCGAAGACAATTTCGGTTACCAGCGATCGAAACGTCGTGAGTACACTGAAGCTTGATTTCAACATTTGTTTATATTTCCATTTGTTTTTATTTCTACGGTCAATCAATACTTAAATTTTATTCTTTGACCAAAAAATCCATTTCAACCTTTCGTTTGGATTCGATTGTCTTATTTGATTTGTATTTCTTATAAGTTGTGTTTGCAACAGGTTTCAATAGAGAATAGAGTTCAAGCCGATTGCACCGACTTTTTGTTATGAGACCACTGACAAAGAGACTCTAAGTAAGGTGAGGGTTTAAAATGGGTGTTTAATAATCTCCCAAACTATGGTGCAATCGCTGCAGTGCGTTTACTGACCTTTAATGGCCCTTTAGCTTAATGCTCTAATAACAAAAAGTCGGTGTAATAGGCTGTTAATAATATAGGCAATGTTCCGAACCATTACCACTCAATGAGCATTCAGTTGAATTAAATATAATTCAACATAAACAGAATTAAACATTAAAGCATTGAAAACAACATCATATAAATATAACGTAATAGTTGCTCAACCAAAAAGTGGCTGTGTTCTGCGCACTTGTCGAATGGTTCATTTCTCTGTTAACATGGATTACACTGAGACAGCAGTCATTATTCCTTTTGAACTGAAAACACACCAAAGAACAATTGAAGATCCTTTCAAAATAGATCAAGACGTAATTTTTCAGTTGCCGTGAGTAAAAAGTTGCAATGTGCGGTATCACATGCACACCTACGTTCCAATATCACAATTATTCGTGGCCGAACAGAAGTTTCTAGTGCACGGCTGGCCTAAGGTGTGTAGCTTTATCTGCTCTGTCTGGTTCTGACTCGCCACACTTCACAACTTCGCGGTTTAACCACTAATCTCACGATTTTTTCCTAGTATGATCTAGCTGCTAGGTAATTTCTTATTTTATGGCCGATTGCACCAACTTTTTCTTATGAGACCTTGAACAAAGGGACTTTTCAAGATAGGTGAGGGTTTATGAATGATTGTTTGATAATCTCTCAAACTATGGTTCAGTCGCTGCAGTGCGTTAAATGACCGTTAATGTCACGTTATCTTAATAGGTAGGTTACCGAAATATACAATAAGTGAGGAAAAAATTACAATAATTACACACTAATATTAATATTCATAGATACATATATAGATAATGCAAATAGATACAAATGGTAATTTATGAGGAATAAATCAATTGAGCGTTATAATTATTTCTAATCAGTCAATAATACATACAATCTTAAATTTATACACGAGATATAAAATACCTATATTATGTTTCATGTATATAGTTCAATAATTTCCTTTCGAAAACATTCAGTGAAGAGCTATCTTTTATGTCTATTGGCAAGTCATTGAATTCAACGAAGCCTTTGAAAAACAATTAGAAACTACTGACAGTGAATATGCTAATTTTACCAGCTGTTTCACGACTTGACCTCACGAGTGCGTGTTCTGACTCATGTATCCCCATTAGAAACAAATCAGCTATTAGAAAACTATTGGTGATTTTTCCCACCAGCTTTCAGGTTGCAGAGACATGTGCCATGAAATGCCTCAGTAGAGGCACTCTCAGCGCGATTATATTCGAAAACCAAGCATTATTGAAACTGGAGATCCAACCAAATTATGTATTTGTGAGCTCATCAGACACTGAGCTGCAAACATTTGTTAATACAATTGGCTCGTAGAAACCAAATAACCTTGATAAGGATACCACGTCACACGAAATCCAAAAACTTATGTCCTTGCCACCCTTCTGAGAGCTGGGAGAAACAATAAGTGAAAAGATTTATTGATTATTTTAGGACTCTTCATTCACTCACTGTGAAATATTTCTCTGAATAATACATCGTTTTGTAAGTATAATAGATTAGACTTCATAAGGATATTCATGTTAACAATATATTCTTGGGCACACATTTGCAAACCCCGTGCAGTTTATATATATATATATATATATATATATATATATATATATATATATATATATATATATATATATATATATATATATATATATATATATATATATATATATATATATTGGTCCATTTTTCAATAGAGGTTTTATCGAATTTTGGGTCAAAGAAATGGAAATTTTACAATTCAATAAGATCTATTCATTTACAAAATCGATACTAGCCTATTGAGTATATATATACAAAATTTTCGATAACACTAAAGTTTTTCTCAGTCAGGACCGGCTTATCAAACTGCTTAGTTCTTAACACCCAATATAAAGTCTCGGTCTAGCACTTTTTAGCTTTTGACTAGTTATTGATAAATCGGTCCTCAAAGGATTGGGTCATCGAAATCAGTCTTTTGGTGTCTTAAATATTGAAGGTAACAGAGATTCAAATGGTACATAAAAATATATGAGAGATTCATGCCACAGGCTCGGCAACACCAAAGGCGGAGATGAATACATTTATAACGGTCACCAAAAATATTCCAATTATTGTGAAATTACTAATTCTATTCGCAATGCATATCTCCTTTTCATCCTTCACATTGTATGTTGCGTTCCATATGAGTCCTACTCCAACTGCCACCTGAAAAAAGATATTCAATTAATTTTAGCTCATGGCATACATAGGTCGCGTCTAGTCGACAAAGGTTCCAATTTCATACTTTAAATCGACATTTTGATATCAAAAACAAGTGCCCCATGAAATTAACTCACATAACTGTTTTTCGGGACACTGGGACGAGTAGAAGAGAAAGAAATGATTCTTAATCCTTCTAATTAATTGCCTCAAATGGTGATTGTTACCCCGAATTTCAAAGAAGTTTTTCTCGGTTTGTACCAGGAACTGATTTGAACCTTGAGCTTCATTCATTGATCATCAATAACTTTTTCTTTATTATCAAAAATACGAAATACCTCAAAAAAGAATGATGCGATATTTTTTGTGAGTGTATAACAATACAAATTATATTTCGTTTGTTATGAGGAACAAACAAAATATAGTTATCAACGGAACCAGATTAAACAATCGTCATTAAATCAAAATCAGAAATTGAAAATTTTCATTTGGTTGAACAAAGTCATCAAATGAAGGACGATATATTTTCGTTGTTATAAGTAACTTTCGAACAACATTGCATTCTCTTACTCTATATGGGTCATGTTTTCCGTAGTTCGTTCTGTCTGTTCGTCTGTCTAATTTCGAACGAACCCAAAAACCCTAAAGAATTCTTTATATAACCTATCTCAATATCTAATCTTAGTAGACTATCAAAAATAAAATCAGAAAAAAGCGTGATAGAAGTCAACACAGTCGGCAGGATCGAGCCAATGCCTCACTGTGTGGGCAACCTAGTTAAATAATTGTTTGGACATTCCAAATAGATGCAAAGTTAATAGGAAGATGACTTGTCCCTAATTCATAAATAATCCGTTTCTAGCATAATTGATGGCTGTTGAAAAACAACGTGGATACAATGATAAACAAAAACTTGTCCTGTATCCCAAAACTGCATGCCATATTCCAACTTCTATACTTATCCCCGTTAGGAAGTAGAAGACACAAGCCCTCAAAATAGAACAACAATGTATGTTAATGATGAAAATATCAAACGGTATGTACCATCGCCAAAAATTTTTTCAGGCTTGAAAGGATAGAAAGTGAGATAATTTGTAGTTCAATTCCAACGTCTTTTCATGAATGTGTTCCTTCATAAGTATCACAGTTGCTCACCGTAGCTGTTCAATTCGAAGAGAGATCTTTCATCACACGTTATTTGTATAAGATTTTCTTCGAGTATAAAATATTTGAGAATCACATATATCACATATATCTCTCAAAAATCATAAATGAATCTCAACTCAAAATGATCTATTATGCCCTAGTCGGGTCACGTATTGCCTGTCGTATTATTGGTTGGGAGAAATAACATGTATTATTACCTCAATAAATTAGAAGTGATACAATAATTGTTCATCAAAATAATATTCAAGGAATAACGAACCGAATCCAGCGACAATTATATTCCTAAATAAAAAACTTGGATCCCAGACATCTATGTTGTTGAAAATTCGCATTGTTCGTCTATAAAAATAAACGTTTTTTAATGTTAAACAACATTTCATGGTTGCACTGGCTTCTCAATCGAAGCATCAAGAAGGGTAGGTATATTCATCTTCAGTAGTGTCACAGCTAGAGTACGCTTCAATAATCTGGTCTTCATATCATTAAATCCATTGGTTATCAATAGAAAGAGTGCAGTATGAATTTCTGAGATATTGTGCCTTCAAATCGGGTATGCAATGGCATAACCATGACTTATGCTATCTGTTCAAGCTGGTAAATGGTCAAATTTCTTGTCCGGATCTCTTCGAGTCCGTTGTGTATGTACCAACAAAAAATATCGAACACAATGATTTATTAAAGATACGTTTCATTTTACAAATTATGACAAGCATTCACCTATCGAGGAAGTTCAAGTGAGAGATCGACAAAAATATAAACATGCTAGGAATATCTTATCCAGTTCAAAAAATCTTTATACAATCTCAACTTGGAATGAATATGAATAAAATAAGGTTTTTATAGGTTTAAATCTTACTTTAATCGCAACGGGCAAGGATGTCATATGGATATAGGCGCTCAAGCGGGTGGGGCTCAATTGAAAGGACACTGTGTGGGGATTTACATGTTTGTGAAAAAACGACATTATTCCACAATGCAACTGCTCGTATACGCCATTTATATGAAATGGTTGACGTCATGAAACTAAGTGGGGTAGTTTATACATTAACACACATAAATTCCGCACCATATGGAAGGAATTGATGCAATTGAAATTTAACACTGCAGTTAGTTTTTGCTTGAAAATCGAGTGCATCTGAACCAAATCTGAATCAAATTTCACATTTTCCGAATGAATCTTCAAATCACATTTTGCTCAACCGATTTGGATTGAAGATGATTCAAAAACCCCGCAATTTTGATGAGTAGAAGGCCTTCATATGCAACATCTAGTCAGCAGGACTGTCGCGTCAAGGGGGTTCGGGGAAGTCTTCGACCCTCACCAAATGCAAATGACTGAAAGTTGGCAATTTGTTGGTGAAATAATTTAGGATGAATGCTGTCAGGAAAAATAAAAAAATAAGGACAATACATTTAAATTTCCATTCCCTACTCGTCGAACTCTAACTTTTCCAATTAAATGAGAGTGGTCACCATGAAAGACAAATTTCCGGAGGGGACTTTTTTTAGACCACTGATCGCAAAACCATACTCTCCGGTGAAACTACCTTGATTTGAAGATGCAGACATTATAAGTTGAAATGTAGTGATCCAAACTTCCATTAACTGAAGCCTGCCAAAATGTCTTGGTGTGTTTAAACGTGAAAAAGATAGAGAGATCCAATGAAATAGATGAGAAATATAATGAAAATAGAAAAATTAAGTGAAGTAGATCAATAAAAATTGAAAACTGTAGTGATGAAAAAAAATAAAAATAGTAAATTTAGAAAATAAATAGTAATATAATCAAAATTGATCAATTTTCAGTTATTGAAAAGATTGAATGAAAAAAATCCAAAAAATGCGGAATGAAAATGCTAATTCCGAAGAATGGAAATATTGAAAATTTCGATTGCTAGAGTTGCAATTGTCTCTTGAAGATAACTGCTTATCATTTACTTGCGTTGCGCATATGGAAGAGTTAGGCGTTTCACGTTTCAATAATATTCATCGGATTTACAAAGGGGCTTATAAAACTTACGGAAATTATTTCATGCAAATTTTTCCCAGAAAAATGTCAAATGCAATATATTACCTCACTAGTAGAAAAATGTTTGGAACATGAGGGATAGAAATATGTTTTTTCACTAGTTATGTTGTAACTAACAGAGAGGTATACACGTATATTCAGAAGAAACTTCCTCAAAGTTCCATTACTGATTTTTATTATAAATCTTGATACCTTCTAAATACATCCAAGAATTTTTCTTCTCGGGCAAAAAAGAATGGAAGTCTAAATGAAAACTTCTCTTTATATGTAACAAGAATAATACTTGGTCGGTACATTGAACTGTTGAGTTTATTAACAGAGCAAACAGAAATATGAAGCCCAAATGTTATTCTTAGATGTTTACTTGCATATTTTGCGAGAAAGTGATACGGATTGGTCTGATATTGCTTTGTGTATTTATAGATCATTCAAAATAAATCTTGTTATTCGTTTTTTCCATTAGTGTAGCAATGAAAATCCTTTTTGGAGGTTGTGTATCTCCGGAAACATTTTAATCTCCAGATCCTTACAAAAATTCAGTTACTTAGATATATTGATATTATTTTCAATCAAAAACTATGTGTTTTTCTATTCTACTATCAGGTGAATGTTAGGTATTTTCTGTTGTTGATCTCGTGACAGTTGAATGATCTAACAAGAAACCCTACATTTCAACCATATGGTGGTTCTGGATAACTACTGAAAGTGAACATTCCAAAAATATATTCACATTATCTTAGTACATCAATTAGAATGAGTAATGATGTTAATTGTGAACATAACGTGTATCGAGTGGAAAGTACGCATTATTACGAAGCTCTGGAAGGGACACCCAAAATAAAAATTTCGACATTTCTAAAATTCCGAGTTATAAGTCGGAATTTAAATTCCGACTTATAACTCGGAATTTTAAAATTCCGAGTTGTAACACGGAATTTTACATCAAAATTCCGACTTATAACTCGGAATTTTAAAATTCCGAGTTGTAACACGGAATTTTACATCAAAATTCCGACTTATAACTCGGAATTTTAAAATTCCGAGTTGTAACACAGAATTTTAAAATTCCGAGTTGTAACTCGGAATTTCAGAGATTCCTCATTCATTGTCACTTGTGCTGTGCTGTTACGTTGGTGTAATTATATTATTTAGAATGCAACTAGCTAGAAGTGAATAACAAGCCCTGGTACAAAAATCAAAATCGCTTTATTTCTATCAGACAATATACATTTTATCAGAATTGTCAATATTTTTTATTATTAATATCAAATGTACCCACCAGGACAACACGAAAAGTGTTATATTCATAAAATCTGCTGAATAAGTAAATTCATTCGTATACAGATTTCAATGCAACTTGGTTGCAAGCAATATGCAACTGGTGCGCAAAACAACGAATCCTTTTACCATGAGCTTTTTGCAGAAACTCTTCAATTTTCAGACCAATTTCAGACTGTAATATGCTGACTTAATGAAATGAGTAATTTTGAGATATAAAAATATTTTTCTTATTGGCCGCAAAAGAGGCTGAAAGTTGTAGTTGTTATTTGAAATAGCTCTGCAAGCAAACAATTCTTGAAAAAAGTTATAACTCTAAAATTATTTCAAATATCCTATTGGAGAATATAGGATGAATATTTATGATCTTACTAGACCCTTTCATCTAATTCAAGTTGTGAATATCACAGTTCTGAAACACATCAGTAAATTTTTGAAGGCTTTATATATTATTGAGTTTCAAATTGCTCACTGAAACAGTGGTTGGGAAAATTGCCTGATTGAATAAATGAAAAGAATTTATTGAAGGAAGAGATAAAACGATTCCTAGTAGCATGGCATGACCTATATAGACATGGTTTTAGAAAACTAATCATAGTTGTATACCTACGATACAAATCCAATTCCGTTGACCTGATAGTCATCACGAATAAAATATTATGACTTCAGAACCGTTGATGTAAAAGTTGAGACTTTTTCCAGGAAACGTCTCAACTTTCCTACTAAAGGTTCCAATTTCATCTTTTATGGAATGATGGAACAAAAACCATTCTGAACAATATCAATTATTCCAGCGTCTGTGAAAATGTTCCCCTTTAGTAATATCAATTAGAGAAATCTGAAATGATGACTAACACGAAACAACAGCTTCCCCCCACTATTTATAGTGTATAGTATTGAAATATATATATAAATAATCTTTACTTTCAACCTGAAAATTCTTATTATGAAAATTTTTATTTTCAACCAATATTTTTTGATTGAAAAACATATCATTCAGACTTCAAAGTTGAAGTTGATACCCCGAAGATCCGACTATCAAATCTAGATTCTAAAATTCCGAGTTACAACTCGGAATTTTAAAATTCCGTGTTACAACTCGGAATTTTAAAATTCCGAGTTATAAGTCGGAATTTTGATGTAAAATTCCGTGTTACAACTCGGAATTTTAAAATTCCGAGTTATAAGTCGGAATTTTGATGTAAAATTCCGTGTTACAACTCGGAATTTTAAAATTCCGAGTTATAAGTCGGAATTTTGATGTAAAATTCCGACTTATAACTCGGAATTTTAGAAATGTCGAAATTTTTATTTTGGGTGTCCCTTCCAGAGCTTCGTACATTATTCTATTGTAACAAATGGGAGCCTTGAAATGAGATGATTAAATTATTCTAAACAGCAATAACGCGGATCTATTGAGAACTAATGAAACATTACTAGATATGGAAAAAATAATATAGGACACAACAATCAAAAATCTGAATATTTTTGAAACATGGTGGTAATTGCAAATAATTGAGAGCCCCCTAATATTTTGAAGTTATTACCTATAAGAAAAGGAATTTATTCCTAGATGTAGAAATTGACAAAGTTAATACATCAAAAATTATCTGATAATACAAATGAGAAAGCCATAATAATATAGAATTATAGGTAAGGAATTATTTCGCGTGCCTCAAAATTGATGCATAGGAAATGAGCAAATTACAAAATTCACAAATGAGGAAAACTGACCAAGATCGCCATATATAGACACGAATTTGAATAGCCCCGTATATTCGAGACTGGAAATAGAATGATAACGACGAGGATCATCAAAAGAAAAATTACAGGTAAGTAGAATGTTTTCAATATATTCGCTTGGAGGATATTAATAGAATATGATAATGTGCCTTAGTCGTTGCAAGGGCTATTAAATGATACAGTTCTTTAATCTTTATGAAAATTCAGTAATGTTGAAACAGGTATCACACAGCGCAATTCACTCAATTAGAATTTTATCTTTCGCCTTGAAATAATTTCTTTAGACATTTGGAAGAAAACTCCTTCGCTATATCGGGGGGAAAAGATCATAATTGGTTCATCATCATCATGCGGTTCTTCGGTAAGCATAAAAAATACAAAAATGGTTCACTCGTCTAAGTGAAATGAAAGGAAAATTCACACGATTTTCATTAGAATCACATCATTGCATTTTAATCGAGCTGTCGAACAAAACAGAGACAGAGGAATGCTGATGATATCATCTATCATCGAACTTTGACATTATATCCTGCATCCTGCAGAAGATGATTCAAACAGAGATACCCAATTCTGAACATGAATCATCAGTGCATAAAAATATGGAATTCCTATGCAACTAGAGACGATATGCATTTTTCTAAATGAATTGTAGGGCATATATTCTTCGTAAGAGTATCTGCATATGGTCGCTCGAGAGAGGACTCATTTTTTTGAGTATTCATAATATGAAACTTTTCCTAGAGATCAATTACCCTAACATCAAACTGATATTTTTGCAGTCGACGCGCGTTTCGCTATCAAGGTAAGCATCTTCAGAAGAAGAAAATTGATACTAATATCAGTCGAGTGCAAAAAAATATTAGTTTGGTGTTAGGGTAATTGATATGAAAATTTTCAACTTTTACACCGAAGGTTCCAATCTCAACACGTTTATTCATAATATAAGGGCGACATTTATAATATCTATTATCATTCAAAAAACAGGCGAAACTCACTTGTAGCATTAGACTCATAGAAATTAGGATTATACTGGGGTAGTAATAAGGATGCCTGGCAAAGCTCTCCAAAACGTATCTCAGTTGATTGGCATTGGCTGAAAATAACGCTAAATCCATCATGCCTTGAGCTAAAGTCTTCTTATGCTGATAAATATTAACATCCGGTATGTCACCCACAGTACTCCCAATCTCAGGATCATAAGGAAATTCAGGTGTCAAAAAATGGGGTCTGTCGCTGGCAGGATAAGGGCTTCTAGGCCTATGATCTTCGTGGGGTAGTCCATCGGCTTCGTCCTTGTTTGAATCGGGGATATCATCATTATCAGGACCAATTCTTGGGGATAAGGAAGGAATATAGTTCGGCCAATCATCTGCACCTTTGGGGTCATTAACTCCCTGCCCCGGACTGATAGGATGGTTTGAATCTATCGTTTCCACGTCGTTTTTGGGATCTTTATCCTTGTTCTCGAAGAAACCGTCGTCAACTCCAGGAAAAGGATGCGAAAGGATTTCCCGGTCATCCAAGTCATCGTCTAATTCTGACTTCGCTATTGGCGCACTTTCACTGTTCAGCAATGTTGTATTATCTTTAACTATATCGGAACTATTTGATTCTCTTCGAGTGTTACTTTGTGGGTTTAGAGGGACATAAGACACGCTCATTTTGGAAAAGCAAGCCCAATACACCAGACACTACTCACCAACGCAGTCTGAGTCTCACTGACGCCAGTCGATACTGTTTATAATATTATTTCAATGTCGTGCGCATTGTCTGTTCCGCAGAAACTGGTTTCCGAATGTATTAATAATATACTTACCTTTGTGAAGCGTACAGAGCACCACGTAACAGATGAGTACGAAAATTCCGGCCGGTTTTTCAAGTGACGAAATGTAAAGATGAAATTTCCCTGTTGGGAGTTTTTACGCTGTGTTTTCCGGTACGAGGTTCTTGGCTTTTTCAGTGTTTCACTGCGAGCTCTAATCGGAAAAATTACAGTTAATTTTGTTTGTTGTGAATTAAACGCAAAAAGCTTGTTGTTTCAGTAAAGAAAAATATCATGCTGAATATAATATAATATAATTTGCGAGGCCTACTGAATGATCCAAATTCGCTGAGGTTTTTGTCTAATTTCTGGAACAAAGTTTCATGCGGTTGTCGCCTTTCGGGATGAAATGACAAATACCAAAATATTATCGAAAATTGTTCTCACAATCTACTGAGATTTCATCGGTATCAAACATGGTAAAACATCAGCAACTCAGAGGTAATAAGTATTATAGTAACTAGCGAAAATGAGGTGGTGGTGAAGGTTGCTATTGTGTTTTCATTTAACTCAGTCAAGCAACTTCCAGGGCCGTAATTTGGAAGGGAATATATCAACCAATTATAATCAAATATTACCGAAACATCCCGGAATATAAAATTAAAAGTTAATTTCTCAGTATAAAGTGAACGTTGGCGATCCAAAAACTACAACAAAAAAATACAGATCCGTATTTGAAATTTCAAAGATGGGGGTGGCCCAAGTCAGATAACACCCTGTATTAAAGATTCATGGACATATTCTGATAGCCCACTTCAAGTGCCAATAGCAAAATGTGGACAGATCTTTAGTATGTTTGCGAATGAAGAAAATACAGGAAAAAACATTATTTGGGATTTTTTGTTTTTTCCTGAATATCTCTAGAACCAAAAGAGCTACATTCGATTTTTTCACATCTTGAATAGGTCTCTAAAATACGCAACTTTGCCACAATTATATGGTTACCATGGTAATACTTATTCAATTCGATAAATTTTGTGATAGAACTTCAACAGCGAATAAAGGCTATTACTATTTATCCCTCACCTTTATTCCTTAAGGGAATAATATATGGCATTATACTGCGGAAACCATATAATATATATATAATACCTACATTATGTATCAGTCGTTAATAAAAGATATTTAAATTCTCTTATCTGTTTTTAGGGAAATTGGTATATATGTCCCAATATCGGTACATATAACTGCAGAGTATCGTGAAAGGATGACATTGGCTTGCTCCTTTGTCAGTTAGATACTGTATTCTTTAAAGAATTGAGATATTGAATGAAAGAACTAATATATACTTTCCTTTGGGCGACGCTTCGAAAGTTAATTCTTTATTTCTCAAGCCTTGCATAAGTTTTCGTTTATATTCTATGGTAGGTTTGTGATATCGAAAGTTTCGTAAACTTGAAAAGGAAAAGTAATTAAGATATAAAATTTGATAGACAGGTTTTAAACTGAATTCATAATTTTTTTGTGCCTTTTTGAAAATTTTGAGAAATAACAATTCATGAAACACTGTATAGTATGTAACCAACCAATAAAAATACAATAATGAAATAGTATGACATAAAATAATATTTGTTTCAGTAACTTTCCACCATATAAAACGAATGTAATAAGGATGTGCTTATTTTTTCTAGCAACGGGTCTGCGGAAGTTTTTTTTTAATCAAATAACGCATGTTGGCCTAATTTACATTAAAATTGGTAGTTTAAAAATGTTGAAAATTGATATTAACAGTAGAGAGATGATATTTAGTGAAGAAATGAATACATTGAATATTGATCCACTTTTTGTTCAAGCACTTTTGAATATTTTAGAGGATTTTTGGATGTTAATTCATTTCAAGAATGTCTAATTTGACAAGTCCGGAATAGTGTAAGTAGGTGTGAAGGTCGTTTTAACTCGTTTCTCAAACAAAAACTATCTGCAGTCAACTTTCATTGTGATATTATACTTCTGTATGGTGCAGTTATGTGTGTGTCATTGTATATTGATGTTATTTGAAACATACAATTTTGTTTTCATCTCTTTATTTGACAATTTCAACATTGTATATATATGTTTACACATTTATTCATTTTAGACATTATAATACATATAATTGCCACAATACATTTCTTCAACACATCCACGAAAATCATATAAAATATGTATACGTTCACCAATACATCATAACAGGCATAATTGGAATGTTAATAAATAACTCCACTTAGCTAAATGTACAACAACTATTTGTTTTCTTGGCTGTTTTATAAAAGGCTTTTGACTGCATACTTAGTCCTTCGGACTTGGAAACTAAATCGTCCAATTTCTCCCCTCTTTCCAATACTGCTTGAATTGTATTGTGCTAAAACACACATGACAAAAATTAAAAAAATAATATCTGTGGAAGTAAACAACTGTTGATATAGGTGCACTACATTATGAAAAGTGACAAATCGATAATTTATTGTTCACTCACAAAAAACTACATTCCTACTGAGTTTTTCACTTACTAAAATTATTTTTGTTTCATCTAAGTCTTCCTGTATTTTAGTTAATGCGTCAGCCTCTCTAGGGTTCTGATATTTGGCTAAATATGTGGTTACTTGTGGAAATGCTACATCTTTCTCCTGAAGATTAGGCCAATTTGCAGGAGGTATCCTTTCGGCAAACTCGTCTAGAAGTCTGGTGATTAATGTGTGTGAAACTCTAGATGGATATTCATGGTCTGATATAACCACTCCTGCCAAATTATCTGAGCGAACATACACATTACACAAATATTCTGAAATTGAAAAATATAGCTTTCCAACAGAACAATGGTTAATAGAGTTCACCTCCTTCCTTGACTGACTGTCTAGAAGCTGGTATTGTTCTTTCCACAATGGTTTTACAAAAAAATGTCATAAATTCTTGAACTGAACTTCTTTGGAAAAAATTGAACGTTTGCAACTCGAAAGCAGATTTCAACCAAGTGGCTGATGTGGGACCTTTGTATAAAATACTAATACAATATAGCCTAACCATCTTCAATAAACAAACACCTAAAACCGTATGACAACAAAAATGACAAATAGTATGTAAAAAATAACCTCAAAGTCAAAAGTATGACATTTGTCAGCGGCATTGCCATTGTTCATTGTTGCCAACTCGGACAGAAACAGAATCGAAAACAGCCATCCAACTTATTCAGATCAATTTGCAATTCTTCATTCAAATGGTAGACAATTCTCAGATCTGTGCTAAATTCACTACATGAGGTTTTTCAGGTCACTATATAATGACACTCGATAAGTGTATACCCTTCACTTCCTCGGGCAATAGGGGTTCACTTGTAGAGATACCCATATATCCTATATATTGGCCAGTCTATAACTATTTTCGCTTGGCTCTTCGTATTTTCGGTACCTGAAATAGGGAAGCTTCCTCTACTCCAGAATCCAGTGACCTTGCCTGAAATTGAGGTCACTGGATCAGCTTTGTATATTTGCTAAAACTTCGAAGGGATCGCCATCTATATATTTTTTTTGAACTAACCGGACGGTGAACAACAAATATTATTTCTATGGAGCGTTATGAGTGTTGGATTTAAAATTATTATTTTGGAAATATTTATAACTTAATACAGTTCAGAAGTGCGAAAAGTGAAATAATTATGAAGTGTTGTTATGGTTTACAATCCAAAATGCAGCGAATTCATTGAAGTATTCCTACAAAATCGAGAAAAATGTGCTCGGTGTCACTGTGCTCATTATATGATACTAGTACTATTTCACTACATAAATTCCCCATTAACGACAAAAAGCTTTGTCTCAGGAAGAAAAATATATTGAAAATTAGTAAACCAATAACTAAAAATATGTTTGTAAGTAGCCTCCACTTTCTAGAGCGTCTGAAAATAAAGTTTAGTGGACGTTTCAGTTCCCACTTTGAAGCCATTTTCAAGACTATAATATAATATTTATTAATATATAGTTGAAGCAAAGTATGATTACAATTATGTAAATAAATCATAGCTTTCTAGTCTGTTTTTTATCCTTTCACACTATCCCCCAATTAGTCAGTAGCATAACTGCCAATTGTATCTCCTTGGTTAGACACATTTTTTTAAAAGCATGATTCATTCTTGTTTGGTGAGATTTGAACCTTTGGTGTGAGATCAGTTACTCTAACACTTGATATTATCAATTTTCTTCTGGAAATGATAACCTTGTTAAAGAATTGAATAGTTAGTCGAGTGAAATCAGCTCAGCGTTAAGGTTGTTGATCTCCACGTTAGAAGTGGAGTAACCAACCTATTTCTTCAGCTTTTCATACTCAGTACTGAATTATACAATGCAAAAGTACAGAAAAAGTTTTGTAGCAAAACAAAAATCAGGTTTTTCTCATGATTTATTCGAATAGTAAAAATAAAACATTTGTTGAAACACTATTCGGTGACATGTTTTGATAAATCTGATATATTGATCCTTTATTTATCACAAAAAGCTAATTACATGTAAAAATTTCTTGAAAATCAACTACTTCTATATATTTACGAAATGACATTACCTACTTAATAACAAAATGATATAAGGGTTGCAATATGTTTGCAGAGCCCAGATAAACCCGCTTTGCAGGAACATTGGCATTTCCATCCCTCATCAGCCAGCAATATATTGATTTCATGTGGATACTCTACTAAAGCTAGTGTTCGCAAACATAAGCTTCTTATTTTTATGGTTACTTTCTTCCACTCCACATGCAATGATATGTCCTGCTTTGAACACAGCTTCACCCTCTTTCAACGTTCTAGTTCTGCTTTCCACGTAATCCAAAATATTACGTAGCTCCAATTCTATAAGACATTTTGATCTGGAATGTAGGTTGGTGAAGTAGTTCAAGTTATAACACTCACGAGTAAAATAAGGCTGTAATACTAGCCAAACATGTAATTATCTCAGTACACAAAGCAACTTAAGACGTTTAAACAGTAATTTCCACTCAACAAGGCCTCAAGAATGCAAAACATGAACTAATAGTACCATTACTTCAAATGGCCAAAATTTGTTGTTCACCGTAAAGTGAAGCCATCTTGGATTTAGCAACGCCATCTATCGGTTGACGATTTTCGCCTATTCTGGCGGAAAAACTATGGATTGGCCAATCGCACTTGAAGATACTCGACCAAGTTTAATCGCCCAACTCTGATCACTTGCGGATACTACTCAGATACTAGAGGTGGCATGCTACCTCCACTCCCCATTTCCCTGTCGACTCGTCGGTCTCACTGGCATTAACTTCTTGAGGAAATGAATGCAATCCCAGAATATTCAGAAAAATTTTCTGAATATTTAACTAAATGTTATTGGAACTCGCAATTGCATTATTTGTTTTCGTACGTTCGCATCGCTTGGAATATGAACAAACGCTCAGTCGGGATTATTTCTACAAGTGGTTATTATGCCCTTCGGTACAATGTACAAATACAATACATGTTAGATTTGTTGAAACTTTTTCCATGATCTATATAGCATTTAAAACTGAGAATATGTTTGAGTAAATGACAATTTAACACGCTTAAGCCTGGTTTCAACAATTTCTTTGATTTGGATTATCTTGCTAACTGGAATATTTGAATGCATGAAATGTACAAATATTTCAGTTAGCAAGATAATCCAGATTGGTGGAACCGGGCCTTAGTGTGAACAAGCACGGGACATGTCCAATGATGCCTTCCAAAGCGCGCGCTACAAGTTGACGTTTGGACGTCTCAAATGCATTCAGTGTTTTACAATTCACTTTAAACAATAATCTGAATAATTTGATGCACATTATTTTTTCACGGTATAAAGATGGGAATGATCAATTCAAGACACAACAAAAAGGCATGCGTATTCCCTATTCCAACATTGAAAGTAGGTATACTCGAAATCCGAAGATCACAATCCTTCCCTCAATCTCATCCTTGATCTGACACTGACTTTGATAAAAGTGAAGAATATACGCTGTACTCGAAAAATTTCTCCTGAAATGCTGTTAATATAAATGAATCAGAGGTCGGATTATGAAAACAATCTATGCGTATCGTATTCTCGATACGAACCAAAATCCGCTTCGAACATGTAGCGTATACCCGCGATTTTTTAAAATAACAACCACTTTACTTCAAAAATAAAAAAATCGAAATGGTTTGGATATATTTCGATCCATTTGAAGCTTTCCTGAACGTTTTATGAGTCTTTTCAAATCGAAAACATGGCTATTTTGCTAAGTTGGGTTAACTTTCCATATTATCTCACATCAAATTGGGGGTCGTGACCATATTACATGTAAAGCTCAGACCATCGCCCACTACCGGAAGGGCGTGGTTTGTTTCTTATAATTTTTTTCATTTTACATGTTAACAGCCGATTGCACCGACTTTATAGTATGAGACCATTGGCTCTTCAATCAGGTGAGGGTTTATTAATCGGTGTATCATGATCTTTAAAACTATGTTGCAATCGCTGCAGCGCCTCAACTGACCTTCAATGGCCCCATAACAAAACGTCGGTGCAATGGGTCTATATGGATTCTTTCGATAAAAGTTCATGCAGAAATTATAGAAATTTAGTTCATATTGTCAACGATAGGTGGCGTCACTCAAGAATCTCTATGCGTATATCGAGTCTCTTTTAGAGGCAACTGAATGTTAAAGGTTAATTGTGATGCTTTCGAATACTTACTCGACTCGATTCGCTCAAACAGAATATAGAATGGTCAAACAAAAATAATTTTGCCCCATGTCATTGTTACTTTTCGTAATCTCTCATGAAAAGCAATTGAAACTTTAAAAATCTCATTATAACGTTATGTGAGGTCGCAATTTTTTTAATTATTCAAACTTTTACATTGATATTTTCCCATAGACTGGTGTTTTCCCCCCAGACATTTCGTGATCTGGTATGTTCACTAACAGTTTTAACAGACGATTGCACCGACTCATTGTTATGGGAGCATTAAGCAATTGAAGGTATGTTAACGCACCGCAGCAATTGCACCAGAAATTCAGATATTATTAAATACTCATCAATACCCCCTCACCTAAATTAAAGAGTTCCCTTATTAATAGTCTCATAACAAAAAGTCGGTACAATCGACTGTTAATGTTTTAATGTGAACATCAACCATAATGTGCTTGAGAAACAGTAATAATTTTAGTCATATTGACATGTTTGGAACTTTTCACTAGAGGGCGCATCGCTCATCCTGAAATTCCAATACTTGAAACAAATAACATATGCAACAATTTCGTGACAATAGAACACCGCTCCACTTCAAAATTGAATCATTCGAAATACTATCGATAGCTCCCGATCTATTGAAAGCTTTATTATACGTTTTGCAAGACATATGGAATCGAAAACATGGCCGTTCCTGTTCGTTCGAATGTTCGATTATTCGTAATCCGACTGCAGAACGGCAACCCTGTATGAAATAAGATAAAATCTGGCATTTGACATCCGACGATTTACGTTTCCACTGACATCTGTCATCGTCACGTCATGTTTCATGTTTAATGTAATGGCTTCTTTAAGGCGGTGGGTGGTCGAAAATTTGGTAGATTACAATTGAAGAGAAGGATGTTGTAATTGGACACCTCTGTTACAATTGTATTGAAACTAAAATTACTTCATTGGTTATCATATATGATTACCAGTACTTCTATATGTGCAGTGTTGAAATCCGTAGCAGTCTTGAGAGATAATGGTCTCAAGAATTTCCTCTCTAATAATATTTCAATGATCTTGAGAGCTCGGAACGTCTGAAAATCCAGTACAACATGAAAATATTCTGGTTTTAATATCAATTGCAATCGTCATAAAAGTGAGTACGTTTATCTGTCCATTGCTACATTGAAATAAAATGTTAATTGGCTTTGTGGCATAATCCTCATTCATTTACTAATTTAATGAGTAGTACAGCACCCAAATTCCTTTTATGTATCTCATGAAGGGACTCCTAATTTTTTTTACAAGCTTTTGAAATATGTATCATTCCACACAAAGAGTAATGATTTGTGGAGAAACTATTTTTCTAAATTGGTCCATCCCAAGAAGAAAGTCCCTGAGAGCTTATCAAGTTATATCTGTAAATAACATCATGATGAGAAATTATTGTATTCTGCTCAACTAAGTGTTGATACCACCACCTTCCAATTGATAGATTTCAGGATCTTCAACTCATGAGTTAACTTGTATTATATCTGAAAATTCAAATGTGTTCTGTTTTATACAATAGACTGGAGGAAGTTTACTAGCAACCTCTTTGTTTTTACCATTGGAAATAATTTTCTGTATTTGACATGGTAATGAAAAATCCAATGAAAATCAGCCACAGACTGTAAATTTGATAAGTTCAAGCTGTGATACAATATTTCAACGTCCACTGATAGGAAACATAATAATTCTGAGAATCTATCTTGTGTGAAAATTATTTCAAAAAAATGTTTACAGAAGTAATTTTTAAAACCTGGTAAGGATCGATACTGATTGGCCATCTGTACCATCTATGAAAAATAACTACAAGATGTGGTTTAATTGATTTTTGAAGTTTTATAATATACTATATTCACTGGAGGTATGGATTGATCCCTGTACACAGCATTTCCTACATAATTGAAGAACATACTGCTTTTGATACCCACCCGCCAACTGTTGATTTCATGAAACATCTTTGGCTACTTATATTCATCTTGACAATCTCTATCCACTTCAAATTTGATAACATGTAGTGGAGTCAATCCACCCTTCAGTTTATGTCGCAATAAATAAATAAATCTTTATTAATTCCTTCGTTCATAAAAATGATATAGAATATGTCAAAATCATTTGAAACACATCAAAACAGATAATTTAGAACATGAAGGACACAAATACTGCTTAAAACATATATGGTACATATGTCCCCTATAAAATTTTAGTATACATCTATAAATCAAGATTTAAGTATTCCAAGAGTAGCTGTTTTACATAATTTTTGTATGTTTTTAATAGTGATGTTGTCATATTGGTTGGTAATTTGTTGAACAATTTGAATCCCATATATTTTGGACCCATTTCAGTTTTTGATAATCTATATGCTGGTATTTCCAATGTCGCTGAATTCTAGTATCGTAATTTATTATTATTCAGACTTTTGAATGTTGTGATGTGAGTGGATCTTACAATCCTAATATTCGATCTGATTGAGAAATGTCGTAACGTCAAATTTCCTATGTTCTGCGAAGTAGGTTGAATGAAAAACCGATCTCTACTTGAAACCATACTTATATTTTCCTCCTTATCATTTTGTTCTTCACCTTGAGAAAGAAAATTCATCAGAATAGACAATTGAGACAATAAACAATCTAATGTTGACTACTTTTACGTGACATTTGTCAATTTCAAGCCCGTGTATCTCTGCGATCAGTTGGTTTCAATTTCAATCCTTTATTTTATGGAATTGGCTTGAGTGGTTCAACCCAATGTGAAAACTGTATATATCGATTAGATTGATTGGATCCAGTCAAATTAAACACCCATTTTGAACATATCCAAAGTTGTGAGTCGAATGTAGTCTTTGTTATAATTTTTCAACTACATTTAAATCTGTTTCCTAATGATATTAGGTTTTTTGTGAAACCTGCAAAACGAATATTTGGTAAATATAGCTTCAGTGAACTTTTTTGCAAAAAAATTGATACCTACTCCATTGAAAAGTATCATTTGCAATTGTATTGCCGAAATAGGCGCAGAGTGCTGGTGTTTTCGTTGGTATTCGGGTAAATGAACTGTTGAAGATTTTGATAAACAATTCCATCGCATTCACAAATCAAATGACAGGTCTCATCAGTGGCACTCACGAATATAACTCATTTCAAATTGTCTACCTCCATAAAGTTAGCAAGGCCACTTGCAGTAAAATCATTGTAACATTTTTTTAAAAGTCGTATAATTGTCGAGAATTTTTCGTGGAAAGAAAATAATTGACGCGCTTATACTTTTTCTTCTAAAGGGTGGCTTTGCTAACTCAATAACCACCAAAAAAGTTTTTTATTTCCTGGATATCACGCCCTCGTCATGTTTTACCTCGCATATTTCCTACGTGTTCTACCATGTGGCAACACCGCTAGGATTTTCATAAAATCGCGAAAGGAACCGGACTATGCAATTGTCGAAAAGTCAGTATCGATATGTCATCACTATTTTCGTCGAAAAAGCGCCTGAGGAGAGAAGAAATTGTAACTATCGATTCTATCACGAATTCCTTTCAAAAAACAATTTTTTCCAATTCCCAAAGTATTGATCAAATGTCGTATGATATTCGACAATTGTTAATGAAAAATCAATTGTCCTAGAAGGGGGCCACTATATTAGTTAGCACAGCCACCTTGCTTAAATTCTTAATAAAACTCAAATCTCGAAACTATTAACGTAGACAATTGTCGAGTAATTGTCGTAGTTCATTCTATGTGAAAAACCACCAAAAAAGTTTTTTATTTCCTGGAAATTACGCCCTTGTCATGTTTTACCTCGCATATTTCCTACGTTTTCTACCATGTGGCAACACCGCTAGGATTTTCACTGTTTTTTTTTTCAACTTTCTTTCATAAAATCGCGAAAGGAACCGGAATATGCAATTGTCGAGAAGTCAGTATCGATATGTCATCACTATTTTCGTTGAAAAAGTGCCTGAGATGAGAAGAAATTGTTATTGTCTTGAACTATCGATTTCATCATGAAACCCTATCGAAAAACTATTTTTTCAAATTCCCAAAGTATTGATCAAATGTCGTATGATATTCGACAATTGTTAATGAAAAAAAATCAATTGTCGCGTTTTCTTTCTAAGGGGTGGCTTTGCTAACTTAATATTTAGTTAGCACAGCCACCTTGCTAAAATTCTCAATAAAACTCAAATCTCGAAACTATTAACGTAGAGAATTGTTGAGTAATTCTAGTTCATTCTGTGTGAAAAACCACCAAAAAAAAATATTTCTGGAAATCATGCCTTTGTCATGTTTCACCTTTCATATTTTCTACGTTCTATATCATGTGGCAACTCCGCTAGGATTTTCACTGTTTTTTCAACATTCTTTCATGAAATCGCTAAAGGAACCGGAACTATACAATTGTCGAAAAGTCAGTATCGATATGTCATCAGTATTTTGGTTGAAAAAGTGCCTGAGGAGAGAAGAAATTGTAACTATCGATTTTATCACGAATTACTTTCGAAAAACAATTTTTCCCAATTCCCAAAGTATTGATCAAATTTCGTCGACAATTGTTAATAAAATAAAATCAATTGTCGCGCAAATATTTTTTTTAAGGAGTGGCCCAGTTTATTCACTTGCATGACAAGGGCGTAATTTCCAGGAAATAAATAACTTTTTTGGTGGTTTTTCATATGGAATGAACTACGACAATTACTCGACAATTGTTTACGATAATAGTTTCGAGATTTGAGTTTCATTTTAGCAAGGTGGCTGTGCAAAGCCACCCCTTAGAAAAAAACTATATGCGCTACAATTAATTTTTTTTCATTAACAATTGTCGAATATCATACGACATTTGATCAATACTTCGAAAGGAATTCGTGATAAAATCGATAGTTACAATTTCTTCTCTCCTCGGGCGCTTTTCCAACGAAAATACTGATGACATATCGATTCTGACTTTTCGACAATTGTATAGTTCCTTTCGCGATTTTATTAAAGAATGTTGAAGAAAACGGTGAAAATCTTAGCGGTGTTGCCACATGGTAGAAAACGTAGGAAATATGCGAGGTAAAACATGACAAAGGCGTGATTTCCAGAAAATAAATAACTTTTTTGGTGGTTTTTCATATGGAATGAACTTCGACAATTATCTACGATAATAGTTTCGAAATTTGAGTTTCATTAGGAATTTTAGCAAGGTGGCTGTCCTAACTTAATATCAAGTTAGCAAAGCCACCCCTTAAAAAAAAGTATAAGCGCGATTTCAATGATTTCACTGCAAGTGGCCTTGCTAACTTTATGGATGTAAATTGTCTTCATATGGAACAAATATCTGAATTCTAGTGATTACCTAAAGGAAAAATTACTTCTTGTGGATGACCAAGGACCAAACATGTGATGATCAGAATTTCCATATAAAATGTTATTGTACATTGAGATTTCAATTTCTCTGCAAGTAAACCGAGGATAATTCTTGTTTCAATTTTTTTTAAATATCTTCTGTCGTGTGGGACATTTCAAGTGATATATCTCAAATGGTATATTTCAATTTGAAATTTGGTTGATAGCTGTTACAAGTGAGTCTCTCGTTACTATTTTCTAGAGGTTTTTCAAGTTTTCATCTTGTTTCTGAAGTATTGGGAATTGTGTATGTAGTGTATGTAATTCCCTCTATTGTCTATGCTCCAAGAATCCTTCTGGCACGTCATTCTAAAGGTTATTACCAAATATAACTCGAAATTTGAAAAAATGATAAACACTTTGTTAGATATTTGTATTGAACGCGGATGGTTGAATCATGCGTGCAAAAGAAAAAAAAACAAGTCCTTTCCACATGGCCTTTAACTAGCATTGACCAGGAATTCAATTTTGAGCAACGCTACCATGGTTTATAGAGATATAGACATCGTTTCTAGATAGAATAGTTTGTCAATGCCTGTGTTAAAAGGGACTTCATGCGTCTTTGTTACGCCATCTACACCATTTTTCGATATTAATCCATTCAGATGATATTTCTGTATGGTTTGCTAACTATTCCATGACTCCATGAACAATGATAATGGATAGTTGGACCATCATACAAAATAGTATGTTGGGTAACGAGGAGGATGAATAGCCTATTATGCTTGAATGTGAATGTTCTTTGCTTAGTGATATCGGTTCGGTACAGTACGCAACTCGAGGACAAGGCTAGTTAATCAATGTGATGGGTGATCTTGGTGATCTCCAGACAGTTTTTCAAAACCGGGAATAAGGCTTGACAGTGCAACGCTCCGAAGACGATGCGACGTATGCAGCCATGCGAGTCAAAGTATTGTGTACTTTATAAGTGCCCGCGAATACTTCTGGTCTCTGATAGTGATAGACAATTGACTCGCGGCGCCCTCTCTCCTTTCTACGGTGCACAGTTTGGGGACCCCTGGTTAGCCACTGTCTATGTGGAAAGGATTTGAAGCGTTTTTGCGCCACCTACATTGTTATGTCAATATTATTACGAATTCGACGATAAACTATTCTGCGAAACAACGAAACCCTTTCTCTACGCCTAACATGTGATTCGGAGAAGACCACGCCCATCGACCGTTATCGCGAATGTTCGAGGAATGTACCGATCGCCTTTCTTTACACACGGAGAGTTGTCATGAAGGTTCGAGAAACGTTGATGCTCGTTCGAGGACAGAACATTCCAGAACCATGGACCTTATATCGAGCAAATCAATGGACGAAACTGTCCGATAGTTTTTCAGATGATTCATTTAGTTGTTCTGGTGATTTGTTGAGTCCGTTATGATAAAGTGTTTCATTTTGCCGTATAAATTGTCACTCATTTTCGAACCCACAGTGAAAACGTAAAATTGTTTCCATTCACTCGACAGTGCTTGACAAATAATAATAAAATAATAATAATAAAAATGTTTTCAGTTTGACTGAAAAGTTGAAGGAAAGCTAATATAGCTTCAGAATAGACTTGACGATAGAAGCATACACAACATATGAAAGTTTGGGCATTAAAATAATCTACAAAATATGAATGATCTACGACATTGTCAAAAAAATCACTTTTGCTTCTGGATTGATTGCCATTATGAAAAAGTAATCAAGAAAATGTGAGATTCAAGCTCTAACGTCCGTAAGAAAAATTTAAGAAAATGCATGACTTGGAAACGAACTCATTTATCTGTATTATCCTCGCCTCAAATGGTATTTCCGCATATTTGGCTAACTATTCTATATCTTTATCTATAAAAAATGCCTTAGATGGCGTAACAAAAACACTTCAAATCCTTTCTACAGAGCCAATGGCCGCGTCTTACAGCGCTTAAAGCCGCTGCACAAAATTTGACAGTTTTCCATGGTAGAATGTCATATTTTGTGAAGCGGATTCACACGCTGTAAGCTGTAAAGCCTCGTGTCCACTTGCAAGTAACTTGTTTTTTCACCAAGTACTTGCCGGCGTGTCTACACTGTAGTCTAATTGTTTTGAAATTTATTGCGGAAAATTACTCTAGCAAGTTCGTTTGCTTGAGTAACGTGTACACACACTTCCAGGAAAATTTCGTCTCAGCATGTGGCTGCTAGCTGTTATACATATATTCAGTTGAAAAAACGAATAAAGACAAAGAAAAAGGACATAAAGCGTAAAAAAATTTGGGTCAGAAAATGGATTCAGCAAAGATCTACGTTAGGCATGCATGAGAAAGAAGCTGCTCTCTGAATTGAGAACAGAAGATCCTCAGCAGTTAAAAAATTTTTTACCTATGCCTGCGGAAGATTTTGATTTTTTTGTGAATTTTGTGAAAAAAATTCCCACATGCTTTTATACAATTCATTCACTCTTTTTCCTTTTGAATTTATCTCCACTCCTGATTCAGTTGTGTTCTCAAGTTATGTAGCTTGTGCTGAATTTTATGTTCAGATGTGTTGAATAGTTCTGTTAATTTCCGAAATGCGCCTTGTTGCTTTACTCTATTTTTAAAATCTTTGCAATGTACATTCCATATTTCTGGGTACACTTCAAAATTTTCAATTAGCGGAAGAGTTTCTTCTCCATTCCAAACACGTCGTTCCTCCATTTTTGTGAAGAAATCAGAATTTTAATTCAGATTCGAAAAAAATTAATGAAAGTTTAGAATGTTCACAAAATCACACAACTTGCTGCAAATATTTCGAAACAGTCTCGAAATAATCAAGTGCAAACTAATTTGCTTAGATTAGCCGTGTACACTACAAGCTCTAACAAGTCGGCAAGTACTCAGCCCGAGAGTAAACATTCAGCAAACTTCTTCTAGCGCTGCTGTTTACACGCATTGCAAGTTACTTGTGAGAGTACTCTAGGCAAATTTAATTGCTAGTGGACACGAGCTTTTAGACACAGCCATTGGCTTACTATAAAATTTCTTTATCAACAATGTCGCTAGGAAAACCAGTGCTTGTCTTGCCATCTGTTGATGAAAAGCACAACTATGTGCAGTCTGGTGTTATCAGATTTATTTTTACCACAATAAACTCAGTATTTTGTTTACATTTTATGGACGCAAAGCTTGTATATAATGGAAGCCCACCTAGATTTCCCTATAATTTGTCCCCCGTTTGAGTTCGTAAGAGGGATTTGTTTGCGGGGATATGGAAGGAGTTTTACTTGAAAATTATGGAAAAAATTATAATCGAAAGGATGAAGAACGTTTCAATAAAAATATTGTGTGCCCCAAGATCTAGATGACAAATGGTGAAAATTTTCCATTCCTTTATTCAAGAAAAAAAATATTACTAAAATAAGAAGTCATTTACTTAATAGTCTATTATGCAACGATCATATAATGATGGGTATTAGTTCACGAGCATTAACCGGGATACTAAACGAACCGAAGGTGAGTATGGTTTATGCGAGTATATTAATAACCATTACATGAGAGTTGCATAAGCTATTTTTTCTACACCCGATAAATGATGAATTATAAATATTATATTTATATTTGTCGTGGTTTTTCCTCGAGTTTTTCACACTTCTTTCACTATAAGATATTTTGTCCCGTTCAAAAATCAAGGGCAAACTTTTTACTGCAGTACTGTAATAACATACTACACCCGATTGAGGGTTTTCGATTACTGAAATACTGAAAATATTTTTGATGAAAAGAAAATTCTCACTAGATTGGAAATATGTCCTAGTACAAACGCAATCATCAGTTACAGGGTTGTCGAGAAGTTTTCTGTCTCGGATAGTTTTATGAAATATTGATTTGTTTTCTAAATTCTGATTTGATTTAATGACGAGTGATAAAGTGATAGAGGTAAATAACAGAAAATCGAATGCTGCCAATACGACTTTTCGACCATTCATTTCATCTCCTCAAGGCACTGAAACCTATAAATTCAACGTTCCCCCGTTTAACTCTCAACAACAACACGAGTATCAGTTTTAATTACTGTTTTGTTCGTTTGGTGAAAAACCACCATAATACCTGAACCTAAATTTTTGACGATTATCATTCATTCTAAACTTGAGTAATCTATTCTTTTGTTACAGTTGTTCGTTTGCACATCACAAAATGGCTCGAAAAGGGGATACAATAAGAAGCATAAATGTATCTGTTGTAGGCTTATCTGGTGTAGAGAAGGATAAAGGACACGCCGGTGTAGGTAAATCTTGTTTTTGTAATCGCTTTATGAGACCCCACGCAGAAGATTATAATGTTGATCACATTTCTGTTCTGAGTCAAACTGACTTCAGTGGACGTGTAGTCAATAACGATCACTTTTTATATTGGGGCGAAGTTATCAAAACTTCGGAAGAAGGTGTCGATTATCAATTCAGTGTTATCGAACAAACTGAATTCATTGACGATGCCTCATTTCAACCTTTCAAAGGAGGAAAAATGGAACCATATGTCAAGCGCTGTGCTGCAACGAAAATTACATCAGCTGAAAAACTGATGTATATTTGTAAGAATCAATTAGGTATCGAAAAAGAATATGAACAAAGAGTTTTACCAGACGGAAAGTTGAATATCGAAGGTTTTATATGTGTTTTTGATGTTAGTATTGTGCCAAGTAGAAGTATAGAAAAACAAGTAGAGTTTGTAGCAGCTATACTCAACAATGTTATGAAATCCAAAAAGCCAATTGTATTTGTAACTACTAAAAATGATGATGCTAGTGATGTTTATGTCAGAGAAGCTCATAAACTGATATCGAGAAATGAATATAAAAATAGCATTCCAATGGTAGAGTCTTCTGCCCACGATAGTGTCAATATTGATATTTGTTTCATGTTACTTGCCCAGATGATTGATAAAACTAAAGTAAGGTCCAAGATCCCTTCCTACATTGAAGCATCACTGTCTAGAAAAGAAATTATGGATGCAGCTAGCGAGGCATTCATGAGATTGATAAGGGTTCACGTGACTGATTATCATGCTTTATGGTCTCAGACAGTAAAAAAGTTGAACTCACACAAAGAATGGAATCATTTCGTTCAATTATTCGGTCTAGACGGCACACAAAGGTTATTCCGGAGGCATATTAAAAAACTGAAGGATGAACAACTAGCTAAACAGATAGCCCACTATATGGATATGCTACCAGACGTATTGCATGAATTGATTCCAGGTTTCAACAGCTTTACAGATATGGATTGGCCATCTGTCCAACAGTATATCAAAACGCATCCAAACTTCTCCCAGTATTTCTTTGAGCGCCCCGAAGATTTACCGTGGTCTGAGTGTTTAGGGGAAGATAATGAAGAAACCCGCATACCCTTTGATGTATTAGATACTAGTGAGGCAGAAACGGTATTCAAAAATCATATCAACTTATTGCAACAAGAACAAAAACGACTGGAATGGAAGAAACAATTCAAACAATTACTCGAAGATACAGGTTATGTAACCCCTGGTAAACATCTATCCGAGGTCAGAGTTTTGTTTATGGGAAGGGAATGCTTTGAAGCCCTTTCTGAACATGATTGTCAAAAAATATATGACGCTCATCAAAGAGAACTGATCGAAAATGCCAAACATAATTTTCAAGAACTGCTTCTGGAACATGCTGACTTGTTCTATCATTTCAAGAGTATAGCTCCTACAGGAACTATCACCCAAGACGATATCAAAGAAATCACCGATGTTCTACAAGATGATTTCAGATACAAGATATTAGATAGGTTAGACCAAGATCGTAAGCTAACCTTGTTTCAACATTTAGGATTCATACATTACCCCATCAGGGAACACTGTCCAGCATTTCCTAACTGTCAAGATGCCCTAATTGAACGTATTTTAGCTACCAAAGCTCACCGACCTACTTCGTGGAATCATAGTAATCAGTGGCTGATAAGTTCAGACAATAATCAGCTGAACTTGCTAATTCTAGGATTCAACAATTTAGCTGAGAATTTCGCTGCAAAGATAAGAACTCAGTGTGATGATGATGAGTACGAGATAGATTGCCAGTTTTATAATTTGGACTACAGACTTATCAGTGGAGATGTTAGTTTACCTCACAATTCATTCAGAACATCGGATTTCATACCACACGGTAGTTTTTGCGTTTATTCCAATGCAGAGTCATTCGAATATATAAGGGAAAGTTTGGAGAAAAAGCTCTTGTCAAATTTAGAACAGGATGACAAACTGCCATTCCAAGGATTACCAATTGTGTTGATGTTTCTGCAAGACTCTTCAATCGATGAAAAAGAAATTTTGAGATTGAGAGAAGATGGGCAAAACTTAGCTGACAGTTTGCAGTGCCCTTTCATGGACATTTGTCTAGATCAAGTTACCGACGAACAACTAGTTTCTGATGCTCTTCATCAACTAGTACAGAGCATACATCACCGTGCAGGTTTTCTCAATATTAATCAGTCCGTCATAGAGTGCGTTGAGCCTGATATACGGATTATTATGTGTATGTTTTGTGGAGATCCGTATTCAGTCGAGAACGTTTTGGGCCCTCTCCTATCCCATCAGTTTTGCTTTCTGTCCTCTGCTCATAGTATCATCCTCGAAACTTTCCTAGGCGATTCGAAAAGAAAAGTAGAGGTGATTATTTCCTCCTTCCATGGCGCTAACGCATTCCGTGATGAACTCGTTCACGGTTTCATTCTGGTTTATTCAACTAAGAGAAAGGCCTCGTTAGCAACTTTGAATGCATTCTCTATGAACATTCCTAATCTTCCGATTCAGATCCTGGCTGTGACAGATGATGGAGGGGCGACCGCATTTTTTAACGATGATCTGAGCCAGATGTTGATAACCGAAGGAAATTCTACTGCCGACAGGTTGCATGCCCATTTCATGACCTCGGTATCGTCAATGCAACACAAAACTGCCTTTTTCACGCCGTTTTTCAAAGAAGTCTGGGAAAAGAAGCCAGAAATAGAGCAAGCCTTCAACATGGAAGAACCCTCCGGTTTGGATAGTGGCGAAGGTACTCTGGAGAGATCAAAAAGTCAGAGACGCAGTCACCCGATGCCGCCTCCTCGACACGAGAGCTATTATCTCAAATTGAACGATGGAAGTGAGAGCGAAAACTTCGAGTTGAGCGGACCGGAAGAAAGGCCCAGCTCCAGCGATCATAGTGATAAATTTTCAAGTATTTACATGTACGGAAGTGAAGGGAGCGACAAGAAACGCAGTTCACATTCCGGTTTCCACGTGTACCCACCACCAGCAACTCCGCCCGAACCTGCGCCTCCAGACAACATTCTAAACTCGAGGCAAGCGAAGAAGCCACTCCTTTCTACTTCTCAAACGAGTTTGGACGATATGACCTACGGAGATCACCCAATGTCAATTCCTGGAAGCGCGTGGAATAACTATCACCAACACGCATTCACTACCGGTCGTAGGCACGCTCCCGTTTCCAAATCCAGATCGAAAGGCATTTCCCAAACGTTGAAACAGCCTGGTAAACTGAACATGAAGAATTATTCAGCAGTCACAGAGGCCATCGCTCGAATGAACGTGAGTGGCGTCGATATTTCGTCTTCGAATTTCGGCAACGCGCCCCTCGCTACTCCAGAAGCTGTTGATTTAGGTTGTGAATATGCGCAAGTGAAAGATCTCGTACATAACATGTATCAAGGACATAGTCCTGAATATATGTACACCATGGTGCAAGATGCTCTCAGTGGAAAGACCAAAATCAGACAGAGACGAGAAAAGGGTCAACCTTCATACTCTGACACTGATAGCGAGTGGAGCAGCCTGGAGAGAAGGCAACGAGCGAGTGAAATTTACTCGAAGGTCAGTAGAAAAGGGGGAACTCACAAGAGACAGAGAAAGAAACGGACAGCGATTCCAGTACAACCTCCACGCGTTCCGCAGCTTGGATCGTTTACTTTGCCGTCCGCGCATACTCCTGTTCTAGATCCGGACGCAGATAAGGCCAATATCGTCACCGAATCGAATTCTGACTCGTCAGAAGTTAGCGAACCAGAACCGTTTCTGCCGCAAAGTGCCACCGACATACGGTTAAGATTTTCTCAGCAGAAGCGATCCCTGAGTTTGAAGAAGAGAATACCGGATTTGCCGAATTCGCATCACTTCAACATTCAACTGAATTCTTTGGATTTATATCATACTCCGGGATTGATGCACGACGAAGAGTCTAGCTTAGACGTTTCTTCTCCGAGAGACAACAACTCTCCCATGTTTGGCGTATTGCCAAAAATGAAGGAATCCGATATAGAGAAAATGATGCGTAAACGCGAGAAGCAGAAGGCGAAGGACGATTCTAAGCTAGAAAAGCGTAGACTGAAGGAAGAAAAACTGAGGAAGCTTGCTGAAGAAAGGGACAAAAAGAAGCAGATGAAGTCTAAACAGAAGATTGCCACAGCGGGTGGAGCTCCTTCGAAGTTGGCGGATTACATACAATCTGATAAGAACTATGTCCCCAGTTTCATGGAGAAATGCGTGAAGTTCATCGAGAGTGAAGGATTGGATTCCGAAGGGATCTATAGGGTGCCCGGTAATAGGGCACACGTTGATTTGCTATTCAATAAATTCGAAGAAGATTCGAACGTCGACATTCACGAACTTGACATTCCTGTTAATGCGGTCGCCACAGCTCTGAAAGATTTCGTTTCAAAAAGGTTGCCACCTCTTTTCGATCCGGAGGTCATGACAGAAATGGAGGAAATAGCTGGCACTAGGATGAAACCAATGGTCACGACTAGTGGCAACATTGAGGTTAAAAATGATCGTAGCTGTCGTTTGCTGGCCCTAAGAAGTATGTTGGACAAATTGCCTCCAATCAACTTCCAAGTCTTGAAATTTATATTTCAACATTTTGTAAAAGTCACTGAGAATTCTAAACTGAACAGTATGGACAGTAAAAATTTAGCAATATGTTGGTGGCCTACGCTATTACCCATCGAGTTCAGCGATATGGGAAGATTTGAACAGATGCGTCCTTACCTAGAAGACATTGTTCAGACAATGATCGACCAGTACCCATTCCTTTTCTGTGGTAAAGAGGCTTTTGTTATGGTTTAAACGCTTTTCGATTCGTAAACCACGCACAATTTGCTACCACAGCCTCTATTAATTGATGTTTCATCACTTATCGTTGTTGAATTTTGGAGAGGCCTTTTTGCTATTATTAAAGTGGGTAGCAGATATTTAGGATGTTCACTGACCGTTGTTAAATGTGTGATGATTCAGTGTAATTTGTATTTTTACATTTATCCTATATGAAGTATTTTGAATTGCTAAATGATACTTTTATAAACGAAATGTATGAACAATGTTCAGTATAACCTTGAATGGGTTGTTGTGTTAGGATAGTAAATGTTATATATCAATTTCAAATATCAACGAGAATGTAGCAGAGCTACTTTGTCCATTATTGAATTTATTATTCAAGTCGAAGTTCTCAGACGTATAAGAATTTGTGACGTTCATGAATATCTCATTTGATATGTTTCCAATTGTGAATGTAGCTGTAAAACGAATGTAACTGTATGATATGGTAGTGTTTTAGGTAAGTTATCGGTGCTTATGTACCCCAGCTATTTTTGTAAAACGCGTAAACAGACAATAATGTTCTGACGAAACTGAAATTGATCCTTTTTCTTTGTCAATTTGTCCTTATCTGTTGAGCCATATTTTCTCGGTAAAGTATTTGAAATACTTTGAAATCATTTTATTTTTGCGTTGAAATAATTGCATATACAATAACGTTACATCTGTCAAATATTGAAAGTATTTCAAAATCATGGATGAAATAATTTCAAAATCATCAACCGAGAAAATATAGCTTTGGTAGGCACGAAAAGGTATTCATTTTATCTTTTATACGAAAGGTCATTTTTTAACTAAATTTCAGTTACATCCGACTGAAGTTGCTGAGAAAAAGATAAGTAACATTCAGTCGAGACAAAAAATGAAGGCATGGACTGATAGTGGCATATGTAATATGAAAAATAATGAGTTATAGTTTTTCATTCAGTAATTTTTATGTTAAACATTCGATCGGTTTGATACATTTTCTTGGTGCAGCTAAATCTGACGGTAGTAAATTAATGAGCAGCAAGTTATCACTAATTCATCCTCAATAATATTTTAATACTCAATATCTAGATTTACTCATCATTGAAGTACAAAAGATTTCATTGTTATATCACATTGATATAAAATCAGAATAAAATTCCATTGTATTGTCAATTTGAAAGGATCAAGTTTGGTCAATATTCCTTTCTAATTTTAACCTTTGTATTCATTATTCTGCTCTTTTCCAATTTTATATTTATTTGTAACGTAATTGGGCTAATCTTGATATCAAGAGCATTATTCTGGAATTTATAAGTTATACCATGAGCTTTCGCTTTGAAAAACAACGGTTCTTCTGGGTCTCCTTTAAAATTTGCATAATCTGGTAGAGCAATTCCTGAAAAATAAGGGTGAATTTTTCAAAAAAAGCTCTCTATAGAACCTCAACCTGTTTACAGGACTATACAGTTTTTATTTATACAGTCGATGGTATCTGTCAAACAGTTACATTATTTTAATTATCAGTCAATACATGTTGGGGTATTTTCCTCGAATATTTTGTAATTGAAGTCCAATATTAATTGCAAGACTGAGTCATTAATATGACTTGGAGTGCCAATATATTTCTAGTCTGCTTTCTATGACGATTGATCGAGTTGCAATATGTTGGTAGTATTTACATAATATTCATTTTTTCATGGAAAAAGTTATTGAAACAAGGTTGCTATGCATTGATATTATTGTAGTGTTGAAAAGTGATTCCATTTTAAGAATCTCATGCTTATGCACAATGTTTTTATTTATTCAAAACTTTGTGTGCCTATATTTTCTAATAGAAGCAAATCAATTTTATAATAACTCTCCAAGTGGTTTTCTGCTCCTCTGATGGCAGTGCTATTCTACTGCACGGCTTTGTGCAATGAGGTATACATAGAGTCATGCACCAGAAAGACCGGCGCAAGGGGCTAGTTTAATTCCCCCCATTTATTTTCTTTTACGTCGACGAGTGAAATCTAAGAAACGGATTTTGCAGTTGTTTGTGTCTAAGAGCTCGTGACAAAAAAACTACAAGTTCTGTAATAGTTCTTATTCCAATAGTAGTGTTAAGGCTGTACTTGATTGCGAGAGTGTAGCTTTACTTCACTTTAAGTTTTGCTATAAAACCTATCGGAAAAATGGTTCTGCTGGGTAATTAAGCTTAAAACTAACAAAATCTAATAATGTTTTTTTGTTGAAAAAAGAAAATATTACTCCCCCTGTGAAATATTCACTGTAGATTTTTCTGGGTCTTTATGGTAGAAATAGCAGATGCTCTACCTAAACATCAGTATGACGCCTCAGAGCGCTCCGGCACCCAAAAACATCAGCCGTCCTTGCCCGTAGGGGTAAATATAAAAAATATATGTGTCAAGTATTACAAAACCGCGGCAATTGTTTTGCTACACAATACCTTCTTCAAACATATATAAAATGTTTGAAATTTCTAGGACTGCTTGAAAAAAAATCTCCAGCTATTCGAATTCTATATAAATTGAGAATGCTTGTTCGTACCAATTATATATTTCAATCTGATTTATTCAAAAATGCAATACTCAATTTCAGTATGGAACACTACTAATATAGACCAAGACATTTTTTGGATCATGATTCTTCATTCAAATGAAGATCCATATTTTTATCCATTCGACAAATCATAAGAACAAACATTCCTCGATATCTTATATAATTAATTCTGATACTCATCATGATACCAGGCAATCCAAATCGAATAATTCCCTGACCAAATTCAAAAAGGACCTGAAAAAATATTTGTTGAACAACTGACTTTTTTTGTAATTGAAAATTACATTGAGCTTTCGGTTGATATCACCTTAGTTGTTCAAACTACTGTTCTCACATATATAAAAGAAAATCGAGACATTTTCATCTATGTTATATGTATGATATTTATGATGCTTCTATTAGAAAATATCTATAGTTCAAAGGTATTCGATTGTTTTATTTACAATAGGTGGTGACAGAAATGATATTGATAAAAAAATTAAAAAAAGCTTGATTGCATGGTAAAGGTGATATATTTTTGTATTTTAATTACCTGTCAGCTTTTTTAGTATATTGTGATATTTTTAATGTTTGGCACATTATTTTCTTGATCATGGTAAAGATAATTTGAGTGTGACGCTAATGTAAAGATTATGCAGTCGAAAACGAATATATCAGAATATTGGAATTCTTCAGTAATTTTGTGATTTGATTTGTTGCTGGAATTTCGTATTTGTATTTGATTGCATCCCCTTTCACTTGAGCAGTTTAGGAATTGAGTGTGCAAAACAATAAACGGTATTAATTTTTGAGAATTGTGATTGTGTACGTTGCATACAGCTTTAGAACTGGAAAAGTGAATTTATTGCCTCGAATAAATTCAGTGTAAATTATGTGGATATTACGTAGATCTCTTAATACTAGATACTAGGAAATTATTCTTATTGCTAGAATGTATATATGTAAACAAATAAAAACAATGTTTATTTATGCTTTATATTTATTCACACTACTTATACCAGCTTGCTGTATTTTCAATGTTGTTGGATTGATTTTGTAAGATTTATCATTTATAAATTTGTATTTCTGTTTTAATAAATAAATATTTACAAACTTGTTATTTTTTTATCCAGTGGTGGTTCATATAATTTCGAGTGAAAATATGAAACTTCCCACTGTTTGTTGTCCACTGAACAGCCCTAGTCTCTGACAATGTGACTGAATCTATATAAAGAATTATCATTAAGGTATTGCAGAGGAGTATGGAATAACCAATAAATGTTCTGATTTCTTAACAGTTCATAAAAGGATGAATCGATATGATATCATAACGTAGACTGACTTACTTGGTTACCAAGGACCAACCATTTTACACTACACAGGATCATAGTAGTTTTCACAATAAATGGTATTCAATCAATCAATCAATCAATCAAAATTGTGCTTTATTGTCCAAGAATAAGTTCTTATTGACAAAGCGATGAGTACAATAACTTGTGCTATGATCCATATTTTCATATATAAAAATGAAATTGTATAACTACTTCTCTTCGGGCTTGAAGGCCGTCGTTCTTTGGAATTTCTTCCTGACGTTTCGCTAGCGCGAGTTGCCAGCTTCTTCAGAGGCTTATTCATCTCCGATGACAGTCATCGGAGATGATAAGTATATTTGAGCCCGAAGAAATCGGCGAACTCTGCAATTCTTGCGTAGCAACATAACCGTTGACCAGATAAACTTGCTGTGACATCACAATCATGATCTGTCAACTTGATTATCGGAATTTTATAACCGAATATGTTGAAAAATATGCGATTTTTTAGAATCACCTATAAACGGAGTTGCACTGAATATTTGTTTGGAGACGATTGTTATGAATTCTTGAGCAACGCTAAAATAATTTTTATTGGTTGATCTCTCTATCTTTCAAAGATAGTGGTAATTCAATGAAATGAAAATTGCTCGGTCGGTTACTTAATATAAAAATTAATTATATTTGATTACATTGGTAGTGTATTGGTTAGCATATCTGCTGACAAGCGGAAGGCCGGGGTTCGAATCCTCGCCGGGCCACCACGTGCTGGGTAATCGCACAAGTTTCGACTTTTGAGGGTTGACGTTCGTCAGCTGGTTATAACGGAACGAAAAATTTTAAAACAATTTAGAACAATTATAAATTTAATGAATATCAATAGAAGTTAGCTTTTAAATTTTCATAAACTTTGAAATATCACAATTGAAGGAGAATAACTAAATATGTCTTTGGTCGAAGAAATTTATATAAAATTGGCCGCATCGCCCTCTTTCGTTAGAGCAGTCTCATTCGGCATCGTGCGATAATGCCATCATATTAACCTTTATACAAACAACTTATGTGTATCCTTGGACTCCCAAATGCGTGTTTGTGCTGAAATATCTCAATAATCATATAAATATAACCTGTACGTATACTTAGACCATAGGGAACTGCGAAGAAACTTAGTCCTTAGCACTAGACTCAAAATAGTTTGATCGAATTTGGCACGGAGGACTTCTTTCAATTGCATTCGTATGGCTTACCTTTGTCTTCACTGTTCTAACAAAGCTCTCTATGTGCCTGTCATTGGAGGTTCCTTCAATACTTTCGATACAAATCGAAGTGTTCCACAGGGTGCAATTCTTGTACCTACATTATTTTTGCTCCATATTAGAGCTGGGTGCTCGGAGCGAAATATTTGATGCACAGTTCCGGAGATGACAGTATAGTCTCTGTACTGTAACTGTAGAATTTAGTGCTAGCAGCCCAAGCACGTCTTTCATTTCGATGAGTGACCGCTCCAGCAAATAATTCATCGATCTTATTATTATCGATCGAATTACAATCAATAAAACGTAGGTACCCAGCCAACACAGTTACATCGCAGAGATGTCCCTGCGATATCACGACGAGGCGTGTGACGTCCCAAAACTTGTCGCAGGGAACTTGCATTCACGTCGCTCACATGTCGCGATGTCACACTCAGGCGACATCGCCTGTGACACAACTGCGACAAGTTTTGTGACGAAATTGCGACAAGTTTTGTGACAAAATTGCAACAAGTTTTGTGACAAAATTGCGACAAGTTTTGTGACAAAATTGCGATCAATTTTGCGACGTAATTGCGACAAGATGTGCGATGCCACTGCGATTTATTTCGCTATTGAATCTGTGACGTACTTCTGCCTTTAATATGTGAGATATATTCTGAAATATATCCAGAAATATTGGCAGGCCTTCCGCTTCCAATCTTTCACAAATGTTTATGGAAATAATAAGAAATGAAACCCAAAGACAATTCATTAGAAAACTCTCAATCTAGCATTTATAAACAAATACGAAGTATTTTTTTTTGTATATAGAAATATACGCAGCAAAACACATTTCATTATCAACACAAAATAAAATTTATTTTACATAAAAATTACAAAACTATAAAACAAAAATAATCTTCAAAAATAAAATAAAATAATGAAAGAGCTAACTCTAATCCGCCCGTCCCTTTCTTTTTTCATATCGTCCCAACCTTTGCCTGGCATGACTAAACCAGTAGGAGCACACTTCCTGCACCCTTTTTTGTGTCTCGCCATGCTCCTGTACAATGACTCCTGAAAATAAGGGATAAGAATTTTAGCTCTGAAAAAAAATCCCATACATAACTTAAACCTATTACAAATTAATTAAAAAACGAGTACGTTGGAATTAAAATTATTCATTGGGTACAAGTTCTTGAAGAATTTTCCATTGGGTTAAATATGCAGGATCAAGTTAGAAGTTGTAACGATTCTGCATGACCTAGCCGATTTGAGATAAAAGTAATTAAATAACAATTACTGGTAATTTCATTGATTTCTGATGTTTAGTTACACTGGAGCCTCAGTAGAATTGAAACCTATCACTTTATTGACACATCAACGAGATTAGCAAGTTTATGTAATAGTATTTGACCAAACTTTCAGATAAAATAAGTCACTGCTATAATAATCTATTCAAATAAAAGAAAATAATTGCCAACAGGCTTTTTTTACGATTATTACAATGAATTTGTGAATATCATATGTCATCCAAAGATAAAACAAACCAGTTGCAGGTCACTGATATTTTCTATTTGTGTGAGTGCCTATTTGTGTAAATATAGCAAATAAAAAACAAATAAGTACCTTTTTACTAATTTCCTGTCAATGAGGCAAACACTCAAATATAAAAAAAACAAGTGGGATTTAACCTTTAAGATAAACCAATTTATGTAATTCTTTCATACACATACAATACATATCACCATTATCTACTGGGAGTTGTTGAAAAAATATTGTGAAATACTGTCACTAGATATCAACAGAAAATGTAATACTTACGGCTTAACAATGTAACTATCCGCAAATTTGATATTTGGATATTTTCCCGTTGGCCCAACCAGGAGCATCTGCAGATGATACAGAATCAGACAAACAGTATGTTAACGAAACAGATATACAATCTTCGTTAACATATGTGCTTGTTGATCTCGTTCACCTTCACTACTAATTTCTGAATTTTTTACAATCAAGCGCCTTTTGTGACGGTAAGAAAAACAGGAAAAAGAACGTTCCATCTTGTGTAGCAGTAAATGAAAAAGAATACTTACTAATAATACTAATTGGCCACCTCGACTAGGTACAACACTCAACTGGTCCGAAAATTCCGAAATATCAAATATTTGAGAAAGAATCACATGAATTTGGCGGTATCAAGCAAATCAGAAATCAGATTTTAGGTTAACCGACGACGTATGAAGTATGTCAATGTCAAGTATTGGCCATTGGCAGTGCTGTCGCTGTCAACAGCCAACAATTTTCCCCTAGGATTGTTTGGAAGAGGAAGGGCTCTGAAATCACAAGAAAAATCTAGAGCGCTTATAGTAAATACTCATTTAAAGATTATTTTTCATAGATCTTCAACGGTTTTTATATTTTTTAAAGGGTCTCTCAGGTTTGACGATGCCGGGGGTTTCTCACGTGACTGCCGTTACAATGAGTATTAAAATAAGCAACACTGAAGAGAATATAATCGAAAAATGAATGTGCATGTCTTCTACTAAAACAAAATGCTAACCTTATCTCCACCCCAGAGTATTTTTATAATGAAAATTTGTCAATTTTTGTTTATAGTATCTATCTATCCAAATACTGATCCATTTTATATGTCATTTTTTATCAACTGATCACTGTATTCTGTATCATTGATATTTCATGGATATTACCAGAATTATATACACTGGACATCATAAGAGCGACATCTACTGGACATTATAAGAGCGATATCTACTTGATGTCACAAATATCACATCAACCCGATATCGCAATAGTTACATGCCAAATGTGTACATCGCAGCGACCTAACAAAAGTAATGTCTCAGTGTTACTTGATAGTGTTATCGCAGGGATGTCATGTCACAGATGTGTTGGCTGGGTACTGCTTATTGCTGACAGTGCTTTTCGAAAGCTTTTTATGTTTTATACCGAGAAATGTGACATATCCCGCCAACTCCTGGATAATATATTATAAGGCACATATCTATAGCCTGCACTGTTTGCATATTTGGAGTTGGTCACCAATAATCGCACTGAAGCTACTCAGATTCCAATTAAAAAATGAAAAGTTCTCACTCGTTTCTTGAGAACGCCGTATAAAAGTCGGCGACTTGCCCCTCTAATATAGATTATTGTCGTGATCATCGCTCTTTCAGGATATCAGTTGCTTCGGCTTAGCCAGTTCCCTCGCGATTCACTCGACGAATACAGTTTTCCCACCTGTTTCATTGTAAACCTGGAGATCTTCTCTTTCAGGAGTCGTTTTTCAACCGAACGGCTAAACTTTGGGGAATTTCTTGCCGAGGAAGGTTTTTTCTAAGGCTTATTTTCAGAAATTCAAAGTAATCTGATAATGTTTAACGTATGAGGCTGGATTCAGACAGATCCGAAATCCGATAGCTTTCTGATTGGTGTGAATTCAAATTTAGACCAATCAGAAAGCTATCTGATCGTCGTACGATCGTATTTCGGATCTGTCTGAATCCAGCCTAAGGCCTCAAGACCGCGTAAATAGCAGGGGTTAGGAATGGCAACTTCATTGAAAGCAATTGAAAACTTGTAAAATCAAGAAAATCATCAGGAACGAGACACACAAGCTATTCACAGGAATGCATTCAGGCTGTTATGTGATAGACAGTCCATCAAAACAGTCAGATTACTAAACAATTGGCTAGAGTTAATTAATATTCTGGAACCATTTTTGGAACAGGGACATTGAGTATCTCAATTAAAAACTGGCATGAGGCTACAGAGGAGGCTTGTTGAGTACTATAGAACAATAAGATGTAACTAGATAGCAGTATTTATTTATATAAAATGCATTTTTTTATCTATAATTCAACAATTTCAACATGAACGCGAACCATAAACATCAAAAGAAAAAATAGAAAACAAAATTAAACTCATTAACTAACTGAAGAAAAAAATTATTAACAGTTGCTAGTACATAAACTTGAAGAGACTCTAGAAAGAAAATAATACTTGAAGTAGATGAACTCAAGGAACAAACTAGAAAACAGTCATTTTACTCTCATGTAAGGGTCATTAAAACATGTTTCTTTGTTGTGATACGTCCACCAGATTTTTCTTTAACAATAACTTGTCCTTCAAGTAATTGAAGCTTGCCATAATATTTCTTTTGTACATCTAGTGTACTGCGACTAACTTCGCAGAAAGAGTGTTTACTTCAATAGCACTAGTATGTAACCCCTGACTAGTTGTGGTATCATCTTGAAGTACATATTATCTCCACTCTTGGCAGTTGTTTCTTCCTCTGTATCATTGGATGGGAAGTGAAAATCTATAGGTGTCTCATTGACATCACCCGTTATTGCACTGGGTGCAGTCATACTCAATATGAGTTCCTTCGTTAGGTCAAATTAGTGTTCAAGTAGTTCAAGTTATTTTAGCGTATATTGGGGAATAACAAATGTCAGAAGTCGAAAATTGACAATTGTTTCTCCCAAACTTTCATAATTGAGTGAAAGGTTTGAATTATATTCGGAATAGAAAAGTAATAGTATATTATGCAACGATCGTGTAATGATGGTTATTAATACATGAGCATAAACCGGGATACGAAACGAGCCGAAGGTATGCGAGTGTATTAATAACCATTACATGAGAGTTGCATACGCTATTTTATCTACACCCAATAAATAATTGAGAAATTAAAATATTATATTATTAGTTATTTATATTGAACACAATAATAGTAGGTAATCAATCGTATTTCTTTGAAAAATTCTACAAAATTATAATTAATGGTATAACCACGGAAAATACGAGATTGAGAAATGAAAAGAAGAAAAAAATGAAAAAAAAACTCTGCCGAGGTCAGGATTTGAACCTGGACGTAATTTTCCACTGCCGGCGCCTCTGACCACTCGGAAATGAGAGCCCATGTAGTCCGTTTGGAAATAAAAACATATGTGTTCCATTTGTCAAGTGAAAAATATAATCCTTTCGATTGAATTTTTTTCTTGTCTAAGACATCTGTGGAGGGTCGCTGATAATTCTTCCATATCACTGCTATAAGACATTTTCATACGATTATCGAAAATTGACTAAATTCTTCAAAAATTCAATACCTACTGATTTTGACTTGACAAACGTCAAAATGCAAAGCTTGCACATCATGCTTGATTGAAAAATAATGGGTTTCTATTGGTTGAAAATCTCTGTATCGTAATGAAAATCTGTATCGTAATGGATTTCATTATAAAACGGGTTGTGGGCATATAAGCGTATTATTAGAGTACGGGTGTAGATGAACATTTTTAAATATTGCAAATATTTCATTATCTCTATTTCTCTCTGTCCAGATTTATGAAGGAAACCATCTTCAAATTAATTTTTGTTTTCAACGGAGGTATCGCTTTGGGATTAAGTATATCTCAAGTTGAGATGGGTCGTGAAAATAATAGTTTCCGTTTGTATACTCTTTTTTCCCTAAGGAACCTTAATTGTTTCTATGCCTACTGTCTGCTCTAATATTTTCTAAACATTGGGAGAGAAAAGGTAAAGGTGTGAGCATACCTTTATAGAAAAGCACTCTAGATACGCAAATGTTATCAATAAGGCTGGATTCAGACAGATCGGAAATCCTATCATACGACGATCAGATAGCTTTCTGATTGGTCTAAATTGGTCTGAATTCAAATTTAGACCAATCAGAAAGCTATCTGATCGCCGTACGATCGAATTTCGGCTCTGTCTGAATCCAGCCTAATTCAGTACAGTCAAAGAAGTGAAAGAAGATTCACATATAAAGAGCAAGAAGCGTATCTTACAAATTCGACAAATACATCCTGAATGCGCATGTCTACCAGCAATGTCGGCATTTGGCAGTCGGTCAGTAATAGAAACAAGCAAATACTGTTGTTTCTTGTCAAGTAGTTGACTGGCTCACTGTTTTTTGTTGGTAGTCTTGCGTAGTCGCAAGTAAAATAGTGTGGAGGTCATGAAATTCTGTAGTGGTGGGGACTACAGGATTAGCGGCTGTGTACTGTGTAGCGGCAAGTGTCGCTTCTTGTTCGTTATACGTATACGTAAATCTTTTTTGGTAGAGTCTGAACCCTCATCCTATAAATTTAAATGTATGTCTTTGTGGAGGCTAAAAGTCGGTGCAATCGGCTGTAAATGACACAAATGTTACAATTCTATTACACTTTGGAAAAAATTTCTATTACGAAGCAAAATTCCTTTAGAAACAACACTGACACTCACCTTTGGGAAGCAACGGCCAAAAACGAAAGAAGAAGATATGACATGACACATAACCTAAACTTGAACGTTACCGTCGTTACCTCTTGCCGTCTTGAACTTTTCAAACCTTAAGAACTGAAAATGGCTTCAGCTGGAATATGTAAAATAAAGTCAGAGTAAGTATAATGCAGAAATGCTGCAATATTCCTGAGCTCCATAAAAATTTGTATGTATTCACTTAAACAAGAAAGCAGCGACCAATAGTCTGTTCCTATCAGTCACTTGTACAAATTTATATTTGATGCATTTAGATATGTTCATCTATAAAAACTAAGCATCAATAACGTTTGCAATTTGTTTATAGCTAGATGACTATCTTGAACAGACAAGTAAGTTCATTTTCTCAGTTGTATAAGGAATCACACTGAAGATCATAAGTTGAAAAGTATTTTTTTTTTCATTCATTTTACTTACCATTTCAGATACATTGTGACAGAACATAAGAAAGAACTCAATCTTGATCTTGTGTCTGATAAAGACAAACAAGAGTTAGCAAAATGTGAAACACAAACTGATGATGAACCTGCCTCAAAAAAACGGAAGCTTTCCAAACAAGAGAAGAAAAAACTGAAGGGTCAAAATAAATCTCGAGGACCAACATTTCATATTGAAAGATCTCAAGAATTATGTAGTTCTATGATAAATGCCTTGGTGGGACAAGAAACTCCTAAGTGTGAGAAGAGTAATTGTAACTTTTTGCATGATATTAGTAAATATCTTGAACTCAAGCCCAAGGACATAGGTGAACATTGTTACAATTACCAAATTTCTGGTAAATGCAGTAGAGGTTTGGCTTGCAGGTTTGGCAGTGAACATATTTCATCAGATGGAAAAAATAAAATCAATGAAGAATTACATTCACAATTGACATCTTCAGGGCCTTCCACAAAAAATCAACTGCCTTATAACATTCAGGCATATCTTAGGAAAAGAACTTACAATTTTGATTTATCAGAGGCTCTAGTGAAGTTCAATGATTTGAGGAAAAAGGTAAATTATTCATTCTCGACTTTTAAGGTTATGAATATAGATTAAAATCATATGTCTGTATTATCAGAATTTAGTCTAGTTCTAATTCACATATTAAAAATTATATTTATATGGAGATAGCTGACCCGTGCCTACTTTGTTGTATGGTAATTATTTTTGTGATGCATTTATATTGCGAATGAGAGTTTGAAAGTAAACCAATGTTAAATCCTTTCATCACCCCGTTAGACAATGAAATTTAAGAAGATATGAAACACATCTTCCATCAATTCTGCTAAATTTGAAGTATGTTGTCCCATACAATGATTAACATCTAAAATGACTTTCTACCGCTTTTCAATCCTGTCAGGCGATTAATTTCAAAACAAAAACGTCTTCCATCTGTTCTGCCAAATTTGAAGTAAATTGGACCTCGGAATCACGTTCAGTACAAACTTTGACCTCATTTTACATCTCCTTGGGGGTGGAATATTGGGAAACCCTTTCTTATCGGATGCCTACGTAATACGGAGAACACACCCTCCAAGATTCAGATCACTGATCAGTCGTTTAGGCTGTGTGTTGATTAACCCCTAAAATAATTTTCTACCCTTTTCAACTCCGTTAGGCGAATAATTTCAATAAAATACAAAGCATTTCTTCCATCAATTCTGTTAAAGAATTATGCAAAATTTAAAGAAGATTGGACCAAGGCATCACATTGTCCCATACAAATTTGACGCCCGTTTTTATCCCCTTGAGGTTGGAATTTCCGAAAACACGATAAAACGGAATAAAAATCATCCTATATCTGTCTCCTGGTTCTAAGCTACCTTCCCACCAGTTTTCAGCCGAATCAAATTAAACATTTTCCTATAATGAAAGCAAAACTGTCGTTGTAAGGGAAACACTAAGAGCACTTTGTGGTCCACGCGGAGCACAAATCAAACTTATCCGCACGGGTATCAAGTATAGTTTCACTAACAGCCTATTTCAACGATGCAATTTCTCGCGGCAACTTGTCGCAGCAGGAAATATCATCTATCTGTCAGTTTGCATTGCCAATATGAAAAAATAGCCCTGAATGTTACCAAGATAAACGCCTACAAGATCACTAAGTCGCTGCAACTTATCGCACCAATAAAGATTCATGCAACTCAAAAAACTTGCATAAATACATGCATTTTTTTTTAAGCACAATCAACTAGTAAAAAAAAGTGAATTTTTGTCAAAGCAAGATTTAAAGGGGTTGGGAGGAACAACTCTATAATAGGTCGGGTAGTCACTGATTTCTGGTTTCAAGATCTATTCCAGCAAAATTTGTCAAATTGTTGTATTGTTTACACCAGCGCGAGTACTCAAAGGTTCATAAAAACTATTTTATACATTAAATATGTTAACGGTTATTTCTTCTATCAGTTTCTGTTACAATTCCCCATGATAAACAGGCAACCGTTTTTTTGAATAAAAATATTTTTCAGCCCCAAAATGAGAAAAATGAGACGACTAATGAAGCTGGTCAAAAGGTACTATGCGGTACAGTTACAGATGAAGATATCATTGCCTTGCGAAAAAGAGAGAAAAAACAAATTGACTGGAACAATAAACTATTTTTAAGTCCTTTGACAACAGTGGGTAATCTTCCCTTCAGGCGCATCTGTAAAGAATTCGGAGTAGATGTCACCTGTGGAGAAATGGCAATGTGTTCAGCCCTCCTGCAAGGCGCCCCCCAAGAATGGGCTCTAGTCAAGCGTCACAAAAGCGAAAACATATTTGGAGTGCAGCTATGTGCAAACAATCCTCATTTGCTCACCAAATGTGGACAGCTGCTGACGAATGAAACGGAACTAGATTTTATTGACCTGAATCTTGGCTGTCCTATAGAGTTGGTGTATAAACAAGGTGGAGGATGTGGTTTACTGCGAAGGCCAAAAGTATTAGAATCCTGCATTCAAAATCTGAGCGATATTTTGCCTATACCATTGACTGTAAAAATGAGGACCGGAGTTTATAACAATGAAAATGTGGCACATACTTTGGTGAGTTATGTTAATAAAATATTAAAATCTTCACAATTGATTTTTTCAAAATATCTTCAATATTATATTACAATTATTCAGGAATGCGTTCAGTTTGAAATGAGATATTTATAGGCTCCAAAAATGAGGGAATGTGGGGCCAGCCTCATTACCATCCATGGCAGATCTAGAGAACAACGCTACACTAAATCTGCAAATTGGGAATATATCAGAACAGTGGCTGAGGCAGCAGCCCCAATTCCTGTATTAGGCAATGGGGATGTTTTGAGTTATGAAGATTATGTGAAAGCAAGAGAAACAGTCCCACAATTAGCTGGTATAATGATAGGAAGAGGAGCTTTGATTAAACCGTGGATATTCACAGAGATTAAAGAACAAAAGCTATGGGATATTTCAAGCACAGAGAGATTTGATATTTTGAAAAAATATACGAATTATGGCCTAGAACACTGGGGATCAGATAACAAAGGAGTGGAGAATACAAGAAGATTTCTATTGGAATGGTTATCATTCTTGTACAGATATGTTCCAGTGGGCATATTAGAGTGCCCACCACAAAAAATCAATGAAAGACCCCCATTTTATAAAGGAAGAGATGAACTAGAAACTCTGATGGCATCTCCTTCAGCTTCAGATTGGATAAAAATAAGTGAAATGCTTTTGGGCCCTGTACCAGATAATTTTCACTTTTTGCCAAAACACAAAGCCAACTCCTATAATTGAATAGCTGTTTATTACCAATACATGTCCAGAATATTCAAATTATTTTATGATATATAAATATATATATTCCGTTAAGAAAATGCGTATCCTGCAGAGCTATTGCTGGTTAATCTTTCATAGGGTCAGTTGTGATACTCCAGTGGACCTAGGCTAGTCGTCAAGCAACAATTCTATTGGCTATACTTAGCAACTAAACTGAGTTACTTGAACCACAGTTCACTGAAATATATACATCTGGTCCTTAGAGGAAATGGATGAAAATCAAGCAAACTCAAAAAATCGTTTTTTTTTGTTTCAATTGCGAGTTATACTTAGTAAGTACTTTCTCTTAAGCCATTTATCTTAAAAGAAATGAGAGATTATGATTGATTTTTTCCATAATTCGAGAATTATGGTCCTAGAGACACATTTATTTCAGATTATCTACTTATTTGTCCTGCTATGTTAACAAATTTCATATTAAAATAATATTGACTGTTGAAATATAAGCAACTATGCGAGTGTTGGAATATTAAAGGTGATGCATGTTAATAGATTATTTTCGTTTTAATAGATCTTACCCTTTAGCCCAAAGTTTTTACAGACTTTGGATGGAGAATTTGGGTATATAAGTAATCAATAAAACATGGAAATGTTCTTGATTTTCTATGATGATAAAACAATGTGTACAGATTGGAATGCCCACTATTCAGTTATATAAGCAGTTTGTTCAAAATTGTATTATCCAAAAGAAACTAATAGATGCTGTTTTCATATAAGAATCGAATATCTTGCAATACTATTTTTTGCAGGAAAGCTGGACTCCTGTAGCTCAATGTGGTTGCATTTGCTGTCAATGTAGGTGACAAATTATCAATTCATGTAACACCATTGACTTTACAAAATTATAGCAGATCCATTTTGAACCATTCTATGCAAATAGCTATTTGATATCTTCTCGACTTATTATACACGATTTGTATTCCTGCTTCAGTATGTTAATATGGCAAAACCTTTCGTAGTTGAAATGTTTCATACTGGTCAGTTAGCTTTTGGTTGAAATAATCAAAAACAATTAGTGTGTTGCAATGCTGTGAAAACTTAGACATAAGCATCTTGTCACAGCCTCATTTATCTGACACTGCCAGTTTTTTGATAGCAATAATGGAGAAAGTATTTTAGATCAAATCATCAAGACAACTACTTAGAAAAGGCAACATTCAATACAAAAGTCTAATAAATTAATCCTTATTTCCTTTCTGATGTTGTAAGTAATCCAAGAGATCTGTTAAACCACTGAATTCGGTCCTTCCAATAGGAGGATTTTTCTTTGGAATTCTAGGCAATACTGATCCAATTTTGTATCTGAATTCTTCCATCTGAAAAAAAAAGTATTCAACATTAATCTTCCAGAAATTGTCTATTACAAACATTTTGAGCCCCTGATAGTTTCCAAATACTATAAAATAGTATGCCACAGCCCACAAATGCATATATTGATCCCCACCCCAACGCTCGTAGAGCTAAACTTGCACCGCTTTCTGGTAAATCTCTAGTAGGTATCATTCCTTTTCCAAAGTATTTTGGGTCTTGTTTCTTGGCGGAAGCGATTGTTGTTCCGAAGCCTACAACTGCCGAGATTCCAGACACCCCTGCTAAGAAAATTGCAGCTGAAAATGATCACAAATATGAATTAGTAACACAAGAGTTTTTATATACCTTTAACTTTGAATCCTTTATCATTGTCGTGAGATGTGACTGAGTCAATTACTTTTCCATCCTCCATCTAATTTAGATTTTATTCAATTTTGATTTTGTTATGTGAAAAGTAAGGTTAACGGAACGACAACAGCTGAGGACAATCAGAATCAGGTGGATTCTTCTTAACTATTGGCACAGAACACCCTATCTACACAGAAGCGCAACTTGAAGGCGGTCCCTTTGATCTTTTGGGGTCAATTTTTCGTAACCTTGATTTAAAGCTTGGCTTGTATAATGTCATTTCTTGGCGGTAAATTCAAACTGTCGGTTGATATACAGTTCAAGTGATACACCTTTGTAAACTTTCTAGACTGAGCATTTCTGCTTCTGAACTGAAATTGGGGCAGTTTTAATTCCATTTGAAGATACGACCCTAGGAAGGTCTTAATAATTTAGAACTTACATTTCCTCTATCAAGTTCGTCTAAATGCTTTGTTGATCAGCAATCTACATTCCCTTATTCTCAACAAATATAAACGGATAATTTGGATGATTACCAAAATAATTTCAGTGAATAGGCTTATTGTATTTTGGCACCCTTAAAAAAAAGTAGATAGAAAAGTGGTGTAGGCAGCTATTTAATGTTCAAATAGTTTTTAATCAACTGAATTTTGCAGGAACGAACGTTTAAAACTACTCTGATCATGCTTTCATCCGATATTAATAAAATTTATCAGTAGTAATAACCCAAGGTCATTGATAATTGTTCGAAAATTTTATAACACCCTAACAACACAAATGTGAGGTTGACAATATACAAGCCAAGCTTTCGATTCGGTCGGAACGCTTCAGTTGCGCTTCTGTGTAGATAGGGTAGGGTGTTCTGTGCTATTGGCTCTTCTCCCTGTGGGTGCAATAAGACAGCTAGGCAAATTCTTTGACGTGAATCCATTTTTATGACCTGTAAATTATCAACACATTGGCGCTGATATCGAAGGGGAGATCCATTATATATATATATATATATATATATATATAATATGATTTCTATGGGAAGATCGGGTTCAGAGAATGTCAATTTATTAAATATAAATATTTGTCGCCGAATGAAGATAACGGTGCATATCCTCCTAATTTCAAATCTAAAAATTTCATAATTACCGTTTGAAAGTCATTATTTTCTGTTGAATGAATGTTTTCTTCATAGATTTTTTGGGTCAGTCCACTGAACTATATTATTATAGTAATGAAGTTGATATAGAATATGTATATTGTGCTGATAGAAAGGAGCAATTTCGAGTGGAATTGGTTGAGAAACAAACATAGACGTAAAACCCCGATTTCCTGTCTTTGGAAGGCCGTATCTCCGAAACGAGTTGAGAGCCCCAAAAAATTCATTGACTTTTTTGTTCAGGAGGCCAAAATACGTAAGTTCCACCAAAAAATTTTCATTCTCGAGGCGAAGCCCGATTAACGGAATTTTACCCCAATTTTCATTAGGAAACGCTTGTTAACTGCTCCTGCAATATATATTATCAAATGTGTTATTTTAGTGCATGAAAATTCTGGATCTTTCATTGCGAACACAATCATACACGGTAGAGATACTCGATCTGCCACTCTCCTGAGAGTTCCTTCACATGAGAGTACCCATTACAAGAACTCTCCGCTCTGTAAAGAGTTCAAATATTTTCATTCGAAAAATATTATCATTGACTTGGGTACCTACTGACTTGAAGACATGTTCCCAAGGAATTTGAAATAGGAAATGGTATGGATCATCCATACCATTCCATAATGGATGTACAACAACGCAATCTCTGTAATCATGACATGACACTGACAAATTGACAAAATCGTGAGCAGTGACAGTGACAGATGTCGAAACTGACAAAAGATGAGACTTTTGTCTTTTGTAGATTTTATGAGATAAATGAGTAGTGAATGTTAACTTTCATTAGTTTTTGATGATTTTTTTGTTAGTGAACCTTGTAACACTGCGATAATTCTGAATACACGATCTGTTGAAATGTGTTTTCGATTCAGCATAAAAATGAAAACAACGGTCTGTGTTAGATATGAAGAATATACGTAAAATATGAGTTGAATGGTGATATACTTTTAGTTTGTAAGTTATTAGCACAATCCAAATAACACCTAGATCCAAATCATAGTTCACTCGAATTTTCTAATTGCAAGCAATCCTCAGATAGTCTCTGGACTTGACCTTAGACGAATATAATTTGAATAAGCAGAACGTTTCACAGATTGGTTGAGAATGTTTTGATATCACAACTTATTGTCTTCCAAAGTACCTAATAAACAGTTTCCTGGAAGTTATTAACGTTACTGTATATATATTATCAAATACTGATAATGACTACTGATGGTATTTGCTCAAATACTAAAAAACTGAAATTCAGTTAACCAATTCATGATATAATAACAAATTCCTAATAATAATAATTAGAAGCTTCTAACATAGAATTCAGAACATTCATCAATCTTTTCGGAGTATAAAGACAAAGATTTAACTTCAGTTGAATTGGTGTCTGTAAAAGGAACTAGCATTCTCAATGATTTTTTTTTATTTCAGATAAGTCTATTTATATATTAGATATGGCTAGAGAACGGGCCACTAGAAAATGGGAAATTTTTCAAGGAAGGAATAGGTTTTATTGCAATGGTAGACTAATGACTGCCCCGAATTCTGGAGTATTTTTGTTAACAGTATTTTTGATAACAATAACGAGCATGCTGTTTTTTATATTTGAGTATGTATAGAAATAGATATTTGACTGATATATTCAGTACATCTTGTATTTTCAGCTGTAAATATCTAGCGGAAAATGTAACTATAGCAATTCCAATCATTGGTGTTATGCTGTTTGTATTTACAATGTCTTCCTTATTACGTACTAGCTTGTCTGATCCTGGTATTATACCTAGAGCTACATCAGAAGAAGCAGCATATGTTGAGAAGCAAATTGGTAACTATTTTTTCTGTAGTAAATTTGAGTTGTTTCCATTATAGATTAGATTTTGTATGAGAATGTAAATTTCTGATGGTAAATCGAAGATAAGTGCTAATCTAAAATGAACACAAAATTCAGAATACTTAATGGATTATATGAATTTCACAGTGTGTTGAATAGATAAAAATCTTATCGTATAAATTCTATAACAATCGCTAAGCTTATCAAAGCTCAATATGGTTTAGAGAGAGTACAAACAATTTAGGATGACAGTTATGTACCATCATAAATGATTACTGTTTTTATTATCTTAATTCACTAGGGCTTCAAAATAAATTAGCCTAATGCTGTTTTTTTAATGACTCAATAGATAAAAAGGAAATATTACTAAAATACAATAATCTTCAGATTCTAATTTGAAATGTATTGAGCAAAGCTGATCTGATCTGGAAAGGAGTCCCATAAAATGCACTGAGAATCTTCAAAATTCTTTCAAAAACTATAGATAGTAAAGGTATATTTGTTATGAGAAATAGTACACCGAACATACCTGAGTTGATGAACAACAAACAGACCTGGGTTGACAGAACAAACAGAGAGGGTTAGAGGGGGTTAGAGAACGATGACAACTGCTGATTGTATCAAAAATTGTGTATCTGGTTTTAAAACATTAAAGTAGTTACCTAAATGCAATGTCGTCTAATTGAATACAAGAATATAACAATATTGAAGAAGAATTTCCATAAGTAAACAAAAAATACAAGACGGTGTTCATTTAGATTTGTTTTATTGGTACTTTTCTGTTTGTTAATCAGTTGAATACTTGACTAGTACAATGTTTTTTTCAGAAGTGACCAATTCTGCAAACAGTCCTACCTACAGGCCTCCTCCACGTACGAAAGAGGTTCTTGTCAAAGGACAGACAATCAAATTGAAATATTGTTTTACATGCAAAATATTCAGGCCACCGAGAGCATCACACTGTAGTTTATGTGATAATTGTGTAGATAGGTTTGATCATCACTGCCCTTGGGTAAATTTTTAATTCCAATTTTGTTTCAATTTCTTTATCGATTTTTTTTTCTAGGTTGGAAATTGTGTTGGTAGAAGAAATTATAGGTTTTTCTACATGTTTATTGTCTCGCTGGCATTTTTAGCAGTTTTTATATTTGCTTGTGCTATAGCTCATCTCATTCTGAGTAAGAAATTTTACATGTTTATCAGTACAAGTATAAAATATCACCATAATGATTACTAATGACCACCTTAATATTTTAGTGACAAAGGAGGACCACCCTTTCTTGGATGCTGTGAAAGAATCCCCACCAAGTGTGGTGGTGGCTATTATTTGTTTTTTTAGTGTTTGGAGTATTTTAGGGCTGGCAGGATTTCATACTTACCTTACTACTAGCAATCAAACCACCAATGAAGATGTAAGGAGCACTTTGTTATTTGTTTGTAGCATTTTATCAACTGTCTCGATTTTCAGATAAAAGGTTCTTTCACCAGTAAAAGAGGTCAAGAAAATTTCAATCCTTACTCACAGGGAAATGTGTGCTTGAATTGTTTTCATATACTATGTGGTCCAGTAACGCCATCTCTGATTGATAGGTAATGTAACAAAAATATGAGGTTGATGATGCAACACATAAAGTTCATTGGTTCTTCTTCATTGATATTGCATATTATGGGAATAATGAACGTAATTGCTATTAAACATAATTGAACTGAGTAGTAACATATTTTATAGGAGAAGTCACACAAGCTTCTTTTAGAGTTTGTATAATTGTAGTTGAGTAATTTAACATTCGATATTCATAAATATCCCACAATTTAAACTGGAGGAATCCTCTAGAATCATGGAGAAAATAAGATTGAAAAAAGGAAAGAAAGGGATATGACATAATTAAAAAAAAACACTTATTGCCTTCCTCAGACATAGTGCCATAACAGGCCTGAAGAAGATTTTGTATAGTGAAAAACGTGTGTGTTTAGTAAAAATCACAAAGTATCTTTTAATTATATTATCATAGATTTTCGCCAATGCCATCAGTTATTGAATAAAATAAAAATTTTTTTTTCAGTTATTCATTTTACATTTCCCCACTTTTACTCTCTTGCACATTTGCTATTTCAACTAGTGAGACTCAGATAACCTACATTGCTACTGGCAATAATTGATTTGGAAGACGCCAATCCAAGACCATCTTCATATGTAAGAGTTTTCTGTTGAAAACAAATATAAATATCATCGAATTCAACCCTAGTTGTAAACATTATCAAGCAGTGAATTATTGTGGTTGTAAAAAATGTTAAATTATTTGAAACTCCTAACCAAATCTATGAACAACCTATGTATTATGTGAAATGAAAGCAAACTCATACTTCTTGAAAAGGCAGGAATATTATGGTGAAAATTTGAAGCCTGTGAAATTCAGCCTGTCTAACGCTTGCATATCTAAATGTTGCTATGACAACCACTTTATTAATAAGTAAGTGTAAACCACCCTGGCTTGACATTATCAGTCATGATCTGTCAGCATTATTGTTGGAATTTCAGAACAGAATATCTTGAAACAGTAATTTTAGTGATGGATTTTATTTTGTTGCTGATTATATATATTCAGTTTTATTTGTGATGGATATGATATCCTAGTTTGAAACAGTTCGGACATGTCCTTATCTTACCAAATGTTCCACAGGCTCCTATTAAATTCCGGAAATTTCTTCCAGTGGTGGATTTTCAATTAAATCTTAATTTGAATTAAATGTAAATTAGAATTGAATTTTTTGATCCGAGGTCATCTGGCACAACCAACCAGAACAATATTTTACTGAAAACAAATTCAATGGGCTTTATTCACCTATTATACTATGAAGGATACATTTGGATTTATTTTGACTTCGATGTGTCGAATTTGATGTTCATCATTTGAAATATATAAATATATTTTTTTGAATGTTTCAATGTGAGTAGAATTCAATAATTTCTCAGTTCGAAGGGCCTAAAGCACTGGTAAATAAATAAATTCGTTTCATCATTATCAGTGTCCTTGAGCTTTTGCTTCTGATAATTAACATCATTATGAATAATTTATTCTTTTAATATCTCCCTGATTGTATCTTATCTCTTTCATTTCCTTAATAGGTTTTATCGAGTCATTTTGATGATTGAGGATTCTTCAATGATATTTCATATCTTCCACAATGAAACATACATTTGATTGAAAACACATGATATTCAATTTTAAGTGATTCAATAAGATCTTTTATATAATTCAATATTTCAGAAGAGGACTAGTAACAGAACACTATCGATCAGAACTGAGCCGACCCATTACGAATGAGCCAACTTTACCTTTGAAAAGCTACGGGCTGCATTCTCAAGTAAGAAAAAAAATGTGGTAATAGATTAAAGTAGTTGAAGTTTTCTATTTTGTCAACCAGATAGACAGTTCTCAAACTGTGGTATGCATACCTTTTGGGGTTACGCGAACATTTTTTGGGGGTACGTGGGGCAGGTTAATGAAATATTAAACCATTTTTATTTCTTTCTGTTTTGTAATCATGCACGGTCATATAATTATAATGGAATCTCATTGATCACTTGTGAGCACTAGACTGGTAGGCTGTATAAAAAAGATGTCGCCCGACTGTAACTTCACTCATTGTGTTTTTTATCGTGATACTCTGGCAGCCAAACACCTTCCTGATGAGCTGAAAGAAGTAATCAACAAAAGTGTGAAAATTGTGGATTTCACCAAAACTTAGTCTCGAAAGTATCCCTGGTTGATGATTCTTTGTCAAGATATGGGTAGTCTTCATGAGAACTCGCTATTGCACACCGAAGTTAGCTGGTTTTCACGTGGAAACGTGCTGTTCCGTGTGTTTGACCTCCAGAAAGAATAGCATCTTTTCTTGACAGCACAAATTTAGTATACCTTCGCAGTACTCAAAGACTTTGCTAGTGTCTTTAATTCTTGAGGGACATTTATGATTTTTCAGTGAAACCTTGTAAAATAAAAAAATCTGAGGAAATATTCGAGTTTTCCCTCATAGAAATAAGTGCTCATAATGGTAAATTTGATGTGGGTTGCTTTTATAGAGCTCTATCCAGTGATCCAAAGGTATTTCTCGAAAACATGGAACACTCTCTTGACTCAACACTGAAGCATACTAATGTGATTGCATTTATGTGTGGCGATTTTAACTTCAATTTCGACGACAATATAAATGACAACAATGCCAGAACACTTTGTAACCTTTTTTCATGTTACGGGCTGCACAAGTGCATAACCAAGTTCACTAGAATTAGTAAAAATAGCAGTACTGTTATTGATAATATCTTCACGAATATCCATACAGACATCAGTTGTGAAGTAATTCATGTCGATTTTTCAGATCACTCATTACAGAGTGTTTCTACACAAATAGAAGCTTCTGATAGACAAGGTACTGAATACTCGTATCACAGGGCTTTCAGTCCCAGCAATAAGGATTACTTCAAATATCTTTCATCCTGTGAATCCTGGGAATCCATTCACAGAGCTGATCTAAACAGCGAGGAGACATTTTCTATAATATTTTTTTTAACTGTTCAATATTGCTTTTCCTCTAAAAGAAAACAGGAAGCGAAATGAGAATAAAAAATTGCACAAACCCTGGATCACGGAAAGTCTTATTAACGAAGGCAAGTTCTTGAGGGAGGTTTATTCTGTTTGCAAAACGAATCGAGACAATGATGAAACTCTGCAACGGTATAGACTGCTACTCAATTGCCACCATAAAAAATTAGTCAATAATGAAATATAATGAAACGAAGTTTGAAATTGAGTTCATTATGATTGTAGATGCTGGCAAATGAAACTTTATATTTGCATTCTTTTTACTGAATTATCGTATATATATATAGAGGCGGTGGTCTCTAGATTTTGTCAAAATCACATTTTACATATAAATTTACATAATTGCAGGGGTTCAGTTACTACACATTTGTTATTTTTGCTTTATATTAATGATGTGCTGGGAGCACGTGGAACGAAGTTTCAGAAAGCAGTGAGTGCCGGCGTTAGTTACCAGTACTAGATTAAAATTTTAGGATAGTGTTCTAATAACTTTGTAGAATTTAATGGCAACGAAAATCAAACAGGTTTTTTCTTAAAGAGAGATTTAGATGAACTGTCATCACCTAGTTTTTTTATGTCAGAAGATACTGCAAATTCATCCTTTTTAATGCTAGGAATTAAATTCAGCAATACTGTCTCATGGGAAAATTATGTGAGATCGATTGCTATAAGTGCTTCTCAAAAGCTTGATATTCTATCTAATGCCAAGAAATATTTTCCATCCTGCCAGCTGCTGATGATTTATTTGGTCGAATCTGACCTGTTATGGAAAACTATTTCCATGTGTGATGTTCGGCAACAAAACGTACATTGTAACTATTAAGGTTCATATAAAGTGACAAATTTCGCGTTTCTGATCTGTAAGATGGCGCTAGCGGGCTTTGTCTTCTGCAATCTATGCAACCAAAGCTACATCAATTCGACACTTCGTGACAGAAAAATTGAAGTTTTCTGCTGCAATATTTCCAAGAATTACAGTTTTCTATTGCAATATCTACTGACTTTCCAATGTTCCACTGCCGGATATATGTGGTGTTGCCATATCTCAACATCTCTCGAAGTACTGCGAAGTACTGTGTGAGTTTGTGATTTTTATATTTATATAGAGAATAGAGAGAGACAATGCCTCGTTTAATTGTGAAAAAGTCGCGAAGGGGATGGAATCTTAAAAGGTAATTATAAACTACTTATACTATTGAAAACTTCCAAGTCTTCTCCGTTGTGGCGGCACATGTCATTTTTGGGGAAACAACTTTTTTGTGATACTATCCCTAGAAGTTGATTTGGTATGGTTAATCTCGACATACCGGCTGTCTCGACAGAGCGTATTTATTCATAATCGATTATTCTGATGAATATGAAAAAAAGTCTTATGTAAAAGTTATGTCGCCCTCCCGTTGTTCGGGTTATGAACTTTTTGTCTCGCGATTTAAAATACCACTTCAGTCCCTAGGTATAGGGATAGGAAACATTACTATTTCTACCAGATACAAGGACAACTCCATATATCTCGGAGAACATTTTGTGATTTCATAGTTTGGACTCCAAAAGGACTTCATATCGAGACCATACGACTTGACCCGATCTTCATAAAAAATATGATGGCAAAATTGAAACAATTTTATGTTGATCATTATGCAGTGGAGTTGGTGGATAGTAGACACGAGAGGAATATGCCGATTAGGGACTATGATACGAATAAAAAATACAAAACCTGAATGTGATATGTACAGGGTCTTCACATATATTTAGAACCCCCCCTTAACTTGTTTATTTGTCATTCGATTTTTTTTTTCAAAAAATGATCTAATGTAATTTTTCTTGTAAATTTTTATATTTGTTAACAGAAAAACAGTTGAAAATCAAGTTATGAGCACCAAATTTATTTTCTCAAATGGAACACCCTATATATTTTGTCACTATTGGATAGAGTATATTTTTCTGATATCAAATAAGTATACATATATCATGTTATCTCCAACAGATTTCGAGATATTTGATGTTGAAATTCAGATTTGAATATAATATGAATATAATTGACATATTAAAGCATTCATCAATTCGAGAACAGATATATTTCAATTATTTTCCTAGCTACCTTGACCATCTACCTATGTCCTAAATAACTGAAAGAATCCGTATAAAAACTGAATTTCAACGTCAAATATCTCGAAATCTTTTGGAGATAACATAATACATGTGTGTATATCTGAAATCAGAAAAATACACTACCATCCAATAGTGACTAAATATATAGGGTGTTCTATTTGAAAAAATATATTTGGTGCCCATAACTTTTTTTATAGATCTTTTATATAACTTCGATATGCCTAAATTTTTTGGTACATTCGGTATACCTCAAAACAATTCCGAAATGTAGCCTTCATTTACATAAAAATACAAAGACGACAAAAGTTTTATCGTTTCGCTATAAATCTCCATCGCGCTAGTCGTGAGCCACCCTGTATAATAATCATATCTGATGATGTTTTATAATACATAGATTTTGTGATCAGCTTACATTTTCACTGAAATAAAAAATATTTCCTATTTTCATGTATTATTATTATTATTATTATAGTTTTTTTCATCCATTCATTCTTCATTTTTTCCATTTAGTATAATCTAATTATGAATTTCAATTCAATATGGTTGTGAAAATATGTAAATTTTCGGAAATTACATAATATAAAATAAATATAAAATCTGTCAAGATCTAAAGGAACATGTTGAACATAATCAAGAACTGTTATGGAAAAGCAATTTCTGTTTTTTTTAATTACTAATAATCATTATTACCAAAAGATGGAAAGGAATTTTGGAATTTTCACTTTCTTGATATACCTAGCTGAAAAATATAAATAATTTCCTCGAATGCCCAACTTTCTCTCATATGGAATCCGTATCTCTTGCCGTTGCCGAGATCCTCATTCTGTTTATTCTCATCCTGGCCACACTGTATACCAACTGATCTGGACAAAAATCGCAACATCCGAACAACCTATCTTTTCTTTCCAGGAATAGAAATAACATACATCGGTTATCTCTGTTTAGAACTATTGGCAACGTTGTATAGTAAATAACAGATTATGCGATACCTTCTGGATTGACACCGAACTTCACATTGTCTTTTCATTCCTATTCAGCAGAGGCAGCACCTGCCGAGCCAATTTCGATGATACAGAGCGTTCGAGGAGATTTCATGACGAAGTATTTTGAAATCGTTCTTAAAAATAGAAATAATGCAAATTCAGATTCGAAAACTGGTATGAATTGTTCCTCGATGTTCATTCTTACAAATTTTATTTTGAGAAGCAATCATTCTCGATTCAAGTTGATTTTATAATGAGTTTTTCTGATTTTTTAGAAATTGTAGACAAACTGTAAGTTCAAAAATTCCGAAAAAAATTATGATTGTCTCTTTTCCAAACATTGAAATACCTTGATAGTCTGAATAAAAACTGTCGGATAGTTATTGAGAAAACTTGAAAAATACACTAAAAATTACCTTTTAATTTTTTTCCCCAAAAACTGTTCGACAGATTTTCTCCAAAATCTCAAGAATCATTATATTTGAACGCTCACATAACTCTGATTTTTTTCGGAATATTTGAACTTGCCGTTTATTTTCTTATGGGTTTATATGAACCTTAACTTTCTTTCAGAAAAGGGCAATTATTATTGTTGGTGATGCTTCGCTTACGAACCTACTTTCTTTTCGAGAATATTGAAGAAAAGTCGCCGGTTTGTTCCTCTATAGATTTTTTATGGTATTTACTCTTTGTTCCACCCTTGTCAGTTTTATTGCAGATGACTCCACGGGTGCAATTTTCCTATCCCTTTGTTTCGAGCCTGGAGACTTGTCGGCTCTTGCCGAGGTCGTTTCTCAACAGAGCAGCTAAGTTTTGGAAGTCTTTGCCGAGGCTATTTTTCCTTTGACTTTAAGAAATTAATGCAAATTTGTTTCTTCTTCCCCTTCAAGCAATGTACTTTCAGTATTACAGTTTTTTTCTTTTTTTTATGAACCTGAGGGTTGACTATTGAGTGCAATGGTTGATTCATCAAAAGCAGGGTAGTTTAATTTTTTTTTGACAGCTTTGATAGAGTTAAGTCAAAATGCATAAAAACCCAGGTGCCTCGACTTACACCGGAAAAATCTTAAGCCAAAATCCTCAATATCTCTCATTCTTAATTTTGAACAATTTCAACTAAAGAAATCCCTTCGAGAGAATGCCAACAGAGGCGTACTTCATGAATCTGGTAACGTAACGTCACATTTCCTGCACGCCCGACGGCAGTTTTGTAGATTATGAGCTTTGAAAACACTCGAACTTTTATTTCATGATTTAAAATTATTGTTTTTGATTCTTTTTCAACTAGGCACGTAACAACCATTGTCATTTGAGCTGGAAAAAATATGTTGAACTGGGAAATTTTGGAAAACAATCAGTAAATCCGACAATTATAACGTCTAATCAAGTAAGTTGAAAAAGGTCATTCAATGTGAATTTTTTATTACATCATGGTCAGAAGTATATCGCATTCTATTACCAATTGGCATCAATTTTTATCCTGGGATTTTCAAAACTATCTTTCATTTTCATATTTTCTAACAATAAGAAATAATTTACCTGCGGTATCTACTTGATATATTATGGAGATGGATATTAGATTTGGCACTAGGGGCCGTTCATAAAATACGTTCGCATACAAGGGGGGGGGGGTCTGGCTGAGTGTGACAAGATGTGACAAGGGGGGACGGGGGGTTTACGGCAACGTGACGTTCGCCGTTTATTATTTTTTGACATGAGTGCTAGAAGCCAGCCGTGACCACTTTTGGTAGAAATCTACTTCTTTAGTAGATTTCTGACGAAAATCGAAAAAATTTTGGTGTGAAAGATATCTTCAGTAGATTTTGGTAGAAATCTACATGTGTGACATCTTCTAACGAATTCCTGAACTCGTCAGATTTTTTAATCAAATCTATAGTGACTCCATCTTTGCGAATGAATTTTCAATTGAGAATGCGAATTATTCTTGTTACACACTGTATTTCACTATACAAATGAAACAGAATAAAGCAATTTTTTACTGTTTCGTTGTGTTAATGAGCATTGAATCTTCTGATTATGTAAAATATGTATATTATTTGTGGCCATCCATATTGAAATTGTTTATAAATATCTTGAAACCAAAGGCCAACCAACATATAATATTATTTATATGTTCGTTATGAAAGATATTTATTAATTTATTTTAATTTTATTATAATAACTAAATAGATATTTTTAATTTTCAGAATTTGTGTACTATCATTTAGAATTCATCATACTCAGCAGGGGGGGGGGTCTTAGTTTTTGTGACGAAATATTTCTAGGGGGGGTCACAAAAAGTGTGACACAGCGTGACAATGGGGGGGGGGGTCAAAAAAAGCTGATTTTAGTGTGACGTATTTTATGAACGGCCCCCTATTAAAAATGCAAAATGCTCCGTTATATTTATAAGTAGAGGTAAAAAATCCACTGAATAATAGCAGTAACGATTAAAATGTGGGAAGTACAACGTGAAATGAAGCGAACAAAACTAAAGGGAATAGAATTGAATAACGAGTTTATCGGAACTTTCAAACTCATTCAAATTTCAAATCGAAGTATCAAGCTGCCTAACTTGTCTGTAAGGGGTTAGCTTTCTATAAGTTGGCCTGTCTACACAAATTTCGTGTACTAATGATTCTATCGGTGAACGAAAGATCCCGCCAGAGTTTAGCCAATAAGAACGTTGGTATCGAAATTCACTCGTGAGCTGTCACTTGGTTGGAATCGCAGCTTTGAGCAATCGCATTTACATCATCACCTACCTTCATAAAATGTAAGCTCTCACTTCGATTTCTCAGAGCGGCTCAGGGTTTCTATGCATCTTGAGTTGAGTCAATAAGATAATGAAAATTCGACTACCACAATTAATTTGAAATCATATTTTTTCAGAATGGTCCTCAGCAAATAACCGCGAACACCACCGAAATACCTGGAATCTATCGCCAAACCACAGAAACCACCGGTATGTACAGCCCTATAATAAAACACTTTCACCGCGCTCAGCAAATAATTCCGTCCAAAAATTGCGCCACTCAGAAAGTAATACCTTCCCAAGGATCGTTGCTCGGGCATCAGAACGACAACAAGCTATCGGTAAAAGACCCGCCTCTCGAGCCTTTCAAAAGCAGTCATTCTTTTCCCCAACTGAAACACGTCGCCGGTGCAGAATTCGGTTCTCCGGAGGAAACTACGAACTGCAAACCGATGCCCACCGATATCCGAACGAGGCCTTATTCTCCGCCAGAAAAACGGTACAGTTTGAATCTCGGCGCGCCCAAACGCCATACTCCAGACCGCAGAACGAGGCCAAGAAGTAGTTGCGTTTACGAGAATGTCCATGCGCTGGACGAGTATTGTGTCGTTAAAACTGGCAGCAATCGACAGCTGACTTCTAATTTCATGGTCAGCAATTTTCCGACGCCGGAGTTCAGTCGAATGTACATACAGAATAATCTCGATTGATTTATTTCTTCCTTCCACTCGACTATGATGGAATAATAATAATGAAGTGCCTGAAATTTATATGGTAGAACTGTTAATCAACAATTAGAGATCTGAATTAGAAGATGAATCCAAAGAAAAAAACGGATGTAGGGATATTTTGGGAAAATCAAATAATTATTAAAATCTTCCGGAATCTCACATCACTACAGAACTTATGTGGTTTTTAGGGAGAGTAATATGTGAAGTCGAATAACTTGTGTGGAACTTAACCTTTTTTCTCCTAATGGTTAAAATGTATTTGAAAAAATGTTCATATGAAATCAAAAATAAACAATCACTTTGTTGATATATAAACTGATTTACCTTTGCGAATGAAATTTCAATGCAGAGCTATTTTCCTTACGTGAGTTTGGTTTATGAGTTGAGTAAGAAAAAGTAACTGCCATGCGATTCAACGCTTGGCGCGCCATTGAGGGAAGTGGTTGTTTTTGACACTCATTTTTTTTATGAATCAGTCGGCTGTGAATGATATTCTTATAACAGTGTTTTTGCTTTTATTCTGCGGTTACATTTGTTTAATGGAAGTTTAATTTTATTGAAAGAAGGACAAAAAGTTCCTTAACCTAATATACTCTACAATTTTCTTTTCAATATCTCTGTTATCACATTTTGAAGTAGTTTCTGAAGTTTTCTGTTAAATGTGCTAGTTTGTAAAAAATACTATTTAGACAAGAAAATAGGCTCAGTCTCACTATCTCTTTTTACTTGAGAAAAATTATGAGTGTTTTTTTTTAGGACTACTACATACAGAATTAAATATTTACATTTTCAGTACCTCTGACAACCATGAAATGGTATACGAATAATTACCTAAAGTATCTTTTTATCTACAGGGTATTTCTTGAGCACTGTCGTTGATTTCAAAGGGCGATTGAGAGATTTTATATAGAGAATTTCATGTAAAATATCTTGGCTGTATATTATGCCATATAATGATAATTTCATGGAGATAGATCAATACAACGTCAGAGTAGTAGAAAGGGGGGTAATAGACCGTAACACTTCAATGAAGGGGTGAACATTTTTCATTATATTTGAAATTATTTATAAAGCCCTACCTATTGGTTTTCAAAACCGCATTCTTAATCGATATTTCTTTAAATTTTGAATATTGGAGAGAAATTTAGTTAATGGATGACAAAAACTATCATTGTTCTTCATATTTTGTACATTTCCACCCCGACTTTTGATATTGAAATGTTCTGAGAAACTTTTCTTCATAAAACATCACAAGGAAGCACCACTTGAAACCAATGACAGTCTTTCAGAAACATTATATTTGAAACTAATGTTATTCAGATTCTTTTTGTTCAGTATGACACTTTTTTTCTGGAACCGAAATGAAAGAGGATTTGATTATTAATTCCTAACTCCCAAAGAGTCATCTGGATGCTATCCTCTCCTTATTATCATTACAAATACATTGAACTTGAAGTATTCAAAACTAATTTGGTAAAACCTGTCGATATTCAGTAAACACCGTCTAGAGCTGTGATTCTAAATATATTTACAAAACTTTTATTCAATCTCATTAGTATTGCTTTGATGACTATAAATACTGTGCTTTTCTCGAATGGTTCTCCGGAGGAGCACTTTATTTGTTTCTACAGGGGTCCCACTCTCCCATAATTACAACAAAATAAATTGAAATATGAAATTCATCAAGAATCTCTCCCGTAAATTTCCACGTTTACCACACAAAATAACACATCGTAATTATTTCGTTACTGTTATTTAATAATCTTTTAACTTTTTTTGTTGATAGCGATACAAATACTATTTCCGCTTTTTTTGCTATACAGTGTGCATCATGAGTTATCACCTCTTTACCTGACTTGTAAATATTACTGACTACATTTATCCCAACAGTCTGGATCCGTTCATAAACATGATAGGAATATTTTAATCTTGTTTGAATCATCATGTTGAACAAATTTGGAAATAGTGTGTCAAACGTGTCAAAATGAACATCATTACACCTGAACTCCACGATGCGATGTGTCGCTGCAACTCAGGAAAGTTGCATGTATCTGTACGATTTTCTCGAGTTGCATGACATGGAGCATGTTCAATTTTGGTGCAATAAGTTGCAGCGACTTGGTTAATTTTGTGGTAAATTTGTTGCCGCATACAATCATGTGTTTTGTTGAAACTGAATAAGGTATTCAGAAAAGTAATAAGGTACAATATTTATTTGGATTGCAAACATCAAAATGACTGAAATCAGATATTACTGGTGGATAATGTATGCGTTTATTTTGGTAATTTTCAATGCTATTTTTTGATGTTAGCAATAAAGCTTGAAGTTGCAGTAACAAATTGCGTCGTGTAATTCAAGTGTTATATATCACAGAGGACCGTGTCTAAGAACTTACAGCGATTCAAGCCGCTGTACAAATTTTGATAGTTTTCCATTTTGTGCATCAGCTTTAACAGCTGTAAGTTCCTAGATGCCAATACTTAATGAAAGTGGCTAATTAAGTATGTTCATCAATTCAAAATATCATCCGTTGTAGAATGTAATAACGGATAATTCACATACATGTAGAGGCCTCTTTGTGAATGTAAGATAACGACCGTGTTATCAGTATAAATTCCGTATCATATAGATTTTTTTAAATAGCTTAATCCCCAATATAACTTTGACTTGATCAATTGCTGCTCCGGTCGAAATGATAAATAACTGAAAAATGTGCCCCACATTACAAACCAAATTTCATATTTTTCCAAAATATTAGAATGGACTTTATTCCTCAATATATCGAAAACAGGTTTTTTATATTCTTAATGTTGAGGTGGATTTGTGCAGAGTCATTTTCATTTTCACTATAAAAGATAAATCTTCCCCGTAGACCATTTTTTCATGCACCAACAATTTCTTCTCCACTTCAAGTTAGAAATACCAATGAAATCAGTTGATTTCGAAACATCCACATTTTAGTGAGTGTTACTTTTAGACCTAATGAAAAACCCTTTCAAAAATAGTTTACTGATCCGTCGTCAAAATTAAAAGAAACTATGCATCACACTTGACCAAATTGTATTAGCCTCATTTGGATTTTGTAGAAAAACTCACAACTCAAAGTCAAATGAAGCATTGTCAAAATTAAAAAGTTTCATAGAGGTTGCGTTGAGTCGTATTTTGCAGCAATTTACAAAAAAAGATCATGAAATCAAATTCATCTTATGCCGCTGAAATTTTGCATTTTTCTTGTTATTTGGCATAATAAGAATGATGTAAATATTTATTCGGCTATTTTTTCATTCCGATTGAGGTAGAAATTGAAGCTGAAAATAAATTTCGAATAAAGCTTTCAATGAGTCCCATATGATTTCCTATCAGTCTCTTCTTCAGCGCATGAGTCCCAATAGTTCCACTCTCCACCCTATATACGTATCATGACATAATTGGACGCTGGTGCGGATCTCTAACATGTTCTATTTTTTTTTTATTTTCGGAAATTACTGCGAAAAATTCATTTATTGATATTTTAGGATCAATACCAACATGCTCTTGAGTGGATCTGATTAACAATTTTTCCTGTTGGGTGGTAGTAGTCCCGACTTCCATTGTCTAAATCATTTATCGAAAATAAGGAATTGTAAAATGTGATAGCGTTGAAATGTACGAAATTCGTGAAAAAAGTAAAGTTACGAACACTGATTAATTGCCATAATTTCCTTAAATTGTGAAGTTATTTCATAAATTTTTTTGCTTTGTGGGACTCCTGTTTTTATAAATTACTTCTTCCGCTATACAAGTTTGATTATAAATTGTTTGAACGAATTTTGCATCATTATTTTCTTGTTCTTGCATTCCTTGTGTTGGTGGAGGCTTTCTGGTACGGTTGTGGCTGGTAAGTTTGCAAATCATGCGCATGTTGTAGATTTTTTTTAAGTTATGGCTGTTCCTTTCTCTCCTTTCATTTATAGGGATTTTCTGATTTCATAGATGTGACGCTTACAAATAACTGGCATGTTTGTGTTGTATCGTTTTTAAGAATTGATTCAATTTTATGTTCATATAACTGTAATCTTGTTTCACTGATAAACAAAAGTTGCTGGATAAAAAGAGCAGCATCTCAGTTTCGGTTCTATAACTTTGCCAATTTTGTTTTATTCGTTTGAATTTTTTCTGTACAATAAATGAACGAGCTAATCCCACAATTTGTAAAAAATTTACATCATCTTCGAATATTACATCGGTATGATGACTAGTTGTATACTTTTGACGCTAAAAATATAAAGTATTTTTAGGCTTTGAACATATATTCAAAATGCTTTCAAAGACGTATTCAATCTCAATTTACGGATTGAATTGTCACGATGATGAATATGTTTGAAAACATGATGATTATGATTTATGTCACTTGTAGACAACTGACAGCTTTCAATAATACTCTCTCAAAGGTTATAGTTCATCCTTGATAACTAACCGCGTTCACATACTCCCATTTATAGTATGAATAGATTCAGGAATAGTCTCATTATGGGGATATTTTGTGATATGATATGTAATGCTCGTTAAACTTGATTCCCAGTTAACAAATGCGAAGGCCTAATCATAATATTATACTCTAGAAAACGAGCTCTAGAAACAAACCGACTCTTCAACGATTGACCATAGGCCATTCATGAACCATTTGGAAAATTTTAGCATTAGAGGAAATGGTCCAACATATTTGATAGCTTTCTACAAGCAAAAAAAAGGAGAAAGTGAATGAGCAACTTGGTATTCAAAGATTCGTCAAATTTGGAATGCTCCAAGGAACTGTTCATAGCCTTGAACAACCCATTGAGCATACAAACCAAAGAAGCCTTTTCATTACCCTGTTGGATATTTCGTCCGCTTACAGCGCCTTTTCAGGATTGATATAAACCTTAACTTCCTCCTCAGTGGCGGATCAAATGTCATCCTTACTATCCTCATCCATTATGCACTCGACTCGTTTCTTAACTGAGTATTTCTAGTTAAAAATAAAAAAAAAGAATTTTTTGTACAGAAAGGTTTTTTTTGGAAAATGATGGGATATATATAACATAACCTGATAAATTTGATATCATTACATTCAATTGCCCAAGAGCAAAATTCGGTGCCTTTTTGCTCTAAACTCTATGTGAAATTGAATTAAATTGAAATATTATACTATTAATCGAAAATGTTCATTATTGTACTAAAAAATATCTATAATAGGAGATAGCAGTTCGTAAATGTAACTCTTTCTTTTTTAGGATATATACGTCATATATTTCTAGATATTTCTCTAGAAGTCTATTGTATTTTCAATTCATTTAAATCAATTTTATTTCGAAACTTTCATTTATTTCACCGAAAAAATTTATGCAGAGATAATGGCATGTATTCTGGAAAGTTCGAAGCAGATGGCGTTTTATGGGAGGGCGGTTATGACAGCCGTCACTCTTGTATAATTTTTTTTATTGATTCGGTACGAAATTGATTAACTTATATTGATGCTTTGACGGTTAGCCACCATAATTTTTCATTATCCCTTTTCCAAGTCGAACTGAATGTCATGTACATTTTATTTTGGATTATTGAGTTTTTTCACCCACAGAACTGATAGATTTCTGCGGTTTCACCCCAAATGACATATTATTTCAACATGAATGGTGACAAATGGATTTAGTCCCCTTTTAGTTTAATGTTCAAAATTAATTAGTATAGCTTTTGTTGTGATTACTTATTTATCGCACATCATTCTTGCAAGCTACTGCGAAGTATATAGAGAAGCAGCTTCACTTCATTGTATTTTATTTTGGCCCAAGTGGAGATCTTGAACTATATTAACCCAATATGCATCAGTCTATTTCAGTGAAGATTACTATACATTGAACATTATATGTAATTATTTAGTTTGGCATTAAATTGGAAAACTAGAAGAAGTTTGCACCATAATGAATTTCTGGCGATGGTTTTTGTTTCAATCTATCATCACGAAGTTTCAATTATGTTTCTTCCAAATCGGTGGACGAACTGAAAAAATGTACTATTTTGAAATTACAGTAGTGACGTTAAATTTGGTGGGGGGTATACAATTTTAAACTTAGCCACTATTTTCCCAAGGCATTTTTCCAAATTTCCAGAAAAAACGCCAAATTGAAATTTCAATTATATTTATTATTGAAGAAAACTTCCATATGATATAGACGTTATGCATTTCACTCTAGATAAATATAGTTTTTATATCTAATGTCGACCAAGCAGACGTTTGCCTTATTTCAATTGATCGGATTTGGATTAACCTGTAGAGTAAATATTGCGATATGCTTTGTCAGGCCTTTCTTGGCCTCTTTTTAAATCACCATTATTTCTGGCTAGTAATCGAAATAAACCAAAATCGAGTTGATGAAAGATGTACCACCTGTCTCTTTACTCAAAGTTACTCGGAAATTAATCCATAACATTTATCTTCGTTCACATATTTTCGTATCTGTTACAGACGGATATTTCCATAGAAGATTCTCGTGAAGATTTTTATTTATTGGAAATTGTTTTTTCTACGAATTCAGGCGTGGTGTGTGTATTGATCCAAATAGTAGCCAGCTATGATTGTTATTTTTCCTTTTTTCAGAAAGCAACGCTGGTAGCATAACTCATTTGGTGAGCAGCGAACAGCCGTTAGCAATCGCCCCTGCTTTACAACTACATGGATCTCATGGTGATTCACAACAGTATAAATCACAACCGAGCCTCGTCCACTCACCTGTATACAATAACATCACCTCATCGAATCAGATGCCCCTAAGCAAATCCCATAGTTATGTGGATAACATTAATTTGCCCAGTAATCCTAATAAGGATAATGGACTGAAAGAAACAGCTATCCACGTGGAAGACCTTCACCTAGACCCCGTTATTTTACGGGAGAACCACATACTAGCCATCAACGAAAAGAGTCAGTTTCACGATTCGAAACTGGATAATGATTTGACCATGCAAGAAAAAGAAAATAGTTTGTTCAGTGCGAGTAGACTCCGTCTTTTACAAGACACGACTATGATAGAAAGTGCTCTGGATCTGGACTCTCTAGATGGTTCCAGTTTAGGTACAAATAGTCAGAATGGACTAATGAGAGTTGAGGTGTAAATAAAAAAAAGATGTCGATTCTTCGGAGTTGAGTTTTAAACCCATAGCATATATTTTTTATTGTGTTTTGAATTCAAAATATATTTATTTTTGTAACTAATGTTAAGTAATTATTTTGTTTGTTTTAAATTTATCGTGTACATACTTGAGACTGTTGAAAAATGAAAACATTACTTCATTTACCTTATCCTGTTATACATTGCTTTAATATTATTGAAATATATTATTATTGATATTGATGAAGGATATATATTCGTATTTGAATCGCAAATCTCGATTGTTCAGAGCACCTGCATATTTGAATTCAAGGAAATTCTATTATGGTGTGGCTGCTGGATTCATGGAAAAAGTTTTATTGGTATTTCATGCACTTGTCGTTCAAGAGAGTTGTGTCATTATTTATAAGATCTTTTTCGTTTATCTATATTCAGTTATTCCCATGTTGAATACTTCAAACAACCAGTGGCGGATCCAGGATCAAGTCAAGGGGTGGTCTACAACTCCAAATTTATATATATTTATATACATATATATATATATATATATATATATATATATATATATATATATATATATATATATATATATATATATATATATAAATTTATATATATAGAAAACTAATCGAGACCGTATAAAAATAAAAACTGTTCTGGATTCCTCGCACCATGTAGTATCATCCCAGAAAAAATCTCGAAAATCCGTGAGTATCCCATAAAGTACAATTTAGCCCGAACATTTCCTCGATAAGCCTGACAAGTGTCAATTTTCTTTAAAGTGTCATCGAGAAAAATTGCAATTTGATAGTTGAAAAAAAGCTTTTTATTTTGAACCTACAACATGAAGAGGACTCTATTTTCATATTTTACTCGGCTTGATCCAGCGTCTGAACCATAAAAAAAAGGAAAGAACAATCGGTGAGTCCAAAAATTTCAAGCCGATTTTTTGTTTGTTTGTTTGAGTAACATTCAATCCAGATCTTGTTTGTACTATTTTTAATTCTTGAGAATTATTTTTTTAGGAATTGTAGGATTATTGAATTGAATGAATTGATTAAATTGGTTGTTAAAAAATGAAGTTCAGATTAGCTCAACATATTCTGTCAACAATTTTTCTATACATTATTCACATATATTTGTTAATGAAAGTCATATGAATCTGTAATTCATGGCATTTATTTTTCATGGTTTAACTACTATTGATTTTTGAGATTTTTATTAACGCTTACAACGTGAGTAAGATAAAATGGCACAGTGGACTACGTCTTGCTCATGTGACATTTTTTCGTTCCCTAACAAAATTTGGAAACTAGGAGAAGATAATCATTTTAAAAAAATCTCTTATGTTCCAATGGGGGGGGGGGGGGGGGGTCGGACCCGAAAATCCCCCCCCGTGGATCCGCCACTGCAAACAACTGAGATACAATCTATGATACACGAAATATGTAGTTTATTACCTTTGAGATAGGCACCTCTATATTTTTACCATTTGAAGGAATACAATGGAAGTTTTGCAGATATATATATATATATATATATATATATATATATATATATAGGTGTGGGGGGAACTTCCTACAATATGCTCAATTGAAATGTGAACTCTGAATGCCCACTACGAATCAACAAACAGGGACAATTATTCTTCATATTTTGTTTTGCGTGAGGAATATTGAAAAATTATTAGATAAAATTGTTCCGGATAATATTTTAGCTTCATATACCTACTGAGTTTAGAAATAAATTAATTTTTTTCATCATTTTGGAAAACATTTTTTTGTGAAGGATCTATCTCACTGATATATTTCAAAACTTGACACGCCTAAATCGAAAATAGGTCAAATTAAGTATTACTTTTCATGTTGACTTCTATGATATTTTTGTGTATTGATCAGAGTATCAAATATGCTCATTTTGTCATCACCCTGTATGAGGCTAAAATAATATTCTGAACAACTTTTTGATATATCTAACATAAAGCAAAATATAGAGACCTTGTTTTTGAATTCATACCTGGCCGAATTCGAGGTTCATATTTCAGTCTTATATCTTAATAAATGCGCCTGTTGATCCTGGCATTCATCGCCAACAAATCGAAGGCGGGAGCGGAATTTCTTAACGGAAGTAATTGCGAAATATCCCAATCCTTGTACAATAAGAGGGTACCTGAAGCAGAAGGAAGATATGATGTCATTGGTGGAAAATTAAGTAGGTACCTCTGAAGCAACATATACTATCCATATTTTACACCAGGTGCGAAAAGAAAGGGCAACTATTTTCATCTTTTTCTTGTACTCTAGTGAAAAAAATTGGAAGTAGAGGGGCAAGGAGAGTTGCGACAAAGATTAGTTCCCAGTAGTAGGGGTACTTTTGAGGGTAGGTGTGGGAAAAAAAATATGAAAGCATTAGGAATTCATTTAAGGAGGGAGGGGGTTGCTAATGATGTTGGGAGTTCTTAGGTGGAGGGAGACTGAAAAAACAACTAGGATGTTGGAGCGGGGCTGGGGTCCGATTGGTCGAAAAACGATCTAGCTAGCTGAAAAAAACAACGTTGTTTGGTTAAGGAAGACCCTGCCGATTGTGGGCGAACTGCTGCTGGTTGGCTGAGATGATTTGACTAGGGGGTTGGAGTTTGAGGGGATCAATGATCAACTGTGAATATAGCTCTTTTTACAGTTATTGTTGTTTACGGTTATTAATTTGTGTGAATTGAAAATAACGACTATATTTTCGATGTTTGCGGTTTAATGCCAGCGTGAACTGATATCGTTTGCAGTTTTCTAGAAACCAATAATTGCTTTTCAGCATATTATCTCTGGAAAAGTCGTTAGTACAAACTTATGCAACAATAATATTAATTATTGATGGAAAATTAGCAGCTTGGTCAGGTTTACTAAAAAACAGGATTAAGGAATGGTTTGGTGTCATCAGTTGATGATAAACATTATCATCAGTTTATCATCAACTGATGACACCAAACATTCCTGAATTTTTTATTTTTCATTAAAGAGCTGACCAAGCTGCTAATTTTCCATCAATGATTTGAGGAAAAGTCGATTGAAACAGTATTTTACATGATATACTTCCAGAAGGGGTATCTCTCCGATTATTTATTTCAATTCTATAAACTGGTCGATTGACAATAAAAATGATTGCAGCTCGCATGACGTATATGATTCGATTTTATACTTGCAGTGTTGAAGATGGCACTGCGGTTCGAAGCATTTTTTTGGACAGGAACTTTCGAATGCAGTTTTTCTGATAACAATACACAACATTTTTTATTGAATGAACTTTTTCCATAAAATGAATGGTTTCGGAGATTTTGGAAATTTCACGAAAAAAAATCGTGGGAGAGGGGAACTTATTGCTTCTCATTCAGATCCGGAAGATATATGTAAACTTGCCATGTTGATATAAAAACATCCTTTTGAAAATCTATCAATATTTCTCGAGTGGAACTCAAAAAGCTCGGTGGAAGCAATTTTCTAACCGAATTTCTAGTAAACTCTAACGACCAAATAACCATTTCTATAAGAATAATCAACCCGAGAAACGACTTGCGACCCATTGTTAAAATCGCTAAAATAGAAGAGGAATCCCCACTTCATTCCCGGCATCCCGGAAAAGAGCTTGATGTGGACACATTCAAAAGAACCTTGAAGTCATCTCTCCACAGAGGAACTAAGTAATACCGTCAGATTTGTAGAAGAATGAAGTGATACAGTCTTCAAGGAAAAGATTATGGGCCGGACGGAGTTGGTACAGCATCGAATTAATACTGGAGATGCCAAGCCCATACGTCAACCACAAAGGCGGATTCATGCAACAATCATTATAATTACATTAACATTACATTATCATTAAGAAAAGTTGAACACCCATTTTATAGTGGAAGCGTTCATGCAACACATTAGTTCATTACATTTACATTAGTCGCACTAAGAAGTTGGCAACTTTTAACTTTATTTTCATTACACTATGAATCTTAGTGAAAACAGCAATTGCGCATGTGCAATAACGTGTCATTTGACGGTTTTAGGTTATGTTATGTTTATTTTTGGGTTTATATTATTAGTATTCAGCAATATAACGGATCAAGGTGCTTTAAGAGAATTAGTTCGTCAATATGAACATCCTTAAAATGAAAAACATAGATATTTCAACAACAAATATATAATGTAATGAGTGTTGCATGAACGGCAACACTTTCTTAGTGAAAATGTAATGATAATGTAATGTTAATGTAATTATAATGATCGTTGCATGAATCCGCCTTAGACGAAGACGTCTGCCTTTTGTCCAACAAGAGGAAGCTTCATCCATCTTGTAGGACCTGCTGAAATGGGGAGTCAAAGAAGATAGTCAAGTATCATTTGGTAATTACCCATCGTATTGGTAACTAAAGGGAACAGATCGCCCAATGTTCTTCTGAATAGGGCCGTATATAGAAAGTTTCCTGAGAGTCTGTATTAGCTTCACCTCTTCCTCACTTTGCTTCGCAATTTGCCATTTCTTGTGGAAAAAACTGATGGGGTAAAAAGTTTGGTTTGGAGTTTTTCTGTGAAAAACGAGAATGATATCGAGGAAAAATGTGTTGAAAAGTTGAAATGAGATGTAAAATCTAGACGAATAACGAGTGTTTTCCTTTCATATTTTGGTGCAAAAAAGAGATGGGTTATGCTCTCTTCCCGACCTATGAAGGGCAATAACTCCTGAAAAAAGAGATGAGAACACAGCGTTTCATTGACACACTATATAAATGCGTGGTAACGGGTGTTTGCTTCAGATTCATGTTCTACACATAAAAGTACGTGACCAATTCCAAGGTTGAATTTATAAAGCTCTGGCGAGAAGAGGCTTTTAACAGTTTTGTTTTATTCATTTAGGATTCTCAAACTTCGACCCTCGTATACAGTAACTAATTTTCCTTGATTCTCATACATTTCTCCCACCTCATACACAAACGTTTTCCATAATATTCTTTCACATTTTGGGTCTATAGATTATATAATTTTCAGATACGAATTCTTATTAGATTTGCTGATTATTTCAAATGTACCGCTCTGACCAATAGCGCTCGATTTTCACCTGATGTATATCAAGTTTATCATCGAATGCTAATATTTCAATATATCTTTTCTATGTAGTCAATCATATGACAGTAGTAGAAGATTCACTGGCTCATTTCGCTTAAGTGAAAATTCAGCTTGTCCCAATTGACGATCCAACAAGAGTCTTTCTTGGTTGGGATTTTGGATATGTTCCGCATATAGTTTCGGTTAACCGGAGCGGTTCTCTCTTGAATAAACGAATATTATAGAGAAGAGAGAACCGCTCTGGTTGAACGAAATGATATAATCCATTCATAAACGGTTGACATAAAATTACCGAATTTTGACGGTAGTATATCGGTATATCTTTCTGGTGTGAATAAAACAGAAAGCAAAATACCGCTTGAGTGATAGCAGAATGAATAGAGAACAGGAGGAACCGACATGTTGACATTTCATGACCCTTTTCCAATGTACGAATGTTGTCAGTTGTCACACTCTGTGACATTGGTTGATAATAAATCAAGGTTTATTAACCAGGCATTTATGGTTTCACCCCGAGTGAGGCTGGATTCAGACAGATCCGATATCCGATCGTACGACGATTCAAATTTGGGTAATACTTCGGTCGCTATGAGCACCTTTTTTTTGAAATTTTTTTTTGTGGATCTTACGTAACTCGGTCTCCTCTACAAAAAATGTAAATGAAATAATTGGCGGTCTCTTATATATTTTCGGAGATACAGGGCCTTTTTGGTGTAAAACTTCACAATTTTCCACATCAAATTTCTGTTGTTTGAGCACACAAAATTCCTCCTTCTTCTCATCAAACGTTAGTCAATCTCTTATTCATTCGTTTTTAACATTTTTAAGCAGAAAAAACCATTATTTTTTCAAATAATCCAACTTTCTCCAAAAGTCAACATTAATGCATTCAGTTCTCAATAACAACAATGAGAGCGGCAACACTGCAAATACATCACTTTCGACTGTCATTGCACTATGACATCACAACAAATTGGTTATGGTTTGAAAATAATTGCATTTTACCCAAATTCAGACCAATCAGAAAGCTATCTGATCATCGTTCCATCAGATTTCGGGTCTGTCTGAGTTCAGCCTGAGACAACCTTAGTGCGTGGAGGAAGGGTGATTATTCAAAATCACCGAAAACTGGCAAATTGTTCCAACGAGCAGAGCCAAACTGAAGTAGAAGAAGAAGTCTGGAAGTCATACCTGTCATAACATAACCTTAAGCCTAATGTTCAACGTTCAACATTCAAAGTGCAAACAAAATCTAAAAAAGGCCTGGAAGTATATTTTGTGTGATTTTTCTTCATTTTCAAAATGCCCGATATGAATATATCCGATATATTTGGAGACCAAAAGTTTTACCGAAAACCCATTGTAGATTTGGAAGTAAGTAAGCAGAAACATTATTAAAACATTTAATTCAGCCGTTTCGTTGATTTATAGACAATTTAGGGCCACTTGTAAACCTCAAGCAAAACTACTCTGTGTAACCTCAGTTCCTTATGTGCATTCGTTTCAACACTGATCACTAACATTACATCATGACACAATTACTTTGTTCAGTCTCAATGATTGGAAAATTTGTTCAATCAGCTGAAACCAGAAGATTCAGGGCAGGTTTAGCTGTCAGCTAAGTCCTCAATAGCCAATTGAATGCCTCAGCTAACGCTTAACTAGTGTTTGAAAAACCGGCCCTCAGCAACAATGTTTCTTTGCTGATCAAAGCAAATGTTTCACAATCTCAGATGTATCTTTTATTACAGTTTTCAGGTCTGTCAGATATGATTGTCAACAGTTTCTTGGGACCAGTTATCCATAAATAATGGTGTGCTGTAGGGATATAATTATCACCTAATTCCTCTATCACTTCACCTGAAGCCATATCTGTACGCCAAATATATAATATTAAATAGAGAATATGTATAAAAACATGAATCACATTGTTTATCACAGTTCTGAAGTGCAGAGCAAAATAAAAAGTTACTGTTTAGACTAGTGTTACAAAAACCTGTTATAGAGACTACATGTGCCAAATTTTGTTCCAGGAAAAATGGAAGTTGGTACCTGCCTTTTTAAAGATAAAAGGTTTAGTGAAGCAGCACATTGATTCTTTCAATTACTTTATAAATGTGGAAATCAACAAAATCGTAGAGGCCAATAACATGGTCACTAGTGATATAGATCCCCTGTTTTACATCAAGTAAGTCTAATGCTAATAATGCCATGCATTCCTAAGTTCATTCATCAGCCTTTGAATCGTTATCAATTTCCTAGTACTTATACCTGCCTAATATAATACTCAACAGAACAAAAAATAAATAAATTTCTAATATTGTTTGAATTTAATGGGTAGCATGAATAAAAGTTAACTTAAGTTTAATCTGTCCTCTTGTCTCAACAATATGAATAAGTTTGACTCAAAAAATCCCAGTAAGTATTAGCATTTGCTTATTCTTTATTCACAGCACCCATTATCTGTTGCTTTGTTCAATGATTCATATTATTATAATCTCGATATTTTATTTTAGATATACAAATGTTCGTGTTGGAACTCCCGATGTGGATGAAGGTTATAATATCAGTAAACCAACAACACCTCATGAATGTCGATTAAGAGATTTGACTTATTCAGCTCCAATTTCAGTTGACATTGAATATACAAAGGGTACACAGAGACTTGCAAAAAATGGTCTTTTAATAGGAAGGTGAGTCATTTGATAAATTTTTTCGGTCCTCCAGTAATATGCTCAAAAAACATTATGTGAAATTTTTGATTGTACTGAAACCTCATAAGTTATTATATTATTTCAGAATGCCAATAATGCTCAGGTCTTCCAATTGTGTTTTGACTAATAAATCAGAATATGAACTTGCAAAGATGAATGAGTGCCCTTTAGATCCAGGAGGATATTTTGTAGTCAAAGGACAAGAGAAAGTTATATTGATTCAGGAACAACTTGCTAAAAACAAAATGATTGTAGAGGAAGGCAAGTATGGAGTACAGTGTCAAGTTGTGAGCTCTACACATGAAAAGAAGTCAAGAACCACTATATTTGTCAAAGGAAATAAGTATTACATGGGACATAATACTTTTACAGATGTAAGAATCCAATCCTATGATAAAAAAATATTGTATCAATTAGGAGTGGTAATATTTTATGTGGCATGAAATTGACCTGAAGAGGAGTGAGCCACGCAAAACATGTTTTCTGCTAATGGCACATGATATTTTTTCTTCAAATGTGAAAAAATGCAAAGCCTTGAAATACCAAATCCTACTTGGTAATGGTCACTTTTCCTTGTCTAGGTAGAAAAAGTCAATAGGTACTTTGGCGACCCCAGCAGTTAAATCAGAACTCTGGTGATGATGATTTAAATTTTATAGAATGCCAACTTCAATATAGAATGATTAGTTATAACATATCATACTTTTTTGATGTTTGAAGCTGAAAATGTTTCTCATACTTGTTCAGTATTGTTTTTATTGCTTAGTTATCAGAAACAAAATAAACTTTATTATCAAGTGGACGTAACGTTCACTTCTTGTACTGCGTGGGCTATTGAAAAAAAACTTTCCTACATTTTGACGCTTTGAGTTTGAAGGGAAATCTCTAGCAAAGGTGGCGAAAACTTTTATTTTTCGAAATACTTATATTGTAGATGCAATAACTAACTAGTATGACATAAAAGTTTGTATGCAGCACAGCTATCAATAGATGTGCGTGTTCTAGGGCGACCTACAAACCCTCGGGCCAGAGGCCATTAGCTTTGTAAGATTGTTGCCCTCAGAGCATAGGCATCTGCTTAACGTCCTTCGTAACTATAAGATGTGAAATTTTTAATTTCTGTGCTTTCAGTCTTCTTAATGTTTGATGAACAAATGTTTCATTCCAGCCTATTCCAGTCTCTGTAGTATTCAAAGCCTTTGATGTTATCAATGATAAAGAAATATGTGAGCTCATAGGTATACCAGACATTGACAGGCTGGTCCCCACTCTCGAGGAATGTCATAATTTGAAAATTTATACTCAGGAAGCTGCATTAGCATATTTAGGTACCAAACTGGTTGCAAAAAGATTTTTCACATCAGCCTCTAAAGAAAAAACACCCTCAGATGAGGCTAGAGATTTGTTAGCAACCACAGTATTGGCACATATTCTTGTTCCAGACTTCAACTTCAGACAGAAAGCTATCTACTTTGGTCTAATGGTAAATTTTCATTTATTGTTGTTCAAATGTGAATCTGAGTTCAAACTTTTTTTTAAGATAAAAAGGGTTATCCAAGCACAGGATGATAAGAAGTTCCTCGATGACAGAGACTATTATGGAAATAAGCGGTTAGAGTTGGCTGGGTCCCTAATTTCACTAATGTTTGAGGATGCCTTCAAGAGATTGAATTGGGAACTTAAATCAATTGCAGACAAAACCATACCTAAAGTAAGGGCTACCCAATTTGATGTTATTAGATACATCAGATCCGATTTGATAACCAGTAGTTTGTTTTTTGCAATATCTACGGTAAGTCAAGATATTATTATAGCTCTTTCTACTTATAATAAATAATTAGAAGAATGTATGGATTTTTTATAACTCTACGAAATGAGTTTCCATTTTGTTATGATTAGGAAATGATGTGTTGATTGTAATATTTGAAGATGATTATTGTTCAACTTCTAGTTAACAAAAAACATTTCTAATTATCACAAACTCAAGAGAAATTTTGATTTCCAAAGTCATCATCAGCATTACATTTAATATAACTCACTTATATCCAACCTGTTGGTAGCTAAAATCTTCTACCTGAATTCTCAATCAGTGGTGCCCAACTGATCATAGTGAATCAATAGACAATCAATCAGGTTTTCGGCCAAAACACAGCTGCACATCAGCATTACTGGAAGTAACTGATGATGACAGATATTGACAACAATAACTTAGTGGCACTTGTTTTATTGGACTACCCCAAAGCATTCGATCACATAAATCATCAGTTGCTTCTAGCTATACTACACTACAATGGATTTTCTAATACTGTGTGTGCTATGATGAAGAGTTATTTGAGTGATCATATTCAAATGGTCAAATATAAAAGAAAGCTGTCAACACGTATTGAAATTCAAGCTGGGGTACCACAAGGTTCTATATTGGACCCCTTACTTTTCACAATATATACCTCGAATCTATCTTCATTTTTGATCAAATGTAAATCACACTATAATGCTGACGTTACTCAAATCTATAGAATCAGATGACGTAAATCGACTTCTTCAAAAATCATTGAGACTAATTGGTTGACAATGCATCAGAGATGGATGAATCAGATGACATGCTTCGTACATCAAGTAATTCATAACAAAATACCACAGTATCTATTCAGAAAACTATCCTTCCAAGAAAACATTCATACTATCAATACCAGAAATCATTTACTTTTGACAATACCACGCCATAATACTACAAAGTTTGAAAGATCTTTCTCATATATAGCTGAAAAATTGTATAACTCTGTGCCAGCCTCACTGAAATCAGAAAACTTTGGGAATTTTAAATACAAAGTGAAAAAGTTTATTTTTGATGGAGATCTAATTCATTGATAACGGATTAATTCCGCAAGCAATCAATCAGTCGAATATTTGATATGCGTGTGCTTCTGCATCAGTCCTTTCCTTCTCTGCCGCCACCACATTATTTTTGTTTATTCTTTTTTTTTTCTGATCATATATATGTAACTACGACACTGTATGAACTGTGTATTATTTTTATTATAGAAAATTTATGTTTGAGGGTTGAATGGAAGAGCAGGATTTCACATCCTCGGTGTGAAAGACTGAAATCCGCCCTTTCACCAAAATTTGTTAATTTCTGGTGAATAAAGACATTATTATTATTAAATATCTAATGTATTTGCACTTGGTTTAGTAAAACATCACCAACATAATTCAAAATGACAGGCGAAGGTTTTTATTATTATATTTGAATGAAAACTTATGTCTAGGATTTTCAGAAGACTACTTTGTATTAAAAACAGTTGAGGCTTGAAAATCTTGTTTGTTTTCAGAATAGGCATGTGCTAATTTTTCATTAATAAAGGATTCGTTTTACTCTGTTTTTCCTAATAAATGTCCATATTTGGATACATATAATTCTCTCATTTCGCGAAAATTATTTCTAGATTCCTTTGGTGCTTGCAGTCAGACAGTCACGTCTCTAATATAATTTAGATAAGTATTTTGGTATATGTTGTTAAACCTCACCTATTTTTGTTATGGTTATGTTGAATTAAGAATGTCAATTGTTTTTTTACATTTCAGGGTAATTGGACAATAAAACGGTTTAGAATGGAAAGGTTGGGTGTTACACAGGTACTATCGAGGCTTAGTTATATTTCCGCTCTGGGGATGATGACAAGAGTCCAGTCTCAGTTTGAAAAAACAAGGAAAGTTTCTGGACCAAGATCTCTTCAACCGAGTCAGTGGGGAATGTTATGTCCCAGTGATACACCAGAAGGGGAAGTGAGTTTTATTCACACAAGTTTAAGTGGAATTCAATGATAGTAATAATAATTTACATATTCTTGGAATTGAGCTATGAATTTATTCAAATGGATTCATATTAAACTGGCTAGTATTTTCATTCTTTGATCCAATAATTCCTGTATGGGAGAAGACAAATTTCAAAATCTGTCTTGTTGTTCTAGGGCATTTTGGGGTGGATTCTACAGATCTGAAAATGCCACTTTTCTGATTGATGAAAATACAAATTTTAATCCTGATCCTTTCTATATGGCTACTCATTAAATTTTATGAAAATGCTTAGGAAAATACTGATACACTGGAACTCGTGTGTCGCTATTTTGTAAACCTTTATTACCAGAAATATTGCTGAACACTGTATTGCCAAACATCCTATTATAGAAGTGTTTGGTTTTGACAGATCTGACAGCTTGTTTCACTCGATTCATGTGTTAACGTGCGGAGAAAAAAACTATATGACATATGTAAAATTCAAACCTACAACAATGACTTATTTTTCAATTTATTCAATATCTAATATATATAATTACTATCGACACTTCCAGTGTTCCTATTTTTCTTATTGTCAAATATTGACATGTTTCAACTTGATTCGCTATATTTTTGAGACAGTTCAACGCATTTTTTTCTAATTTAAGTTTCTTAGACACATTCCTTCTTTTCTGAAAGTTTTGACCATCCTGAAGCCTAGTAATATTTTTCATTTTATTAAAATTATTATTATACTTCAAAAAAAATCGAACTTAGATGTTCTCATTGTTGCTTCACTCCAAGCACATTGTTGTGGATGATCTATTCCGATATTTCCGATGCAAGTGAATGGGCACCACAAAAAAAATATTCCTTTTGAAACAGACTTACGACACTACCCCATTTTTTCTCCAGTCATTTCTACGAAATTCGGAAAATCAAATATGCTCATAAACATGCACTTTTTGACGTAACGGAAGATTTTTTCAACTTCCGTTTTTTCCGGAGATGACATCATCGTTTGATTTTCAAATGAATCACCTTGTATATTATTACATTTAGGAAATCTACTCAATTTTCTGAATACAATGAAAAACCATAGTTGATATTTGAATAATGGTTTGGAACACATTATTCTGTCAGGTGGCCTGCAATATCACCAGACTTACCCCCTTTAAACTTCGTCTAGGTCCTCGCGGGTTGTCGGGTAAGTTGTTATGAAAGTGCTTCTTCATGAGCATATTCAATACTCCGAATTTCGTAAAAATGGCTAAAGAAATCAAGAACTTACGAGGAGTCTACCATAAATCCGAACTCCACTCTTTAGGACCCTTGAAGTAATTTCTTTTCCATCATAATAATGTTAGATATCGTGCCGATTACATCCGGTGAATATTTATTGAAATTTTTCGGACATTTCCTATAAATAAGCAGCAATTGCATATTCACTTTCACGTTTCTGTTATGAACATCTGACATTTTCAACTCATTTCTGTCATCAATTTGATATCAAACAATGTATTCAGTAACAAATTAACAGTTTAGCGAAACGCCGAAAGTTGTTTTTTCTTTCATAACTACTTGTCCGGCAATCCGCGAGGACCTAGAGGAAGTCTAAAGGGGTTGAGTCGGGCGATCTTGCAGGCCACCTGACAGAATCATGTGTTCCAATCCATCATTCGAATATCAACTACGGGGTATCATTGTATTCAGAAAATTATGTAGATTTTCTGAATGTGATAAATACAGGGAGATTCGTTTGAAAAGCAAACGTTGATGTTATTTCCGGAAAAACCGAAAGTTGAAAAAATTTCCCATTACGTCAAAAAGTGCCTCTTTATGAGCATACTGAATGTTCCAAATTTCGTAAAAATACCTGCAGGAATAAAGGAAAAAATGGGGCTGTACCATACGTCTGTCGCTCGCGACAACCAATAACTTTGAAAGGATGTCCCTATTACCTAAACACCAAGAATAGTTGGCGATGCCCAGGAAATTCTCAAAAAGTTTCTTGTCAGAGATCGAATTATACCTCTTCAGGTGGATAGTTTTAATTTTCCTTTTGCTCTCTGTTTTCTATATATTATGACTCCTTCCTGTCGATATTAAATAACTTTTAATTTCATCCATTTTTTCAAAAATACTTCATGAGTACGAATCATTAATTGAAATAAATTGTATTTTAGGCTTGTGGATTAGTGAAAAACCTGGCACTCATGACGCACATAACCACAGAGGTTGACGAATATCCAATAATTCGATTTATAAACAATGCAGAAGTTCAAATCATCAATATGGTAGCCAGTTTCGCTATCCATTCACCATCATCCTATTTGGTTGTTCTTAATGGTAATGTTGGGTTGAATCATTGTAGGGAATACAATCTTTGACATCTAGGTCTAGATCATATGAAACAATTTAATGTTGGTTTAATATTTTTAATCTCTCTCAATTTTGACCTGAACCTATTAGTGTTTTAAATATCTCAACGATAGCTTTACATAAGCTTATTTTAACAATTCTGTTTGTTTTATAGTGAAATTTTATACAAGCTTATTTTTGCAATTTCTGTTTGCATTGTAGTAACTATGTTTGTACTATTTGTTTTTATCTCTTATTTATGTATATGGTTTGTATACTTATGTATATGATGGTTTGTATTCATACTTATGCTATATTACAAGCTTTGTCAACAAGTGTGTATGTACTTAAGACAATAAAGCATATTTTGAATTGAATTTGAATTGAATTGAATTGAATTGAAAAGGTGTTAAATACAAAATATTTGGTGAAGATTTATTCATAAAAAATCTGATTTTCTGAAGTGTTCAATATTTTTCCTTACTTATGTTTTGCTTACTTTATTTCAGGTAATATACTAGGAACAACAAAAAATTACAAATATCTCATCAGTATGTTTAGGTTAGCCCGTCGAAAAGGGTATATTTCCGGTTATGTTTCGATCTATCCTAGTCATTTACATCAAACAGTGTATATAAATTCAGACGGCGGGAGGTTATGTCGGCCGTACATAATCGTAAAAGATGGTTTTCCTCTCGTGACGGAAACTCACATTCTAGAGCTGGAAAAAGGAATGCGAGGTTTCAAAGATTTTGTGCAGGACGGTGAGATTCAACAATTTATCTCCAAAGTGATTCTCAATTGCTGAGTGATATTTGTTCAAACTTCCATTGACCATATAATTTATTCTTGAGGAAAGCTGTAAAAAAAGCATAAGATCAAAATAATCTAAACTAAAATAACAAAATACGAATAAGAATTTAATTTTTTTTTATTGTATAGATTCTTTGATTATTATTTTACTATTTGTACATTAAATGTTTCTCATATTTTGTTTTGATTTAGGTTCTTTTGATCTTATATAATTCCTTTAACAAGTTTCAATTGAGTAAATCATATAGACAGAGAAACTCAACCAATACTACTCAGCAGAAAATATTGCCAACCTCTTTTATACAATCAATTACTCAATGTCAATATTTTACTTTTTTTAGGACTAATCGAGTTTTTGGACGTGAATGAAGAAAATGATAGTTTCATAGCTTGCTATGAAAGAGATATTATTCCACAAACGACTCATTTGGAGATTGCTACTTTCACCCTGTTGGGTGTATGTGCCGGTTTAGTACCATATCCACACCACAATCAGTCGCCCAGAAATACCTATCAGTGTGCTATGGGAAAACAAGCTATGGGTGAGTTCAATATATTTTAATGGGAATGCTGTAAGTTTGGTTAGACAAAGACTGGCGTGTAACCCTGTAATTATTGGACCCCTTGAAAAACAAGTTCCTGAATTTCATGCTCAATACATGAGTTTTTTACCTTTTAAACCTTCAGAAAGAATATAAATCTCAATTTGCACTTCAATCACTTGTGAATCCATTTCAAATAGTAAATCAGTAACACAAATCAAATGTGCATACTACTACATACACTAATATAGAGTGCAATAAAATGGAAGCATAAACTATCTCAGCTAAACTATCCAACGCTCTGTACTAAACCTCTCTGATAAAACTCCGAAACTTCTCTGTATTTATACTTGCGTACGCCAATGGAGAATCTTCCAGACAGGTCTCGATGATGTGTATCGAATTTTCTATGCGATTTGGGATTTCCTATAAGATCACGATCGTTCTTCGACCCCTCATATTATTTTGCGTTTACGAGCGACAGGGCCGGCGCTAGGAGATTTTGTAACAAAATATATATGTTAATAATTTCAATTCCAAATAGTTCTGGCATGAAATTTGCTCACCGAATCTCCAACGAGCTTGAATTAACCCCGCATTGTTTTCTTAGGATTATTTTCACAAATCTGGCAACTCGAAAAAATTTCCTAAAATAATTTATGCTCTAGGCAGATTATTATTGAAGGTCTCTATATTTTGACACAAAATACTAAAGTTCCCTGTACGATTCTCACACGACTCAGGAAACTATAGTATTTTGTGTTGAACATGAATTTTCGTCAAGTACCGTTCACTTCAATTCAACTTTCTATATTTTGTTTTCATTCATAGGCGCCATTGGATACAACCAAAAAAATAGAATAGATTCTTTGATGTACAATCTTGTATTCCCTCAGACGCCCATGGTCAAAACAAAGACGATCGAACTCACTAGTTATGATAAACTCCCAGCTGGTCAAAATGCAACAATTGCAGTTATGAGTTACAGCGGATACGATATAGAAGATGCCTTAATCATCAACAAAGCTTCAATAGATAGGGGATTTGGACGTTGTTTAGTGTATAAAAATGCTAAATGCATAATGAAACGATATCCGGATCAAACTTTCGATAGAATACAGGGTCCCTTGATTAATTCAGCCACTGGACAACCGTTGCCAAAGCATGACCGTCTTGACCATGACGGAATTGTAGCTCCAGGCGAGTTGGTGAAAAATAGACAGGTAAATATTTGTCGATGGAATTGGTTTTGTATAAATCTGATGGTACATGTATACGGGCCTGGAAAAAGTGAGCTAACCTGCTAATTAAAGGCGATTATTCAGTTTCAAGATACTCACTTATATATTTTCTCATAAAAATTGCATTAATTATAGTAAGCAGACTATATTTCCAAAATATTATTGAAAGAAAATATCCAATATAGCCTGTGTCATGATTATATTGTATCTATTCATTTTTACACTACTATTTATCTTTGATATTTTTGATTTTTGTTTATATTCTCATATTCACTTGGATTATATAAAAATCTAATATAATGTTTCCTCACAACAAGTGACAACTTCGTGAGGTTCAATTATTTATTCACATATTGTTATGTTTTTTTTGCATTGTTATTGATATTTATTGTGAATAAATTATTATTATTATATTCAATATCGGGAAGCTTATCACTTTTTCCAGGTGCGCATGTTTATTATTATCACAAGCTTGTATAAATTCATGATATACATTGATGAAAATATTTCAATTTCAAGGTATTGATTAACAAATCTGTGCCGTCAGTGTCGGAAGTACCTGGACTCCCAAAAACAGTAGAATATAAGGAAACTCCAGTAATTTACCGAAATGACCAGCCAAGTTATATAGAAAAGGTTTTAGTCTCTACCAATGAAGAAGATTCCACCCTTTTGAAAATATTACTCAGACAAACAAGACGACCTGAAATTGGAGATAAGTTCAGTTCCCGGCATGGGCAGAAAGGTGTTGTAGGTAGGGGAATGTGGTATTTTTTTCGAGTAGACTGGTTAGCTCATTCAGAAATGGCGGGAGGCAATGAGATTTATCCTGCTACGTTACTCTGTAGTCTATGGAGACCTGTTTGTCACTCATTCTAATGACTGTCAATGTAGGCTATTCAGGGTATGCTCTGAAACAAACTGAAATCTTAATTGTTGCTTTGGTCACATTCATGAAAACATTGGTGCCATTTAAAATATGGTTTCTTGAATGTGTAAACCACCTCGTTGAAATCACTAAATTCCTGATTTTTCAGATAACCACTTTGTAAACTTCCGATCAGTATCTTTTATCTTCGGAATATTGCCATAAATTGTAACTGGGAACATTGAAACAGGTCTACATAGACAGTCACGCTGTAGGTTACTTTAAAAATCCTGCCATTCCAAATATCTAAGCAAAAATAATTATTTTTTTTTACATTTTTTTCTTCCTTCGTATATTTATATCCCCTACATTATCAGATTTGAATTAACCTTCAATAATTTTTAGGATTAGTCGTAGAGCAAGAAGATATGCCATTTAACGAAATGGGCATATGCCCTGATATTATTATGAACCCTCATGGATTTCCTTCTAGAATGACAGTAGGAAAGTTGATTGAACTTTTAGCAGGAAAAGCTGCATTGCTCGAAGGTAGTAGCAATTATACTTTTGATTTTATTATTTCCGATAACTTCAATTTGTTTCACAGGAAAATTTCACTATGGCACGGCCTTTGGAGGTTCAAAAGTATCTGATATTAGTGAAGAGCTAGTCAGACACGGTTTCAATCATCAAGGGAAAGATATATTTTATTCTGGTCTTACTGGAGAGATGCTGGAAGCATATATCTATTCAGGTCCTGTTTACTACCAGAAACTGAAGCATATGGTACAAGATAAAATTCATGCCAGGTAAAGAGTAATTTCATCTGCTGATGATTGCACTTACATGTTTCTACTTGCATTCAATGAAAAAAGTTGTTCATTACTAATCCCAACAAACAAATGACCTTATACAGAAATGTATAATGATATAAAATATATAAAAAGAACATACATAAATAACAAATAGATCTAAATTACAATTGAAATAACAAAAAAACTATAGCTGCAAAATATTCATTTGTTCAGGAATTAATGCTTCAAAAAAATCATTATATTTATGTGTTTCATTATATTCCTATATTCTAGGGCACGAGGTCCAAGAGCTGTTTTGACTAGGCAACCAACTGAAGGTAGGAGTAGAGATGGTGGCCTGCGATTGGGGGAAATGGAGAGGGATTGCCTCATTGGATATGGTGCCAGGTAAAATTTCTCATTTATTTTTATTTCTTTCTCCAAATTTGAATATTTCAAGGACCCTACAAGAGCTAGGAAAAAATTAACATTGTTACTAGTGCTGTCAAAACACATTATTAATGAGCATTTTTGCTGTTTACAGTTATCGTTGTGAATGTGGGTTAGTATATCTCGGGGAGTTTTATTTTTTGATTGATGATCATTCCTATTCAGACAAATTATTGTTTGCCTCATTTCATAAATATTTCTAACCTTTTTTTGTAAAACAAATAGGTTGTTGAATGAAATTGTGGTACATAAGTACTAACAATTTTGAGTTGATAGATGAAACAGCATATTGCAAATCTCCTTCAGGTCAAATCTACCCACAATCTTCAGTTCTATCATACTCATCCTTTAAAACCATTCAGATGTATCAATATTCGTCGTGACTATCAACTTGAAATATACTAGAATAGAATAGTTTATTGGTGCTATTAACAAAGAGTTTTACACAAGTCAGAGAAACACATAAAATTTTTCCTCGTGATACACAATTACAAAGTTCAGTTTAAAAATTTCAAACATCTTTAAAATTTTTAATAATAACTGTAATGATCCCAGAAACATACGGGGAGTTGAAAAAAAAGTCAAAAAAAATTCATATAAATGAACAAATTAAGAAACAAATGAAATAAAGTATTATATCAGTTGCATATATATATATATATATATATATATATATATATATATATATATATAAATATATAAATATAAAAATTTCAATCTATCTCGTCCATTATATTACTATTTAAATTCTTGTTTTTTGATTGTTCAAGTTCTTTATCATCAACGAATATTCTAATATTGAAACTCATATTTTATTATATATAAATATAATTAGAAATATAACATAACATTAGAAATAATTATTTTTCAATTTTTAGATCCCAGTTGGTTTGGTTTGGCCGCCTTTTTATATCACTCATATCAATACCTTGCAGAAAATTCAACATAAATTCTTGAGATTCTGTGCCTTCAAAATGAATATGCCAATAAATCATGATTATAGTGCAATAAGTTCAACTCCCTTACTCGAAAGTCGTCGACAGCAAAGCTGTCTTTGTGTCATGTTTGAGCTCATCAATGGTTTAATATCGACTCCAGATTTGCTAGTACTTATTAACTTCAACATAGCAAGTAGTACACTAAGTTCAAATTTAACATTTCATATAGGTTGTCACTGAACAAACAGTGGTTTTTATTCTCCATTCAATAGAACCCTCAGATGGGTTAATAACTGTGTTAGACTTGTAATAGTGGCTCGCTAAATACTTAAAAATAAAATTAAGTATCTATGACCCTCTTTTTATCTATGATTATATCGGCTGATAGTTTTAAGGTTTTTTTGTAGTTCATATTGTTTCTTGTGTATTTCAATATATATTTTATGTTTTTGAAATTTTATCTTGTATTGGGGTTTTCCCGTGAAATAAATGAATATAATCTTAAGCATTAAGTTGTAAGTTTCCATACCGAATTCCTATTGAAGCAGTGGTTTTAACACAATTTCAGTGATTCACTATGTTTACTCGTTCGTTCGTTATATTTCTTCCTTACATTTATAATCACGTATTTCCAGTCGAATAAACATTATTTTTATTATGATCTGCCAGAAATATAAGTTTTCCACTACAGTCAAAATGATACTCTGGAGTTTGTTAATAACCTGAGTGATGTTTGGCTATCCCTATAGATATTGATCATTCTATTTCCTTGTGATTCTCGCATATCAAAAAATTGCATACATTTTTGTTCAATACAGACGTGTATCAATCGAGCAGATAGCTGTACCCCAATTATATTATTATATAATTGCAATTTTTATTGAAAGTATATTCGTAAACGAACCAACACTTTATCTTTCTGTTGTAGCATGATGCTGGTCGAAAGGTTGATGGTTTCCAGCGATCAGTGCGAGGTAGATGTTTGCAACAAATGTGGTAGGCTAGGATACTGTGGGTGGTGCAATGGATGTAAGAGCTCTGGGCAAGTGTCGAGTATAACCATGCCTTACGCTTGTAAGTTGCTGCTTACAGAGTTGCAAGCAATGAATGTATCTGCTACACTGACGCTTAGTCCTTACTGCGAGTGAATTTGTTTCTTCTTGTGTCATTCAAAAAAAATATTGTAAATAAACGTTTTTAAATTATAATTTTGTTTTCTATTAGCTGACTGCACCCTATTACTGATATTTGAAAGACTACGAGAATCACATACTACCACTGTAGGTGAATAAAAATACCCATGAAGGATAACATACCAAAGAGGTATTTTTTATGGGTATTTTTACTCGCCTACAGTAGTAGTAGAGCTCAAATAGTATGACAGGTCGCTATTATCTTGGAGTCAATCAACGCTACGAGACGTTGTACTTCGGATGGGTGACCACTGGACCTTCTTTCGAGAACGAATCTTAGCTCCTTCCGGGAATCTTAGAGTCTTGTACTTTTTAAGGGCTGCCGGTTGTTTGGTTATGACAGATAGCTGATCTGATTAACAGAAAAACCTATTTTAATTTTTTTTTTCAAACGAGTTGAACTAAACTTAACGGCATGGGGTTAAATAACAATTTGTATTTCAAACAAACTTTGGATACGAAACTGAATCAGAGGATCAGTTTCTGATACACAAGCAATTTCAGACATGGTGATGCGTGAAGTATTCCTTCTGTATCTAAAGTTTATATGTTGTCTTATCAAGATTTAATTCAAATTGAATTTTGATTACACCACAACCGAGTAATCGTCTGCATACATTATGAGCCTATCCTTTATTCGGGTAGATCATCAATAAAGATAAGAAACTGATGTGGCCCCAGCCCAGATCCCTGTGGAACGCCCATATCAGTATCAACTATATTAGGTCTTTTATCTGAACATAAATAAAACCTGCGGTCAGATATGAACCTAGTAAGTCCTGCATAGGATGTCTTATACCAAGAGCGTATAATTTATCTTTTAGAAAATTGATATTGAGGCTGTCGAATGTTCTCGTAAGGCCTCTTGTCTAGATACTTGTACACAACATCAACATAGGGAATATGTTTGTTGTCATTATGTATCGGAAATTCTCCCAGGCGATTCAAGTTGGAAGGAAAAACCTAGAGGGGTATTCTGAGTTTTCGAAGCATTCAAGATTAGATAATAATAGTAATAATTTTTAAGAATGTAGGCTTTCACGGCCGGTGTTAATACATCTCTGGTTTTCCGGGCTTGAGGGCCGTGTAGTGGAATTTTGACTTGCGGAGCTTTCGGCTACATCTGCGGCAGCCATCTTCAGCAGCGTGGTCTTAGTTGAACTCCTCTCATCCTCTATGTGAGTTTACTACGACTGATTGCAAATCTGGAATTGACTCGTTTTTATCATTTGGTCCGACAGCGTTCTGTTGGTCGACCGATTCCCTGGTTCTATCCGGCTTCGTCTTAGCTGTTCTTAGAACTGGATCTGTATTAGTTTTTTCAAATCTGCACTCATAGAGGTAAATTCAAACGATGTTGAAAAAAAAGTGTATTCGTAATAGCTCTCGATATGATCAGTGTGATAAGACAGCGAAGGAACAGAGTCTATAAAACGATTATTCATATAATATTGGCATCTTTTTTTTCCAAGATAAGATGCCAAAAAAGTGGCTTTATTCTTATTGCCAATATCCCAGGATTTCAGTTGTGTCCACATGACTTTGAATACTGACAGTGGAGGTTAGGTATGTGTCAATAATTAGATTTCTTCTCAGATTGCCGCGTTGAAGGTATTATGCAGAGAACAGTAGTACTGCCTGTGTGCTTCGAGTTTAGTTCTTTCAAACTTCCTCAAGGCATTTGTTTTTAATTTCTTTATGTTTAGAAACATACACAACACCACATATTTAACTATAGATGTTGACACAACTTTTAGAACATATCTGAATATTCAAGTAGTTGTTATTAATTATATAGAATAAAAATAGAAGGTAGTTCAATAAATTCTACTAATGTAACTGATAAGTTAACCAAATGAAACTTTATTTTTCTAATAACTGAATATAACAGTTTAAACTTGCATACAAATGTAAAAATACATGCTACTATAAAGGCGGATTGTAATTATCAACAAGTTCGCCGGGCGGGGTACCTGCCCTCTGTACTCTGCTCGGCAGCTTCAACAGTACAGTTTCCGGCTTACTGGGGGTACTTCTGTTCGATACTGACATTGGTCCTGGCACCTTTCTTTGACCATTCTCTCTTTGTATAACATCTAGGAGACCCATGCTGGGCAACCACGATTTATCCTTGATTGCGGTGGCTACAATATTCCTGTTTGGTTCCATATCATATGCAGCACTCTCAATTCCAAAATGCTCGCAATAATCGTGAATGAAATGACGCTTGTCCCTATTCATCGATTCAAAGGAATAGGAACGACTCTTCTGTTTGCTGTTTTTAGCTAACTGTACAAGTTCCGTTAGTTTATCATGAACTCTTTGACAGAAGTGAGGATCTTTTTTAGCCCATTGTCTCAGGAAATCCGAATACTTTGGGGTTAATTTTTGGCTGAGGTCTGGATTACGTATCTGCAAGCCTATAGCTAATCTGCGATTTCTTTCCAAAACTCGGCATTCTTCTGTACACTCCAAACTTGAAAAAAGAAAACAATACATAGACCAAAATATACAGCAACAGATTTTCAGAGAGAAAATGCAAGAAATTTTTTGTATGACGAGGCTAAGATGTCTAGAAGGATGGTGTACTGAGTTATACCTGGGCATGTTTGGGGTATACTTGGCGACACATGCCTACTATGATAATAAGCATCATGGATTTTCGACATCAAATCAGTTCAGATGGCGTTTGCAACGAAAAGAGTTACAAATTTCCTAGGAAATGTATGAACAGCCGACCTGACGGCTGGCTATACTTTTACTTTTGGACGCTGACCGATCGACAGCCCATATTATTTGTTTAGAGTACTGGCCAAATTCCCTATAATTGTGTTACTTTCATTCGATTTTGTTTTTTATGAGTATGACATTAGACTTTGCTCATTTTGTTGACTGCTCGAATCAAAGAATATAGTTTGTCGATCGATCGGTTGACTATGCACTTCCAATTAGCGTCAACTAGCGATGAAATTGAGAAACACACCACGATACGTAAAAATGACACTAATGACAGAAAAGTGTCGCCATAAAATTCTAAACAATATCGCATCGGTCCCAGCACCATCCTTCTAGACATTTTAGTTTCGTCAGATATCGTTGGAATCTTTTTTTTTGTATTTATCTTTGTATTCCTTAATACTTCGCGGTTTAACTACAATCTTTTTTCTTCAAAATCCAATCAAATTGTAACAAAATATCATGCTCAGTTCATTTCGGTTTGTAAAACTGTTTGATCCTCAGAACTGAGGAAACTCAAAGAGTTCTGTGGGTTAACTTCTCGCCGCCTGTCTGAGGCGAAATCGGGCATCGATGTCATTTTGACAATTTAAGAGAATTTCACAGAAAAAAAAACAAAATTCGAATGTATGAGCATGCGCCGTTAGTTGCTGAATATTCCAGAATCGATTAATGCCTGGAGTGTCAAACTTTGTTCCATTTTCAATTTATTTAAACATCTGATCAGAATTGTCATAGAATGCGCATAGAACGGATCATTAGCGTTTTTAATATCTGGTCGTACTATTATGTTTGAAAATTGTGAAATATCACAGAAAAATGATCGATTTACTTACATTTTCAGCACTGTAGGTTTCTTCGGATTATTGAGGATGTCTGATATATCTACAGCATGGCTACTAGATAAAACTCCCATTTTATCTTTGATTTGCGCCATCTGTAAATTCTTGAATTCGTCTGCTACTTCCAAGCAAGGTCTGGTACTTTTCTGGACTCCGCACACACACGTGACAGGTACGTTTTGCTTACAGCTGCTTTCCGGACACGGAGGGTCGTGGCAAGGTCTTCCGCAAGGGTGTCCACATAAACTTCTCAAAACGCCGCAAGGCTGCTTGCAAGGACTCGGACACGGGCCATCGTGACAGGGTTTGATGCATTTATGCCTGTTTGAAAATAAGTCAGGTTTTCGTAAGAAATATTCGTGTGACTCGGTATTAAAAAAGAACCAATACAGAATAGACACTTGTGTCTCTATCACTTCATAACCTCGAGTAAATTCAGGTATATTATTGAAGAAAGTCTTGATGATTTTTGTTAATCTCTATCGATAAAATTACAACTGCATTTCCTCTTGGGTATATAGTTACAGTGTCTTCCAATGAGATCAACTTTTGTTTCGTTAGTTCTGGTTTAGTTCGTTAGTAATGGTTTATTCATTACTTTGAATTATACTGATGCGTTTTTGTTTCATTGTAATACATTCATTATTCGATGTTTCATGTTAGAAAAAATACAAAAGGTTTTCGGTGCATTAATGATGAGTTTTTTGGAAATCATACTTGGCTGTAAACCTATTCACAGTAAATGTACAAAAATAGGCTGTTCACTTTGCATGGTACTAAGAGGAATCCCCTTTCAGTAAGCTATAATAATTCAACTTGCAATTGATGTATAAAGCCCAATCCCCAATCATTTATCTTCGGATATAAAGGAAAACAGAATCTATTAGATTAAATACCAGTTGTATAGACCGTTGGCCCATGACACAAACATTGTCGATAATCTATGTTCGTATGCCCTTTTGGGGATATACTCAGGAGGCTTGGGAAACCGGGAAAAAGTGCCTCCGAGCGTCTGTGACCAGTCCTTGCACCTGCTGACCTCCACTTCCGGTTGAAAAAAAAGGGTTAAGTATTCGAAGAACGAGGAAGCTCGGCCATGTGGATACATTATCGTATCTTGCAAAAATAACCGGGCGCTAGCCGGTTTGCATACGTCTAGGTCGCTGCCGGAAGGAGGCATACGAACCGGAAGTGGCAATTTCCCACTGGTGATGGACGATGATCGAGGAAAGTATGCCCTTTCGTGGAACGACTCCTTTCGACCCATTAAACACTATCCGACATTTGCATACGATTTCGGAAAGGGCATCTCGATTTATGCCAGCATCAACTAACCGGACTAACCTAGAAATAGTCGATAATTTATGTTCGTATGCCAATCTCGGTGCCGATAGAATACGACATTTTAAGTAACAAAAGCTGGTTTGCATACGCCCAGGTCACTACCGGAAGGAGGCATACGAACCGGAAGTGGCAATTCTCCACTGGTGATGGACGATGATCGAGGAAAGTATGCCCTTTCGTGAGAAGTAAACTCTCACAGTTACACCAACTGACAAAGAATATTATAGGGAAGAATATCGACCGATGAGGGCGCTGGTGGTGGTTAAACTATATCCACCATTTTGAAATAGTTACCTTGTTTACAGTTGCCCTTGCTAGACAAGATTTTGGTGTTTTTTTTGCTATATTTTCATTGTACGAAATTTTTCTCGTGAAGGTTAATATAACTGTGTTCATGATGCTTTGAATAGCCGCACAATACCATTCATTGGAGGTGAACATAGATGCATTGTGTTTTAAAATCTAATGATATTTCTTCCAGGACATTTTTTAGTTTTACTGTAGTGTTAGTGAACCAAAGAGGCTTTTATTACATGGATGATGAAATGCGCCATAACTTCGCCTAAAAATAGACAAACGGACTCACCAGGTAACCAGAAATCATCTCTTTTGAAATGCAAGGAACACACTGAAGCCGCTGTAGATGGTGATTTATGCAGTTTCAGTTTGATTTTCCAAGCCTGGTACCTGTCTATTTTCTCTTTCAATCCACTTTCCGTAATGTTTCTCACCAAAGATGTATTTCTCTTTGGAAACGCGTGGAAAGACAACTTTGGATTTCGGTTCCTAGAGTTGCGGCAATTTGGCACCCAACACTTTATACGGCTCACTGAGCGATCTGCATCCATGATTGTTTGTTACTATTTTTCAAAAAAAATCACAACTTCAGATGAGATTTCCTAAATCAACACCAAAGAACTCAATAAATTCACACACATGAAATGGAAGCCGTTTGTTTGTGAAATTCTAGCAGTGCGTTATATTTCCGCCAGACGTCGCATAAAATTATGAACTTCCCAATAGCTATGGACAGCTACTCTCCATAATTATAGCTTTGAAACTAACGAGAGGATGCTTTCTGAATCGGTAAGAAACTGAAGGTTCAGGGGCGGGGCAAGTACTTCAGTGCCCCGGTTTATAGATCGTCTGCGAAAAGAACGCGAATCGCTAAGGCTGGATTCACATGGACATCTGGACGTTGAGCTTGGCGGGCAAGTTTGAATGAATCGATCCCACTCGTACAATGGGAGATTAATATTTTCCCGACTTTTTTAAGGTCCGATTGTATGTTATTGGAAATATTAATGTAGTAAGCCCTGATTTAACCCATTTACACACTATCGACCATGTTTGGACACTCGCAAATAGATGTGCCTTTTGCTCAGTGGAACACCCTGGAAATGGGTTTATCGGGGGAAAAAACTTGTGGTCCCTAATGGGAGGGTAATTTCCACTTTTTTCACTTTAAATTGTAAATAAACAATAGTAGCGCGATCTTCAAGGTGAAATAATTGGTATATTTGGATTCAGCGGGACAAAAAAACATAAAATAAACATTATCTGCAGAGGGGCCCTTTTATTGAAAGTTTGGGAATTAATTAAGTAATGTTGGCAACGCGCAAATTGTATGCAAACCATTATTTGATAAATACTTTCACTTCTACTAACCGTGGTCAAAATTTCAACATTTCCTCAATTATCGACTATTTCTAGGTTAGTCCGGTTAGTTGATGCTGGCATAAATCGAGATGCTTTTTCCGAAATCGTATGCAAATGTCGGATAGTGTTTAATGGGTCGAAAGGAGTCGTTCCACGAAAGAAAATACTTTCCTCGATCATCGTCCATCACCAGTGGGAAATTGCCACTTCCGGTTCGTATGCCTCCTTCCGGCAGCGACCTAGACGTATGCAAACCGGCTAGCGCCCGGTTATTTTTGCAAGATACGATAATGTATCCACATGGCCGAGCTTCCTCGTTCCTCGAATACTTAACCCTTTTTTTTTCAACCGGAAGTGGAGGTCAGCAGGTGCAAGGACTGGTCACAGACGCTCGGAGGCACTTTTTCCCGGTTTCCCAAGCCTCCTGAGTATATCCCCAAAAGGGCATACGAACATAGATTATCGACAATGTTTGTGTCATGGGCCAACGGTC